>ML789337.1:71880-104607 GCA_009831015.1 Picea engelmannii
TCATCTTCATCCTTGAGTAAAAAACTACTTTCGAAGGGGAGGAGGCATGTTAGGGTCCTATGTTAACCTCACTTCTTTAGTTTACATACAATTTAGTTAATAGTAGTTGATAGTTATCTAATGTAAAAGGGTCCACTTTATTATCCTTACTAGATAGTTGGTACCCACCAGTGATGGGATCACAAGTAGTTAGGTTTTTTTCTATTGAAAATATATTTAAAGAGATAGGAGACTATGGAATGTTAGACTTGTGTTGTTTTATTTGAAGATTTTCTTGGTGACAGGCCACCCCAACTTAAGCAACAAGTGAACAATGGTTTCTTCTTCAAATTATCTTAATGAAATGGTATTTGTTACATATTTCATGTTATTTTCTCTGGTATCTAGATATTGCAATTATATTCTCTATATAATTTCTTGTGTTTCAATTTTAAGGGTTAAGAAAGACTATGTTTTCAACATGTATAGTAGCTTTTCCCAAAAAATCATTCTATCAATTACAAGATGAAATTTGTGTTTTCTAGGTTCTTGATAGAAACAAGGAATATGGTGAATGAGAACCAACAAATGGTATATTTCCCAAAATAAAATAAAAAAATATGCCATTAAAACTAGATTCATACCTTGGTATTCAATATAGTTGAATTAACCACAATACAATTGTCGAGCACATTGTTAGAAAATAATGAATAATGATAACATCCCACTACATGTCATACATCAATGCAGAAACATTTGTGAGAGAAATATAGTTTTTTTTTTTTTATAAATAGAGTTGCAAGAGAATATGGTATTCTTATGTAATAATTCTACAAATCCTCAATTTTTAGATCCTTCCATGGTACTGGACATGATTTTACTTGATTCTTTCTTGGATTTTCAGAGTTTCCTCACTCTAATTAAAGTCCTCCTATAGGAAAAACATGTTCCTATAGACATTGGGAGAATTCCAAATGGATTTGTGATGGATAACATTGAATACCATGGAACTAAGCTCTGAGTGAGGCGCGTTAGGGTTAGGGTTTCACTCAGCCCCTGATGCACTTGGATGCCCCTGGTGGGGAAAAAAATGCTCCCAAGCAAGGGAGGGTCGCGAGGTGCCTCCTACAGTCATGTCACGGTGCAAGGAAACACAAGATGCAGCTCCAGACGACTGACCTTTGAATCACCCCCCGATCTATGCTCCCAACTTATTTTCGAAGTTTGATTCAAATAAAATGAAATGGAAATCGATTCAGAGAATGCTCAGACAAGAGAAACGTGACCCTGGGCACCCGGAAAGTGAATCTCCCAGGCATCGCAAGCACCAAAATACGTCATCAACACACCCAAAATAGAAGAACATAAGCAATATATGCGAGATTACACGTTGGTTGAGAAATGTTTAGGGTTATGGCCATCCGAACGTGATCTGATAAAATGGATACAAAAATGGTGGAAACCCAAAGGTCACTATGACCTCCAGTTGGGCTCCAAAGGGTTTTTCACAATAATCTTGCACAATCTTGAGGATAGGAACCGCATCTTTGACGGAGGTCCTTCTTTTTTCAACTCAGTTGGTCTCTTCTTGTGTTTTTGGATGGATAAGTTTATCCCTGAAACAGAGGATTTTTCACATGCACCAATCTCGATTCGACTTTATTCCATGCCACAAGATTTATGGCTTGAATAAGTAATGGCGAGTATTGGAAACACCATTGAAGTATATGTAAAATATTCATAAGAAACCAGGCAATGAAGGTACACCTCATTTGCGCACATTTGTGTCTACCTGAATATATCTAAGTCTCTACCAGGTTCCATTGCCTTGGAATACCATGATGAGGACTAGTCACAAACCATTGATTATGAGAACATGCCTTTATGTTGCAGGAAATGACATGAACACGGGAATCTCTTCAGACACTGCCCCCTCAAGACGGAAAGCAAGGAATAAAACCTTGAAATAAGCAAAACAAAGGACAGTTTCATACCAGTAGAAAAAATATGGAGACAAGGGGCCAAGAGAGAAGACGCTGCAGCCACTAGGGAACTGCCCTCCAGTAACCTTTTTGATGCCCTACATCGGATTCCATGGAATATGGATGCTCCACAGATCCCTCCTACGGCGGAGGTTCAACAAGGCCAAACAAAAGGGAGAACGGTGGAAACCCCTGTCGTGGAAAAAACCTCTTCCATTCCAGCCTCAAATGCTATGGATGAAAAACCCTTAGATACAAAAGACAGAGATGCAAAAATGGACCTAGATGAGTAGGATTTATCCAGAATAGACCTGGAGCATCTGGAACAAGCCTATTGACACCAACGATTGTATACCATCCCTCTAGACCAATTATGAAAAGTCCACAAAGTCTTCCTCAACTCTTCGATAGGCTCCGCCACTAGATCCAGCTCAGGCCTAGGCATACAAGAAAATATACTGAAAGAGAAATGCAAAACTCAGAAAGACGAAAATAAAATGGGAAGGAAATCCACTCAATAGATCATACAAGAGATTGGACACTTTATGGTTAACTCGGGTCAGATACATCTCATTTCTGATAGCTTTCCCCCTCTCCCCTGTCCATCCTCATCATGAAGCTCATCTCCTGGAATATACGGGGACTCAATGATCATAGTAAGCAAAGGATACTACGAGAACATATTATAGCGGAACAACCAAACATCATGTTTCTACAAGAAACAAAATGTGCAACGGAAGAAATGGATCGAGTTCTCTCTTGTTGTTGGAAGCAAGGGAAGGGTATTTCCATTGATGCAATGGGTTCGGCCTGGGGTCTGGCAGTTCTCTAGAACCCTAGCTCAGTGATCCTGGAAAATTTATTTACCACTAGGTGGTCAATCTCAACGACTTATAAGCTTATTGGATCCAACAAACCTGGATACCTCACGAATGTGTATGGACAGGCTACACCAAGAGACAAAACTTCCTTCATTAGAAATCTGGAAGGACTCACCACCCTTACCTCCATAAGTCAATGGATTCTTGGTGGCGTTTTTAATATGATCTACAATCTGGATGAGAAAATAGGAGGAACACGTAGACTTGAGGCGGAGTCAGTACACTTTCAAGACTTAATCGACAAGTTGGGCCTCATCGACCTGGAAACACAAAATGGACTCTACACCTGGAGAAATCGATGATTAAGATCCCAACAGGTGTCATGCCTCCTTGATCACTTCGTCATCTCAGACTCCCTCTTGATTAATGTAACAACTATGGAAGCTCGCATCCTCAATGCACCCGAGTCAAATCACCGGCCCATCAAACTGTGGCTAGACATTCTAGCTTCTCCAGGTCACAAGCCCTTCAGATTTGAGAGGTTTTGGCTCAACCACCCATAATTCCAATACAAGCCCCCATATGGTGACAATAGTCGACCATTCATCATGGCTCCAAGATGTACCGTTTCCAACAGAAACTCAAAACCTTCAAGTAGCACCTCAAGATATGGAACAAATAAACCTTCGCAAATATCTTCGAGGCCAAACAAAATTTGAATCAACAAATGAGGATCCTATAGATCCAAATCAGAGATTAGGGCATCACAGAGGAGCTTAGGATGCAGGAAGGAATGATAAGTCAAAATTTGGGGGAAAAGCGAGCCTAGGAGGAGATCCTATGGAGACAAAAATCCAGAGTGCAATGACTAAAGGAGGGCGAAAGAAATACCAAATTTTTTCATAGGTCCACTATTCAACAAAGACATGTCAACCGCATCTCGCACTTGGTCACAGAAGAAGGGAAAACTCTCCATTCTCATGATGACCTCAAAACGGAGTTGGTCTCTACTACCAAGATCTCTTGTCTGAACCTCCGGGCAATAGATCTCATGCCATAACTCAAATCATCGAGCACATACCTTCCACAATCACTGTGGAACATAATGAAGAACTGATGAGACCTATAACAATTGAGGAAGTGGATATGGCACTTCAAGATACTCCATAAGGAAAATCTCCTGGGCTGGACGACTTCACTTCATACCTTTTCCACCATTGTTGGCCAATGATAAGGGAGGAAGTGTGGGAGATTATTGAGGACTCTAGGGATTTGGGTCAGGTTCTTCTAGCTCTCAATTCTACCTTCATCACCCTCATTCCCAAACAAGAGAAAACCCAAGAGGCTCCCCCATGGTCCAAGAGGCCCACAAAATCCTCTTTATCCTTCAAATATTCGGCGACGCCTCAGGAATGGATATAAACAAAGAAAAATCCCAGATCTTCTTTTTTAACACCCCGGTCCCAGTCCAACTTCACGTAACAATGATCTTGGGTTTCACTCGAAGTTTCCTTCCATCCAAATATATAAGTATTCCCCTCCTCAACAAGGCCCTAAGAAACAACTCTTGGGAAGGCCTACTCATCTCTTTCACGAAAAGACTAGCCTCTTGGAACTTTCGCACACTTAACCTCCCCAATCGCCTTATCCTCCTCAAGTTTGTCCTACAAGCCCTACCTATATACACCTTCTCGGCCTTAGCTGCTTCAAGCTTCGTCCTCAATGCTACCAAAACCCTACAAAGAAATTTTCTTTGGCAGGGGGCGAAGACTGGGAAATAATTGGCATTGATTAGTTGGGAAAATCTCTGCAAACCCAAATCACAAGGAGGCCTCGGGCTAAGGGATCTAGAAACTGTGAATAAAGTGTTGAGCGCCAAAATCTGGTGGAGATGGCTCAAGAGACCCCAATATCTTTGTGCCAAGTTGTGGAGAAAAAAGTATACACCAAGAATTCTCAAAAATAACCTCATCAGATGGAACGAGGATACTCCAGGGTCCTTAATATAGACGACAACCAAGCAGAATCATCTTTTATTGGTCAATCACGCCTTTTGGGAATTCCGTAATAGAAAACAGCTTCCTTCTAGAATGACTCGTGGCAGCAATTTCATGTTCTGGCACAAGATTTCCCGGCTGACACCTTCATTGTCCCATCTACCCAAGCGGGACTGTTAACAGTAGAAGACTACTTGCAAGAAAATACCTCGGGTGCCACTTGGAAAATATGGAAATCCTCTAGAAGGGACCTTCATATTGCAGAGCACGTGGATCTACAACCTTGGTACAATCTGATCAATGCCAGGAAAATTCAAATCCTTCAGGGAGAGGACATCTTATGATGGGTACATTCTTCATGAGGCATCTTCATCATCTAAGAAGCTTACGCTATCAAGGCGGATCATCACCACAACCTCCATGAGAAGGTTTGGATGAAACCATGGTCAAACAAGCATTGGCCTAAAATCAGTACATTCCTTTGGTTGGTGGCTCACATAAGTATTCTCACTTGGGACAATCTCATGAAGTAGGGATTCACGGGGCCATACATATTCCCTCTTTTCTTGAGGGAAGAGGAAACGAAAAATCATTTTCTCAATCTCTTCTCCTATAGCTCCCAAGTCTGGGATCAATGTGCTATAGCCATGTGCATGTCAGATCATAAGTGTGAGGGCCTTAGGGAAATCATCAAAGAATGGAGGGATACAGGTTTCCAATCGCCCATTCTTAATCACATCTGGCAGCTATTCCCCGAGTTCATCCTTTGGAAACTTTGGAAAGAGAGGAATACGTGTATCTTCCTAACAACACAGCAGGAATGGAAAATTATTTGGACCCAAATTTGTAGCAACATCATAGAAACCATCAGTCTGCAACTGTGGAAAGTGTAAGTTTTAAACCTGTGAAGTAAATCAATGCATATATATTCTTAAGAAAAACATAATTTAATCAATGTCTCATACACATAGTACACAGAGATTTATACCGAAAACCCTCAACCGGGGAAAACCTTTCTTATATTCATTATATCGAATTTCACCATTCACCATTCACCATATAATATATACAATGTTTTTAGGTATTCTATAGATACCAAAACCATAATCCCTTAATCCAGGATTAATTTAGAAAACCGCTAAAAATATCAAAATCCACTAAAAACAGCAAAAACTGCCCCAAAAAAAAAATTCGAGTCGCTGCGCGTAACCAGGGGGGCCATACCTGTCCCCCCTGGGACCCTCCTAGGAAGCGTCTGACGCACACAACACACATAGCACTACTATAGGGATTGTCAGACGCATTTTTCGAATCTGACATGCCCCCACACACACATGCAAAGAATATAACACATACCCAACAGAAAGAAGCAGATTTGATTTGTCCTACACAAGAACAGATCATCCTAGATAGTTGGAATGTCACTTTAAATCCATTTTCCTCCAATATTCCCCAGCGCTCCAAATTCAAGGGTAGCTCCTCTCTTTGGTCTCCTTTGTCTGTAGGATAAATCAAATTAAATTTCAATGGTGCCTCAAAAGGAAATCCAGGGGCAATAGATTTTCCTGTGGTCTTCTGCAATAGACAGGGGAACATTTTGTTCATATCAGCGGGCAACATGGCTCATACCATAAACAATGCGGTAGAACTATGGGGTATCACAAGAGGTCTATATATAGCTCTAGCTCATGGATACCACCAATTGATTGTGGAAGGGGACTCGCAAGTAATTCTCAACCTCTTTGGGAAAATTCTTAATGGAGCAGACCCGAACAAAATATATCCCTATTGGTGTCTTTGCTCCAGGCTCAAGACCATCGCAACTCTCATTCGGCCTCACCAAACTCTCATCCCTTCGCATGTGAAACGAAAAGACAATCAGATTTTGGATTATTTAGCCAATATTGGAGTTTCCTTGGAGGGATCAGACCTTCTCTGCATGGCCTCCACCCACCATGAGCATTCGCTCCTCCAGAAATGCATTGATAGGGCTCTTACTATAGATGGCCCCCTGGATGGGGTGTTAGTGAAGAATAGGTGTCAATATGGAGGGGATAATGCCGACCAGCGCAGTACCAACCACGTGACTAGCGCATGCCCCTCCCCTCCTCCCACACCATGAATTTAAGCAACCTTCACTCTTACCAGCATGCCACTAATGCTTTGAGTGCGCTCTGCTCTGCCTCATCATCTGATCTATGGAGTAACCATTATTGTGGTCACCTCTGCGCATGTGCATCCTCCCTCTCCAAAAGTATTCATACCATGGTGCTCATCGACGGATTCTTCAATTATTTCTCTCCTCACTAGAGCCATCCCAGGGTATGCACTCATCCCTAGTGCTCACCTACTATGCTTGCCATTTATTTGTGCTTTCTTACCTTTTCCTTGCTTCATTCATGCCTCTACTATGGGGGAAATCCAAGCGGGGCTTGTCCTGGTACCAAAATAGGCCGTGCATGGCCATTCGGCCTCATCCTTCCCCCACACCTTTGCACATATCACCACCTTCCTCACCCTCCTCCTTTGGTCAATCCTCTCAGAGACAAAGTGGCCTCCCACCTCTTTCCTTGCCTTCAAATTTCTGAGTTGAGTGGTTCGACCTCCTAGGGAACTCATTGGGATTTTCCCCAGGGTCATTACCAAACCTAGTGTAATGTCCTCGGCCATCAACCCCACGCCCGGGAAACACTACTATGCGGAACATTCTCATAAATTTATATACATCATGCATATTAAATCTAATTAACAAATTTAATGAAATTTAACCGAAAACACAGAGTAATCACAATATTACTGCTAGCATACAAAATTAATGGAATTAACAGTAAATATCATTGCAACGGAATACATGATAATATTGCAAGCATCACAGACATGCATTTTAATTGAAATTAAAAACATGCGTATACTTATCTTTGAAACTATAGTAACTCCACCAACCATGTGCAGACCTTCCATGAACCTCCCAGCCATAGATAACGCTGCTCATTATGCTCAGCAATGGGTCACCCACGAGCTGGGACCAAGCTCTACCCAGGGAGAGGGAATCCTATACTAGGCTGAGGTTACAGGAAAATTGCATAGAGCAACCAAAAGGATTCTCTCTGGGAGCCTTCTTACGCCCACTACTCATGGGCTCTCATTCCCCACATGCATGTTCCACCCGAGAGTATACACCTTCACAAGAACAGTCCATCAGTGCTTCACCTCCCTCACTGGTGTTGGCATCAGAAGTCACTCCTAGATTGCAGCAGGAGTAATCCCAAGGTGCATCAGCTTAAATGTCACGATTTATTGATAAAGGGTGATGGGTGGAAGTAAACTAGGAACAATATCGTTCTAACTCAGAAACTAGGTCGGGCATGCACAAGCAGATGAGGCCTTGATTCAATTTCAGGCAGTAAGTTGTAATAAGGGTGAGTAGGAGGAAGAATTTTGTAAGGAAATGTGAAGGACAGTTGTAGGCATTGGGCTTCCAACAACATGTAGAAGAAAACTTTGAACACAAGAACCTCTTATATTCAAAATCAAAAACACTATAAGAACATAACAGTGCTATAATAAATCCTTTATCATAACACATTCATGATGATTCATCTGAATCATTCAGTCATGAACTCTTTCAGTATGAGATCGAAACAAGATGAAAAAGAGAGATGCCTTACATTAAACAAGGAAATTTCATATACAGATACATAGCCAAGAAAACCAGTGCTTCATTAAAACATTACAGTCGGGAGCTCTGCTCTACCATCCATCCATACAAAAATACAAAAACTGAGTATATATGCTCAGATAAATTCTCCCCCTTGGAAACAGGAGGGTAGATGAGACATTAAAGTCTAACTTAGCGTGCTCAGGTTCTTCTGGTCAGTCGAGGACATTAGATCGGCATGGATTTTTTAGGAAAACCTGCACACAGGATGATCTTGGGCAGAATGCCTGCCAGAACCTCCATGCCCTGCATTCATGGCTTGAGCTGAGGTCTCAACCACCTGCTCAATATTCATTAACTATTTTTTCCATGGAGGTTGGTCGAGACTGAAAACATAAAGAGAGACCTCGTGTCCTTTGAAGTCCTGGTAGCCGGAATGTTGAAATGGCTCCTGGGCGCTTTTCGCATTTCGCGTTTCGGGGTTTCAGAATGCAGTAGAAGAGAGAGAGACCCCGTGTCCTTTGATGTCTCGGTAGATGAAATGTCGAAATGGTTCCCGAGCGCTTTTCGCATTTCGTGTTTCAGGGTTTCGAAATGAAATGGAAGAGAGAGAGACCCCGTGTCCTTTTGAAGTCCCGGTAGCCGAAATGGTTCCCGGGCGCTTTTTGCATTTTGCGTTTCGGGGTTTCGAAATGTAATGGAAGAGAGATACCCTGTGTCCTTTGAAGTCTCGGTAGCCGAAATGTCGAAATGGTTCCCGGACGCTTTTCGCATTTTGCGTTTCGGGGTTTCGAAATGCAGTGGAAGAGAGAGACCTCATGTCCTTTGAAGTCTCAGTAGACGAAATGTCAACATGGTTCATCATCTCGTGATTTTGTCCATAAGAGATGAGCTCATGTGCCAGACCTCGTGCAACTCTGTGACTCAAAATTACCCGATGACCGTCGATCTGCTCCATTTGTGGATCCTTGTCATTGAAAACAAAATGTCCGCTTGCTTGATTTTAAGCACGAAATGGAATTCTTCTGTGTGTTGTGCTTGGCGCTCATGACTGCGGCCTTTGAATAAAACACATTTGATGGGTTTTTAAACCCCATTTCTATGCATTTACACCAAGGGCCTGAAATCGGAGAGAAACACCCCCCTCGCCAGAATTGGCACTAACATTAGGCTCCATGGGGGATAGAGTCATCCCTGTGATTCTCTAAGAAATCCTCTGCAGTTCCAGTTGCTTTCTGTTGGGCTATGGAGTCGAGCTCAAAACACCCTGCTTAAAAAATACATGATGATAAGTGAAAATAAAAGATAAACACACATGCTCCAAGGAGCTTATTTATGTACGGTCCTAAACTAATAAATTCCTTTACATGGGACTATGTGAAAGCAAACTTCCACCATAGTTAATCAAGCAACTTCATGAATAGAAGCTCCTTCCTTATGTCGATGATCACAAACAAATGGTGTAACCATGACAACAGAATGGTTACGCTCTTTAACTCCTCCTTACAAGCTGAAGTCGAGATGAAATAGGGCGGCTCCAAATTGTGAAGGAAATACAACTCCATGTACTTTTTCACAGGCTCATAGGACTAGTGGAAAACTCCAGAAAATGGGCGACAGGCAGCCTCCTTTGCTACACAGTTGTTCACGTGTGGATGAATATCTCTGGTAAGAACAGGTGGGTGGATAACTGACGTAGGCTGACTAATCTCAGGTGGTGGTTGCTCGCTAACTGGCTCTGCACATTCTGTAAACTGCATCTTCAGCTCCTCCTCCTCTTCTTCATGGATCTCCCAAGGATCAGATTCATAATCATCATAAATAGGGACCATGGGAAAGCTCTGCTTGTTGTCATGTCGGTTAGTGTCTTCATAGTGATCAAATGTAGAATAAGCTTCATGCTCATCATCACTAGAATATTCATCAAAAAAGGGTTTCCCTTTATTTCTATGATCAACCTCCAAAATAGTGATCCCATCGAGAATATAACTGTCAAAAATATCCATTTCAGGGACAGTGGTAACTGTTGCTTCTGGCTATTCATACATAAGATTTTTCTCTTTAATCCTAGGTAAAAATATATCATGGGCAACCTCTTGAAGGAAAAGAGAAGAATCCTCTTCCACAACCATCTCTTCTTTAGAACCTGGAAGGTCTTCGTCAACATAATTCAGGCTGCTAGGAACATCTGCTTCAACCCTATATTCAGGAGAGCCATCTACTATAGACAACATTTTCTCTATAAACTCAGAATTCTCACAAGAGGCATGTTGATCTTTATGAACATCTAAAGAAACAGATGTATTTGAAATGATGTCAGATGCTTCTGTGCTAGGGCTAACATAATTAATATCATCCAACGCCTCTAGATTTTCATAGCAAATGCTTTCCTCCACAGTAAAAGCTTCATCACAAACATGGTATTCAAGGCCAGCATAGGCTTTATGAAGCAAAGATAACTCATCACAACAGTTTTCATACAAACACTCAGCTGGGAAGTAATCTTTACAAAATGAATTGAAAGTTGTATGAAAACCTTTCAAAGAATGGATGCTTGCAATGGGAAGAGATAGACACCAATCAAGAGCAACTCCCTTTAATGAATACTTAAAAAGATTAATCTGGACATCTTCATGCATGATATTAAGTCATTGAATAACCTAATGAAAGTCCAATAAATGCTCAGCTGGTACCTCCGAAATTTTTTCTTGAAATTCAGGGAGGATATCTTCCCATTCATTTGTATCTGGTAGTGGATTAGGAAAACCAACTATCTGGGAAAAGTCACAGAAGGCCAACCTTTGAGCTAAGATAAAGATGCGCAGCTTTGAATGTCTCTGGTCTTTGTTCACCATCAGAGGCCAGATCCTAACGTTGTGTCCTCCCAGGAAACTTCTCAAGCTAAGAAAGCAGCTGCTGAAACCTTCTCAAAAACTATCCTCTGGGTCAGCTTTTAGGTGTGCTAAAAGTAGCCACAACTGAAACAGTGAAGTGGAAACAGTGAAGTTGCCAGGTGCACAGTAGAAATATTCAAGGGCTCTGATGCCTGATGCACCTTTAGAATCAGAGACTCAATGCCGTTCAATCCCGTGGAAAATCTTCAACTTCGTCCCCGACAACGGTGCCAGAAATGTTGGCGACAGAAGTCACTCTTGGATTGCAGCAGGATTAAGCCTGAGGCCCATCAGTTTAAATGTCACGATTTGTTGATAAAGAGGGTTATGGATGGAAGTAAACTCAGAACAATATCTTTCTAACTCAAAAACTAGGTCGGGCATGCACAAGCAAATGAGGCATTGATTCAATTTCAGGCAGTAAGCTGTAATAAGGGCGAGTAGGAGGAAGACTTCTCTAAGGAAATGTGAAGGGTTGTTGTAGGCATCGGGCTTCCAACAGCCTGTAGAAGAAAACTTTGAACACAAGAACCTCTTATATACAAAAGAAAAAACACTAAAAGAACATAACAGCGCTATAATAAATCCTTTATCATAACACAATCACGACGATTCATGTGAATCATTCAGTCATGAACTCTTTCAATATGAGATCGAAACAAGATGAAAAAGAGAGTTTCCTTACATTAAACAAGGAAATTTCATATACAGATACATAGCCAAGAAAACCAGTGCTTCATTAAAACATTACAGTCGGGAGCTTTGCTCTACCATCCATCCATACAAAAATACAAAAATTGAGTATATATGCTCAGATCAATTCTCCCCCTTGGCAGCAGGAGGGTAGATGAGACATTAAAGTCTAACTTAGCATGCGCAGGTTCTTTTGATCAGTCGAGGACATCAGATCGGCATGGATTTTTTAGGAAAACCTGCACACAGGATGATCTTGGGCAGACTGCCTACCAGAACCTCCATGCCCTGCATTCATGGCTTGAGTTGAGGTCTCAACCACCTGCTCAATATTAATTAATTTCTTTTTCCATGGAGGGTGGCCGAGACTGAAAACATAAAGAGAGACCCCGTGTCCTTTGAAGTCCCGGTAGCTGAAATGTCGAAATGGCTCCTGGGTGGTTTTTGCATTTTGCATTTCGGGGTTTTAGAATGCAGTAGAAGAGAGAGAGACCCCGTGTCCTTTGAAGTCCTGGTAGCCAAAATGTTGAAATGGTTCCCAGGCGCTTTTCGCATTTCACGTTTCAGGGTTTCAAAATGCAGTGGAAGAGAGAGAGACCTCGTGTCCTTTTGAAGTCCTGGTAGTCGAAATGGTTCCCAGGTGCTTTTCGCATTTCGCATTTCGGGGTTTCAAAATGCAGTGGAAGAGAGAGACCTCGTGTCCTTTGAAGTCCCAGTAGCCGAAATGTTGAAATGGTTCCCGGGAACTTTTTGCATTTTGCATTTCAAGGTTTCGAAATGCAGTGGAAGAGAGAGACCTCGTGTCCTTTGAAGTCCCGGTAGCCAAAATCTCGAAATGGTTCCTGGACGCTTTTCGCATTTCGCATTTCGGGGTTTCGAAATGCAGTGGAAGAGAGAGACCCCGTGTCCTTTGAAGTCCCGGTAGCCGAAATGCCCAAATGGCTCATCATTTCGTGATTTTGGCCATAAGAGATGAGCTCATGCGCCATACCTCGTGCAACTCTGCGACTCAAAATTACCCGACAACCATCAATCTACTCCATCTATGGATCCTCGCTGTTGAAAACAAAATTCCCGCTCGCTTGATTTTAAGCCCAAAATGGACTTTTTCTGTGTGTTGCGCTTGGCGCTCATGAATGTGGCCTTTGAATAAAACGTGTTTGATGGGTTTTTAAACCCCATTTCTATGCATTTACACCAAGGTCTTGAAATCGGAGAGAAACACACCCCTCGCCAGAATTGGTGCTAACAAATGTGTCTCAGCAACAGGCCGGATCAATAATTCTCAGAGCTTCGTAGCTGGTGTTGGAATCTCTCTGGGAGAAAACCACTTCCAAGAAGACTCTCTCACCCGGAGAGAGCTATTCATAGGCCTGACAACCTTCCTCTTCTACCATGGGCCTGACAACTCAGTTCTTCAACTAGTTTCAACTCAATTCTCGCAAGTTCAGGAATCAACAGCAGCAACAGCTTTTGGTTAACTCGCGGGTGATAACAACAACAGGAAAATTGGGTGTGGACGTCTAGAAAATGGAAACAGGCCACTAAGACACAACACGGTTCAGGTAACACCAGTTTTCAGGATGCGTGACAAGCAATCCATGCAAAGGTCGAACACAACTCAACAGTTCAGAGAGAGGGTGTCTCAGATTCTCAAGAAAACATCACAGGCTTCAGGTTCAGAGATGTGTGAGGTTATGCATGCATAGATCAGACAATGGAAGACCGAATGGAGGAAGAACACAAAGACCAGACTGAATTCCCAATTTTAGAGAGCCCACAGCAGAATGGAGGACGAACCCTGAAATCAGTTAACGCTTCAGCGTTTAACCGCATGCACCCAGGTCGACACTTGTCTTCCTAGAGATGCATGTATTCCCTTTTGCACACTTGCCTCTCCCAGGACTTAGGATAAAAACATGTTTTTTCACACAACTTTAGAATAATAATAGAATATTATTCTCAAGGACTTAAGCCCCTAAGCGTATCCCCTAGGCTCAACACTTAGCCTCTCTTTCCAACTTTTCATCCCCCTTTCCCTTATCCACTTTGTGGAATCTTATTCTCCCATCACTCTTTCTTCATCGTCGGTCTACACACAACGATGTTTATATTTTTATTAATGTTCTGCATAGTTACATATACAAAAACAAGCTCCTAGTCTTTAACACTTAGGCTCTCCGGCCTAATAAACACATAAGCCCACTAGCTTATCAATACTCGACTCACCAGCGTACAAAACATGATTACAATTCATAATATAACAGAGGCAATACCGAGGGATATTACAATCCCCTCCCCTTATTTTTGCACTATCCTCAGTGCAATGTATACACAACATCAACAAGATTTTCATAATCTTCAAAAAGATGCGGGTATTCTACCCGCATAGCATCTTCATGTTCCCAAGTTGCATCCTCAGGACCGTACCAGGTCCAATGGACCTTTACAAGCCCTATGGCTCGATTCCAGAGTTGTTTGCTTTTCCGGTCCAATATGCGCACATGATGCAATTGCAAGACACCTTCTTGTTCCACCTGAATCACATTCCAATCGATTACATGATTAGCATCAGGTATATATTTCTTAAGCAATGAAACATGAAACACATTATGTACAGTCATGGATGCAGGTAATGCAAGAATATATGCAACTGGCCCAATCCTTTCTAGGATTTCAAATGTCCCACAAAATCTGGCTTCCAACTTGGCGCAGTTTCCCAGCTTTAGGGAACTTCTCTTAGCTTTCACTTTCAGGAAAACATGCTCTCCCACTTTAAACTCTCTATGGGTTTTGTTCTTATCAGCATAACTTTTCTGCCTATCTTGGGCAACTTTCAAATTCTACTTAATTTTTAGCATTTCTTCTTCCATTTCCTTGAGAAAATATGGCCCAACTACTGCCCTGTCAGCTGGATTATCCCATCTTACTGGAGTATTGCACTTTCTTCCATAAAGTGCTTCAAATGGGCTCATATTCAACGATGTTTGATACCCATTATTGTAGGCGAATTCTACCAAGTGCAGGTAGTCTACCCATTATTGTAGGCGAATTCTACCAAGTGCAAGTAGTCTTCCCATTTCAATGGTTTGTCCATCACATACATCCTTAGCGTGTCTTCTATTACTCGATTCACCCACTCTGTCTACCCATCCAAATCAGGATGATAGGCTTTACTGAAGTTCAGATTCATTCTGAACCCCTTGCATAACCCTTTCCAAACATTTGAGGTAAATTTCGGGTCTCTGTCAGACACAATTGTCTTGGTAATTCCATCCAATCGTGCCACTTCCTTCATAAAGATGTTGGCAACATCTGTTGCTTTGTGAGTAGTCTTTAACGGAATAAAATGGGCATATTTCGTAATCTTTTCCACTACCACTATGATTGAATCGTGTTGCTTGCCTATTCTGGGCAATCCTGTGATGAAATCCATTGTCACCACTTCCCACTTCCACTCAAGAATGGGTAAAGGCTGCAGCAACCCTGCTGGGTGCCTATGTTAATTTTTAACCTTTTGGCATTCCATACATCTGGCGATGTATTATGCAATCTCTTTCTTCATACCTGGCCAAAAGTAATGGCTCTTGATTGCTGCCACAATCTTCTGATATCCAGGGTGCCTTGCATAAGGCACATTATGCATTTCATCCAAATCATATGTTTCAAGTACTAGACATTAGGTATACAAATTATGTTATTGTACAGAAGTGTTCCATCGGTTTCCAATTTATAATTTTCCACTTTCTGTGGCATCTCACATTGTTGTAGATTTGCTATCAAATCTCTGTATTGCAAATTTGTATTTTCAGCCTCCGAAATTCAGCCTTTAATATCTGTTTGGTACATGCTAATGGTTGTAGCATGTAATTCATGCACTCTCCTGCTGAGTGCATCAACCACTTTGTTTTCCTTTCCTTTGATATGCTTGATATTGTTAGCACAAGGGAAGACCCTGGGTTCAGCTCCAAGAGCGCACCAACAAGCCCTAACTACTGCCCTTTCAGCAACACCTGTGAAGCAGATGCAGTCTCACCTGAAGTAGTTATGAGGGGGTTACAGGACAGAGATGTCTACAACCAAAGGGAAGATCAAGTGGATCTAACACAAGAACAACACAACATTCATATATCACTTATCATCTTATATCTATTTTTCACATCTACTTATCAAATCTAACATAGTATTGCAATCACAGTATATCAATGACAGAGACAGAATATCAGCCACACACAACACAAAAGATATGTGGTTCACCCTCTCTCTAGGGCTACATCCACAAAATAATGCTTTATAATATATTGAGACGAAGCATACAGTTCTTGTCTACTCTCTTAGCTAGCAGATCCTCTTTCTTCTCCTCTCTTTCTCTCCCCTCCCTGCACACCTAGCTACATGGTTGATCTTCGCACCTAGCTAAAGATCTTACAATACCATAAGGCTCTCAATCTTAGCACTTCTTCCTCATGCAACAACAATCACTCATAACAACAATACCACTAGATCGACAATAATATCATACTAGCCCAAACTAGGTCCTCATGACCTTTATTTATATATTACAATGGCTCACCGACAGACTTACTTCGAAACCTAGGTGTCCAAAACCCTAGATACCAAAACCCCAGGGGTCTAAAACCCTAGGTCAACTTGACCTGTATTTTCAAGGCTTCACCAACCTGTCTTTCCCTTCTTCTCACGCGGTGCTCCAAAGCATCTAACGGTGGCTTTTTCTACTTACTGAGTTGTCTACGATCCTTATTCCTTGTTGATCTATCATCCTTGATCTCCTCATCCAACGACCTACTTTCTCGGGCTTCACTCCATCTTTTCTGCTCTTTTGCTCACTTCAACCTAGTAACATCCACTGCGTCTTGCGCAAAGTTCACATTTTCCCTTTTATTCCTTTCTCTTCGCTTTCTTCCATAACCAAGGGCCAACAGGCCCCCAACACTCACCTATGACTCATCCCGAGGCACTTCAAATCTCATCTTCCTGTTTTACTTCGATTTCAGATTACTCAGTGCAGCCTCTGCTTTCTGCTCCATGCCTTCTTTTCCTCCTTGTGCAGACTGTATTTTCTGTGTCTGGTACCCAATTTCAACTGCACCTGGTACCTAGACCCTTTTCTTCTTGTGTTTACTTAGAATTGCAAGGCAGTTAGTTGTCATAGTACAATTTCAACCGGATCCCATCCACTAATCCTTCCTTCCACTCCCCATTTAGAGTCTTCAATTGTGCAGCTCCTCCCTCTGTAACATAAGCGATCTCATATGGACCTAGCCAATGCCTTCTGAACTTCCCAGGATGTTTGATGAACTTACTATCATATATCAGGACTAGATCACCTTGTTTAAATGCCTTCTTCCTGATGTGTCTGTCATGGTAGGCCTTCTCTCTTTCCTTTTGTACTTGTTGATGGAATCCTGCAACAAATCTATCTTCCTCCAATTCAACCAAGTGTGCAAGCCTCTCTTGAACAGCGCCAGGGTCATCCATATCTGTAAATGAAACAATTCTTAGGCTTGGTACCAAATATTCCATTGGAACAACAACTTCAAGACCATATACCAACTTATAAGGTGTTTGCATTGTCAGCTTCTTGCAAGTGGTTCTATAGGCCCATAATACTGCTGGTACTCTTAGATCTCAATCATCTCTATTCACACTACAAATCTTCGTGAGCATTGTCTCCAAGATCTTGTTGAATGCTTCGAATGTCCCATTTTCTTGTGGATGGTACGGTGTGCTCTTCTAATGGTGGACTACAAATTCTTCAGTCAGGGATTCAAATGTCTTATTGATGAAATGTGTACGTTGATCACTCATAAGGATCTTTGGGCATCCAAATTTGGTTATGATGTCATCAAATATGAAGAGCGCAGCAGTAGTTGCACTACAATCCTTAACGTCTCTTGCATCGACCCTTCTGGTCAAGTATTTTGTTGCTGTAATTATGCACCTTTCTCCTGTACACTTTCCTGGTGGGTTTATAGGTCCAACGAATTCAATGGACCATTTATCGAATGCTTGTAGGGTCAGTTGTGGGGCTAATGGCATTTCATCTCTTCTAGATGGTTTCCCAACTCTTTGGCATACGTCGCAGGCTCTGGAATAGTCTTTAGCATCTTTGTGTAAGGTAGGCCACCAAAGGCCATCTCTAAGAACCTTCTACGCAATTTCTTTTCCTGCATAATGTCCTCCTTCGATGCCTTCATGAGCTTCTGCAAGGATCAGTGGTTGTTCTGCCTCCATAACACATCTTCTTAATTTCTCATCAGGTCCCATATTGTATAGATGTCCATCTATAAGTGAGAAGTCTACAGCGTGCACTACTAGTTGTTTATTCTAAGGAATTGTATATTCAGTAGGTGTCATTCCTGTTGTCAGGAACTGGACTATCTCTGCGAAGGGATCACCAATGTTTCTAATGGCCAGTAGTTGAGCGTCCAATAGTGTATCCTCCAAACTGGTCGGATCTTCGCCATGTTCCAACCTTGACAAGTGGTCATGACCTTTGTTCATTCTCCCTGGCTTTACTATGATCTCAAAATCATATTCCTGAAATATAAGAATCCATCTGCATATCCTTCCCCCCAACACTGGCTTGTTGACTAGGTATTTCAGCGTGGAGTGATCAGTAAACATTTTAAAGTGTCCTCCCAACAAGTAGTGGCGAAATTTATGCAATGCATATACCATGGCCAACCCTTCTCGCTCAGTGGTGGTGTAATTAATCTCGGCAGTTGATAGCTTCCTTCTAGCAAAGGCTAACGGGCGGTCAATATCTCCTCCTCCAAGTTGTTCTAACACAACTTCCGATGGCATTCTTCTGTCCAACTAAATTGGCAATCTTTCTTCAACGGCTTCTCCATGGGTGATGTAATATGAGCATATCCTTTAATGAATTTTCTATAGTATCATGTGTGTCCAAACGTAGTGCGCAGCTGTTTGACTGAAGTAGGAGGGGGTAGATCAACTATAATGGAAATTTTGGATGGATCAACCAGCAATCCCTACTTGCATACAATATGACCTGACAACACTCCAAATGGTGAAAAGAAAATACATTTCTTCAAGTTTAAGGAAATTTGACACTTCCTACATTTATCCAACATTAGCCTTAAACATTCAATATGATTCTTTAATAAACTAAAAACAGTCCAATCATCAAAATATGCTTCTAGAAATTTATGCAGAAATTTCTTGAATCCTTTGACCACCACTCTGGAAAAGATGGTTGGGGCATTCTTCAATCCAAATGGAATCATTGTATATTGGTAGGATCCCCATTCTGTTGAAAACGTGGTCTTATGGAGGTCTTCCTTGGCAATCTGGATCTTATGGTATCTTGAAAATCCATCTATAAAAGAATATACTTCCTGGCCTCCCACATTATCTAGCACTTCATCAATGAATGGTGTAGGGAAGGGGTCATGTAAAAATGCATCATTTAGATTCCTGAGATTTGTTACCCATGATTTTGGTCATCATGATGATGTATTGATGATAGTGTATTCAGGCTCTTCATTAGAACTTTTTCCTGAGAAAAGTTACCTTCATCTCTTTCCAGAAATCACATTTTTGAGGACTGTTCGCAGGTTGCTAGTATATTTGCCTGCAAGAATGCATGATTCTCGCAGGCTGCTTTAAGTCAGGGTGCGATAAGTTCGCACTGTGTTGTATTGCTAGGGTGCGAACTCTTTCTAAAGAAGGGAAAAAGATGAATTATCGAAGCATCTAGAAGGGAATCTTCTAGAAGGATGAGATGGCATTCGAATGGTTATCCTAGTACTGTATTCCCAGATATTTTGGGATCATTCTTATCCAAGTAACTAATTCATTCTCTCTTATATATTGAGGGAGTTCTCATGGAAAATGTTAGAAGAAAACAAGGTTAAGTGATACATTGGAGAAGTGATGAAAGATTGTGTGAAGGACTGAAGCTACAGCAGCTAGGAAACTCCAGCAAGTTTATCAAAGGTGGTTGATCTTCTTCATGCAAGTGAGCAAGTGTGTGTGTCAGAGCTAAGGGCCATCGAAAGGAAGTTTGCAACATCAAGGCTCGGGTTGTAATATTTACTTTCTATCAATATGATACAGTAATGTGTCCCTTTCCCATAAAGTTAGTTCCACTTTATTGTATAACTCCTTGATCATATACATAGATTGACTGTTGAATAAGATTGTGCTTTCTTCACTTCAGTTGGTTTGTATTGTTTTGATCTTGACTGTATGAGAGCACTGGAGCGAAGCAGGAGAAACAAATACCAAAGGAAGCGATCATAAGGTATGTTCGTTGATCGTGCCTCCTAGTACATTCAATAGTTAAATCTAGGGAAAGAGTATCATTCTGTCTTGCTTTGTTCTAGATCCAGGTGGATCTAGGGAGATCGGTTTGTGTCCACACTTACAGATTTATCCAATAACAAGATCTACACATATTTTGATATCTCCTGTCTTATTGCCTTGTACCACCATAGGGCTAATCCACTATGACTCTTCCACAGGTTCTATAATCCCTCCTTCCAGCATTCTGTCGAGCTCAATTTTCACTTTTTCCTTATATTTAGGGTTCAGTCTGTATGGTCTCTGTTTGATTGGTATAGCATATGAATTTAATGGGATTCTCATCTCTCCCATAGGTCCTTTAATTCCCTTCATATCAGTGAACTTGGTTGGAAACAAGTCCTGATATTCATGCAGTAACTCTGTAATTTTTCCAATGGTAGCAGCATCCCAATAATCTCCGACATTTGCAAACTTAGGTGTCTGCTCTGTTCCAATATTGACTTTATTAATCTTGATTGGTTGTCCAATGAATGGAATCTCAACTCCTATTCATTCCACATCTCTTTGGCCTTCTATTTCGATGATGTTCACCTTCCTAGGATCATCGTCTTCATCAATGTTGATGTTGTAATAGCCTTGTAGTTTCTGGAGAGGCGTAGTCCATTCGTCCTCTTATTGTTCCAAAGGAAGGCTAGATGCCTCCTCGAATACTTTCTGTCTCGTAATCTATAATTCTTGATCTACTGAAGGATATTGACTTTCAAATAAGAAGGTGGTTACAAAATTCTGAGTCATACCTTTCCAATGTGTAGTGATGAGGCACAACTCTGCTTGAAGGTACCAGTTGATAGGTGTCGTGTCCAATGTGTTGATGAATTTGTGTACCCATTGTTCTTGAGGAACGTTTCTCCAGGCTTCCTCACATCTTCACACATGGTCCTTTGGGTAGCTCTGACCTATGTATCAAACTTCACAGCCTTCTACTTGTGCTGAGAACCACACTGTCATCAAGGTACGACACTTTATCCAATCTATAATGTTACTTTTGTGTGCCCCCCACCATCTTGTTGGGGTTTCTTTCAGGGCCTCATCCATAGGCAACAGTATTTGTTGCATTGGTACACTCTCTTCAAAGTCCGACAAGAAGGTTTCTAAAGGATTTAGACCATCAAAGGTAGGTAAGTTACTTACGGTTGTGCCAATCCAACGAACTTCTCTAGTTAGTATAGCACATCTTCTTGTAGATACTTCATACATTTTATTCTGCCAATTATCCAGTGCTTCTTCTGAGTCTGATGAGCATACATGGTCACTTCACGAGCTTAATTTTCCATCGGATGTGGGATTAATGTAATTTTGTTGTCTGGTTGTTAATTTGTATTTATTTTCTAGTTCATGTGTGCAATCTTCTTCTCTAATGGGCTTTGTGTATCGTCGACCTTCATCTGGATCTAAGGGTGCAATGACCCTAAGGCCATCTCTTTCAAAAGTCATACGTATTTTATTTAAATCAACCACAGTGGAATTATTGAAGGCCCAATCAATTCCTAACATCACAAGATAAGGGAAATTGTCATCAACTATCTCAATTACCTCAAAATCTGTAAATGTTCTTGCTCCATCAATGTCCACAAGGACATGTTCTAGTATTTCAAATGGACTTACAACTTGTTGGTTGGCCATCCTAAGCCTGATAGGAGAATAGTTCAACTTTGCTTTTCCCATCAATGCCCAGGTTTGCTTCGTCATGACATTGGCCTCCGACCCTAAGTCGAGGACTGCATAATCTATCTCATACTCTCCTATTTGAGCATTCAAATGTAATTCCTTATTTGTCCTTCTCTTCTTACCGATTTGGTGTACTGCCCTATTCAGTAAGGGGTCTATCTTTCCTAGCTCATATTGTCTGATTAAATTTTGTAACTCTTGTACAACGCTCTCATCCTGAATCAACTTAGTACAAGTATATAGAAATTCCATGAGCTTTCTTACCTTTTTTTCTTCTTTTGGCGAAGAAAACTGATCAAATGCCAGAGGCATTCCATATTCTCTTACTTTTGGTCTGGTCTTCGATGAGGAACCTTGATATCCTCTGAATTTTTTTCTTGCCTCCTCGAACATTTTTCTTTCTTTCTTTGCATAAAACATTTGTGTCTTCTCGGTAGCTTTCCTGATTCCTGATTCTTCTGTAATACTCCCCTGGGTCAGTCTATCTTCTCCTGTAACAACGCCTCCTCTGGCTATAATAGCCACTCTAGGGTCTTATCCGCAAGGATCAACGTATATCAGTTGTACTTGTGGGTTCTATTGAGGTCCTCGTCTCTCCTGAAGCTTAGCTAGCAGCACAGAACAATCTTCTATAACATGTTCAAATGAGCTACAACAACTGCAAGTAGCACAA
Source organism: Picea engelmannii (assembly GCA_009831015.1). NCBI lineage: Eukaryota > Viridiplantae > Streptophyta > Pinopsida > Pinales > Pinaceae > Picea > Picea engelmannii. The sequence goes on from ML789337.1 coordinate 94,598, forward strand.
GGGTTCTGGCAATCCCTTGTGAGGTGTCCTGGTTGTGCGCAGTTATAACAGTTTATCTGTCATCGACCTCAACCCATTCCTCCTCCTCGTCCTCGTCCTCTGAATCCACCACGAGGATTAAATTTTCCTCTCCCAGGAGAGTTATACTGTGTAGTGTTTCCTTCTTTTTGTACTTCACCTTGAATCTTATATATGTCTCTCGACCTTTCATGCATGAGATCGTAAGCCCTACAATCCCTATCATCGTGTCCTACGGACTTACAGAATGTACAGTACAAATTTGTAGGTGTCTGAACATACTTTTTCATGTAGTAGAATTCACCAGGGCGATGTTTGTTTCTGCATACCTCACACCAAGGTAAGGTGACTTGCTTCAAAGGGCTCGGAGTTCCAGAAGCCAAGTATTCATTCAATAGGGGACAGTGTTTCTTTTCATGGCCTTCTGATCTGCAGACATGAAGAAAGACAAGGAAAAAGATAAAAGAGAAGACATATGACACACCAGATGTCTTCTCTTTTATCTTTTCCCTTGTCTTTCTTCATGTCTTCGACCTCCAAAGACAAACTAGTCAGCTGACTTAAGATCTGACTCATACCTAAGTTGGATTCTCCCATAGGGGCTGATTCGAGCTTCATGGCGATCTCCAATACCTTAGACTGCAAAACAAACTTCTGTTGCATCAAAGGAACTCTGATGTGTGGTAAGAGGGAAGCAATGAACCATTCTTTGTTCTGTTCATCTGGAATATGAAAAGTCAATCAGCCTGTTAAGGTTTTGAATCTCTGATTGAATTCCCAAACAGGTTCGGCCACCTTCTACTTGATCTCTTTCATCTCTGTAATACACTGTGACTCCAACTTGGGTTTCTTGAACTCCACAATCAGCGCATTCTTAATCTAATTCAGTGGCTTAGGCTGTGCAAGTCCTTGAACAAGCTTCATGTATCAGCTTAGTGCACGATCCATTAGAGTGGTACTAAACTAGGTTCTTTTGACAGCTTCGTCAGTGACATTTTTAATATTACATACAGCTTCACATAGGAAACAGTGCTAATCAGGGTCTTCAGATCCATCTCCCCTAAATATAGGAAGTCTCATCTCATCTACCATAGATCTTCCTAGGGTCCCTGACTGAGTATGTGATGGATTGCTACTGACAGTGCCCTGGGTACTCTGGTGGTTGGGATTACTCTTATTGCTTAATACTACTGAATCAATAGGAGGGATATCCGTACTTACTTCAATGGTCTGCACAGTTCTTGAAGTCTCGGGTTCTTCTTGACGAAGATCTTCAGCTTTCCCTTCCTCTGTCCCAGTAGGTTCTGAATGCTCCTCGTCTGTCAGATCTTCCTCTTCTCCACTATAGAAACCTTTGTCCCTGTAGTTCAGCTTGAACAGGTTCGCAAGGTGAACTTCTCTAAACACTCTCCCACTGCACGTATGTCCAGCTTCTGTGTCGTTTTTGTTGTCTGAATTCTTGAACATTAGCCTTTCTAGATCCGACCAATCTACTGTATCTTCAAGATGTTCTTCTCATGCAATAACATCTTGAGTCTCAACTTCAGGAATTGTAAAAAATTTCCTCTGGGTCCCTTAAAGAAATATCTCTTAGCGTGGTTGTATGACTCTACTCTGCCAACAACAAACTCTGTGATGTACCCTCCAATGGTGTTATCAAACCAATGATCTATTGCTCATGATACAACATTATAAAATCTTTTGACCTTCTTGATCAGCTCCGACGCCCACACTATAGGAGGTCTAGATCGGATCTCGAACTAGGTATCTGCTAATCTAGATAGCCACTCATACATCTCCTGATGGATTCCCCCAAATAATATCTCATGTATATCAGTAAAAATATGTCTCTCTAGCCAATCCTCTGTACTCAGATTAGGATTCTTGTTATGGGATTTAGCGAAGTCCTTTTCTTTATCCTCTATCCACTTTTGAATCTTTGTCTTTGATGGGAACCACCTTGACATTCCCTCAATAATATTCCTGTCCCGACAATGGAACCATTTGTTGGCACAAGGGTAGACCCAGGGTTCAGCTCCAAGAGCACACCAACAAGCCCTAACTACTGGCCCTTTTAGCAACACCTGCGAAGCAGATGTAGTCTCACCCGAACTAGTTATGAGGGGGTTGCAGGATAGAGATGTCTACAACCAAAGGGAAGATCAAGTGGATCTAACACAAGAAAAACACAGCATTCATATATCACTTATCATCTTATATCTATTTTTCACATCTACTTATCAGATCTAACATAGTATTGCAATCATAATATATTAATGATAGAGACAGAATATCATCCACACACAACAAAAAATATACGTGGTTCACCCTCTCTCTAGGGCCACGTCCACATAACTGTGCTTTATAATATATTGAGACGAAGCATACAGTTCTTGTTTGCGCTCATAGCTATCCGATCCTCTTTCTTCTCCTCTCTTTCTCTCCCCTCCCTGCGCACCCAGCTGTAGGGTTGATCTTCACACCCAGTTGAAGATCTTACAATACCAGAAGGCTCTCACTCTTAGCATTTCTTCCTCACACAACAACAATCACTCATAACAACAATACCACTAGATCGACAATAATATCGTACCAACCCAAACTAGGTCCCTGTGACCTTTATTTATACATTACAATAGCTCATCGGCATCCTTAGGCCGAAACCTAGGTGTCCAAAACCCTAGATACCAAAACCCTTGGTGTCTAAAACCCTAGGTCAACTTGACCCATATTTTCAAGGCTTCACCAACCTGTCTTTCCCTTCTTTTCACGTGGTGCTCCAAATCATCTAACAGTAGCTTTTTCTACTTGCTGAGTTGTCCACGATCCTTATTCCTTGTTGATCTATCATCCTTGATCTCCTCATCCAACGACTTACTTTCTTGGGCTTTGCTCCATCTTTTCTGATCTTTTGCTCACTTCGAACCAATAACAGTCACCGTGTCTTGTGCGAAGTTCACATTTTGTCTTTTCTTCCTTGCTCTTCACTTGCTTCCATAACCAAGGGCCAATAGATATCAAATTCATACTCACAGAGAAACTCCAACCACCTACTCTACCTAGCATTCAAGGTTGGCTGATCAAACAAATACTTCAGACCGTTATGGTCTTTCCTCAGTTCAAACCTCCTTCCCATGAGGTAATGTCTCCATTTCTTTAGAGCGTGCACTATGGATGACAACTCCAAATCATGAGTGGCATGGTTCCTTTCATTCTCTTTCAACTTTTTGTATTTATAACAAGTCGTGAATCCATTCTGACTGAGGACTCCTCCCAGTCCTTCTTTTCATGCATATGTGCACACCACAAAGTCTTCATTCGGATCTGCAATCCTCAGGATTGGAGCACTGGTTAACAATTGCTTCAATCGTTGAAATCGTTTCTCACAATCTTTTGTCCATTGAAACTTCTTCTCCTTCCTTTGCAAGGAATTGATAGGGTGAGTTATCCTCGAGAACTCTGCGATAAACCTTCTATAATAACCAGCTAGACCCATAAAGGATCTGACTTCTGTCACTTTCTTTGGCACTGACCATTCTCTGATGGCCTCAATCTTCTCAGGATCTACAACTATCCCATCCTTCGAAATAATATGCCCCGAGTAATGGATCTTCTCCTGATAAAATGAGCACTTGCTCAACTTGGCATATAGTTGGTGCTCTCTTAGCACTTGCAGAACCATCCTCACATGTTGTTCATGCTTTTCCTCTGACTTGGAATACACCAGGATATCATCCAAAAAGACTATGACAAACTTGTCCAGATAGTCCCTGAATACACCATTTATTAGGAACATAAAAACAGTGGGTGCATTCGACAACTCAAACGACACCACTATGAACTCATAATGACCATGCCTTGTTCTAAAGATGGTCTTAATGATGTCTTCATCCTTTATTATTACTTGGTGATATCCTGATCTAAGATCTATTTTCGAGTATATCTTAGCATCCTTCAACTGATCAAAGAGATCATCGATCCTTAGCAGAGGATACTTGTTCTTAACAGTCATTTTGTTTAACTGTCAGAAATCGATACACAATCTCAACGTCCCATCCTTCTTCTTCAAGAATAGGATCGGGGCACCCCAAGGTGATACACTTGGGCATATATACCCCTTCTTTCGAAGCTCTTCAACATGTAATTGCAGTTCCTTCAGCTCTGGTTTACTCATTCTGTAAGGAGCTTTTGACACTGGAGATGCTCCAAGCATCAAGTTTACAGAAAAGTCAATATCTCTCTTTGGGGGTAGTCCGGGTACCTCCTGAAATACATCTTCAAACTCCTTTAGTAATGCATGATCTCCAATACTTGACACATTATCCTTAGGTGTTTCCTCCACCTGGGCTGCAAATAATTGACAGCCTTTTCTAGTAGAACTTCTTCAGCTACATTGTTGAGATTTCTCTGATAGCAACAACTCTGGAAATTCCTTGGACTGTTTTCTTATTTCCTTCCTCATCCAGGAAAGTGAATGCCTTGTTATGAAAGTCCAGGATGGTGTGGTGTTGGTCCAACCAATCCATCCCAATTAGACAGTCATAGGAACCCAAAGGTATAACATTCAATTCAGCCTTTGTGATCAATCCATTCATGTCCACTGGACAGGACTTAAATAACTCAGTGACTTTTCTCTTGGTTCATGTAGCCAGCTACACTAACCAAGACTTTTCATGTTTTCTTCTCAACAATTGCAAACTTTCCACCACTCTATGATCTATATAACTATAGCTAGCCCCTAAATCAATCAAAATAGTAAAGGAATTGTTGTTGATCATACCTTCGATTTCAATCATGTGTGACTGAAATTCATCTTGCTTGTTGTCTAGGGATAGATAGATCCTTGGCATTCTACTTCCCATGTCCTCCACTGTTTCATCTTACTGAACATTATGGACAACTCTCGCTTTACCATTTTTGTGGGGACAATCTCGGTACTTAGGGTTTCCCTGACAGCCCCAACACTGAATGGGTGTCTACCTTGGCCTTTGTTCCCCTACGTCAGCCATTCTCGACTCTCTAAATGATGGCTATCCTTGAGGAATGTTTCTAAAAAAGGGAGGTTTGTTTCCCTTCTGCCTTTTCTCTTTCTTGAACTTTTTATGGTCATCCCAAGCCTTCTGAAAGGTAGGATTTTCTCTTTGTTGTTCGCATAATCATTTCGCTCTTCTTATCGTTTCTTCCATGGTATTAGGGTCATCATACTAGATCTTGTCACCGATGGAAGGTGGCAGTCCACTCAGATACCTTTGAATATTGACAGTCTCATCTTTGATGAATGAAACGTACTTCAGTAATTCCAAAAACATTTGTTCATATTCATCAATGGTCATGTTAGCCAACTCGAGTTCAAAGAACTCTTTAATATTTCTGTCGTAGTATCTTTTGGTCAAGTATTTCTTCTCAAAATACCTCTTGAATTATTTCCAAGTGACATCTTTCTCTCTAATGTGTTGCACATGCACAAGTGGATCCCACCACATGGATGCTTTTCCTTTCAATTGATACATCGCAATTCTTCCTTCTACATGAGAGGAATAATTTTGTAGTTGGAAATATTTCCTCATGCCAAGCAACCATGTTTTGACATATTCCTCATTCTTATGTTCTCCATCAAATGTAGGAGGCTTAAACTTGTTCATTTATCCCTTCAGCTCATCCACTCCAGATCTCTCGTGCTTTCTGGTAGGAGATGGGCTTGAACTACTGTGTGCCCTTCTCTTGGAGTGACCTTGGGAGTGGTGATGGTGTCTACCAACACTCCTTAATCTCCTTCTCTCAGAAGTCTAGTGAATCCCTATTTTTCTCGGGTCTCTCTCCTTTTCCAACTTATTTTCTATTCTCTCCAGACTCTTCATCAATTTTGAGTTGAATTCTCCCTGTTGTTCCTTAGCTTTCATGAGTTTTCTCTTATCTGCTCGGTGATTCTGGGCATCTTTCTGTAATCGTTCAATGATTTTCATCATATGCCCTTCCTTATCTATCTCCTCTCCATGCCCATTAGAGTTCGACCCTTCAACTCCCAAATGGACATCTATTCATTTTTTTTCATCCTCAAAACTAGAAGCAGTCTGTGCCTCTTCCATTTCTTTTGCACTCAGTGGAAATTCTATTCGGTTCTGGCACTTGTTGAACTTCTGCATCACAATGTGCATACAACTAGAATTTGTCAGGCCATTATTCCTTAACAAATCCCACAACATTCATAAACAAATTTGATTCAAGAAAACGTTCAGTTTTCACAAATTTTCCTGGCTCTGCTCAGCTCTGTAGTAAAATCAGGCCTTATCCCTTTCTCTCAGTTTCCCAACCCACGCAACCATGGGTCATGAACAAGCGCTAGATCTCAAGGTTCTCTACTCAGGACTTCGGCTTTCGAAAAACTCCAATCATAGTACATCAGTTACTCGGAGTTACTAATTACCGAACTCGTGAGGCAGATAGATCAACCACCCATCATACCTAACATCTGACGGAGGACATACACAAGGGAAAATTCTTTCATCGAAGCCTTCAGGGCTTCGGAGCTTCAAAACTTCCAAGTTTTGGGTTTCGTAGGTTCAGGACTTCGGTCCTGGAAGCTCCCACACTCACTTCACTCTCAACTCTCGACTTCTGAACTTTCGACCTTTCTAGCCTACGGGCCCACAGCACAACTGTCACCAACCACGGTGATGACACGTGGTGCACTTAAGAAGGTCCACGTTACCCCAGGCGACGCCATCCGACCCACTACGTCTACTTTTTCCTTCAGGACCCACTAGCACGTGGCACACATCCCATGTGTCCACGTCCATGCAAGTGGCGTCAGCATGGCCCACTACTTCGACCCTTCAAAACTTTGTAATTTTGGGCTTCGGGAGTTTGTGCGTCATCACATCCCACTTCTCCCAACAGTCGAACTCCCGAAATTACAATCTGTTCTTCTGCTTGATCCAATGGTCAAGATCATTTTCCCATATCTATGGTGTAGATCTTCTTGGGACTTTTCCTGCACCTTTTTCGGATCTAATGGTCGTAAAGGTTTTTCCTCTCCTTCCGAACAGATCCTATGGCTCCAACACCCCAAGTGTTGAGCACTCTCTCTCTGTGGTAAAATATCACGTCGACTGTGGTTTTATTCTACCGCTACTCCTCCTGAGCTTCGTAACATGGCCAAGTAACCCCTTGGCACTCAGAAACATTCTAAGGTTCAAAATTGCTTCCATCCGAACACCATTTCCACTCAAAACCTTGGGTCCAAAGACCACTTGTCCGGCCCATTCAGGCTCAACGTTGAAACCATGGGCTCTGATACCATATTGTAACGTCCCCAATCATCAACCCCACGACCAGGAAACTCTACTACGCGGAACATTCTCAAAAATTTATATACATCATGCATATTAAATCTACTTAACAAATTTAATGAAATTTAACTGACAATACAGAGTAATCACATTATTACTGCTAGCATACAGAATTAATGGAATTAATAGTAAAATCATTGCAACATAATACATGATAATATTGCAAGCATCACAGACATGCATTTTAATTGAAATTAAACACATGCGTATACTTATCTTTGAAACTATAGTAACTCCACCAACCACGTGCAGACCTTCCACGAACCTCCGAGCTTTAGACCACATTGCTCATCATGCTCAGCATTGGGTTACCCACGAGCTTGGACCAAGCTCCACCCAGGTTAAGGGAATCCTAGAATAGGTTGAGGTTACAGGAAAACTGCACAGAGCAACTGGAAGGATTCTCTCTAGGAGCCTTCTTACGCCCAATACTCATGGACTCTCATTCCCCACATGCATGTTCCACCCAAAAGTATACACCTTCACAAGCATTGTCCATTGGTGCTTCACCTCCCTCACTGGGTCTCGGCAACAGGCCGGATTAGGAATTCTCATAGCTCCGTAGCTCATGTTGGACTCTCTCTGGGAGAAAACCACTTCCCAGCATACTCTCTTACCTGGAGAGAGTTGCTCACAAGCTTGAAAACCTACCTCTTCTACCACGGGCCTGAAAACCCGGTTCTTCAATCATTTTTCAACTCAATTCCCGCAAGTTCAGGAATCAGTAGCAGCAACAGCTTTTGGTTAACTCATGGGTGACAACAAAAATGGGAAAATTGGGTGTGGACGTCCAAAAAAAGGCAACAGACCACTAATACACAGCACGGTTCAGGTAACACCGGTTTTTAGGATGTGTGACAAGAAATCCATGCAGAGGTTGAACACAGACTCAACAGTTCAGATAGAGGGTGTATCGACTTCTCAAGAAAACATCACAAGCTTTGGGTTCAGAGCTGCATGAGGGTATGCATGCAGAGATCAGACGCATCTGCCACATAGTTCAGACAATGGACAATTGAATGGAGGGCGAACGTAAAGACGAGACAGAACTGCCAGTTTCAGATAGCCCACAGTAGAATGGAGGACGAACCCTGAACTCAGCTAATGCTTTATCTTTTAACTGCATGCGCCTAGGTTGACACTTGTCTTCCTGGAGATTCATGCGTTCCCTTTTGTACACTTGGAGCTGCATGCATTGCCTCTTCCAAGACTTAGGGTAAGAACATGTTTTGTCATACAACCTTAGAATAATAATAGAATATTATTCTCAAGGACTTAAGCCCCTAAGCTTAGCCCCTAGTCTCAACACTTAGCCTCTCTTTACAACTTTCCAGCTCCCTTTCCCTTAACCACTCTATGGAAGCTTAGTCCCCCGTCACTCTCTCTTCGTGTTCGGTCTGCACGCAACGATGTTTATATCTTTTTTAATGTTCTACATAGTTACATATACAAAAAAAGGCTCCTGGCCTTTAACACTTAGGCTCTCCAGCCTAATAAACACATAATCCCACTAGCCTATCAATACTCAGCTCACCAACCTACAAAACATGATTACAATTCATAATATAACTGGGGCACTACTGGGGGATATTACACCTGGCCTCTTGCTCGCAACCTCCATTTGTCGTCCCACCCAATTCGCCCAAGAATTCATTTCCTGTGCCACTGCCTATGCATTCGCCACCAGTCTAGTCTCCACGTGAGGACACCTCCGTCCACCGGTAGAAACCTCAGGAACAACCCCACTTCTTCTCGGATTGCGCAACCTGTGCAAAGTTCCAATATGGACTTGCAATTATGAAAGACCTGGTGTTCGAGGTTCGCAAGGAGGTGGAAGACCTATGGTTTCACCTAGAAATTCTGGACAAGAAGGGGATGCAAATTTTTCAACTGATCTCCTCTCTGCATAGCTCTTGACACTCCATAGAACAGGCACCCAGTGCACCAGCGACCTCAACAACGATCTTTGTTCCGGCTCTCAAAATTTCAGCAGTGGACAACCCAGCAATAGGTTCGACTTCATCTCTCCAGGCACCTACTTTGGATAATGTGGCATGCAACACGTCGACTGTTTGAGCTACGACATATGCATAGGTGTCAGATAGCATGGAATATTGTTCAATATTGTTATATTTTTCCACCTGTACTTTCGGTTAATTTTCTTTTTGTATGTCATACGTCTGTCCTAGAGGGTCTAGAAACCTGGACAAATCGGTTTCCCCACGGGGAAATTTCGTTCCAGTTGTTTAAAATTGTTATCTAAATTTGGGGTTTTGATTTGGAAGGATGGTTGAATTGGTTTCCCTTTGGGGAAATTCAGTAACTACAGTTCTCGAACAAACTTGGAAACACTGTAATTTTTGGCTCTTCAAGGATTTGTATATATATACTTACAAAAAAAAAAAAATTGAATACCATAAAATTGTAGGTGTTTTTTCTACTAGAGATCACTTTCATGACTAGGTTAATTTCACCTCTATTCTATTAGGGATGATCTTTCTCATTATTCATCACTTATTGCAGAAGCACCTCGGAAGTATTGTGAGCAATGCATGTTAAGGAAGATGTCCATCTACTATTTTCAAAGAATCTTTTACAACTCACAGTGTAATAATGACATGTTTCCTTAAATCTTGTTTTTTT
>ML789337.1:133772-155699 GCA_009831015.1 Picea engelmannii
GTATGAGATCATCCAACACATCAATTACATAAGTGGCATACAAAATATCTTTTCCATCCCACTCCAAGATTCATCCAGTATTTCATGTATTTTATCTAAAGAAGGTTGTGGGATCAAAGTGCAAGGTGAAAACCAAATTATCATAACTTGATGAAAAATGCACTATTTAGTTTATGAACAAAGTAGTAGTGGATACCAAAGAGTGTCAGTTACACCATTAATTCATGATCAATGAAGTACTGATAGAGTGGAAAAACATGACACCCGAATATGCCATATGGGAACTGGCAACAATTCTGCATCAATTTCCTCATCTTCATCCTTGAGTAAAAAACCACTTTCGAAAGGGAGGAGGCATGGTAGGGTCATATGTTCACCTCCCTTCTTTAGGTTACATACAATTTAGTTAATCGTTGTATGTGACCATCCTCTTTGAAAAAGGCACATTGGATAGTAGTTGATAGTTATCTAATGTAAAAGGGTCCACTTTATTAGCCTTACTAGATAGTTGGTACCCACTAGTGATGGGATCACAAGTAGTTAGGGTTTTTTATATTGAAAATATATTTAAAGGGATAGGAGACTATGGAATGTTAGACTTGTGTTGTTGTATTTGAATCTTTTTTTTGGTGAAAGGCCGTCCCACCTTAAGCAATAAATGAACAATTTTTCCTTCTTCAAATTATCTTAATGAAATGGTATCTATTACATATTTCATGTTATTTTCTCTTATATCTAGATATTGCAATTATATTCTCTATATAATTGCTTGTGTTTCAATTTTAAGGGTTAAGAAACACTATGTTTTCAACATGTATAGTAGCTTTTCCCCAAAATTCATTATATCAATTACAATATGAAATTCGTGTTTTCTAGGTTCTTGATAGAAACAAGGAATATGGTGAATGAGAACCAACAAATGGTATATTTCCCAAAATAAAATAAAAAAATATTGCATTAAAATTAGATTCATACCTTGGTATTCAATATAGTTAAATTAACCACAATACAACTAGTGGGCACATTGTTAGTAAACAATGAATAATGATAGCATCCCACTCCATGCCATACATCAATGCAAAAACATTTGTGAGAAAAAAGATAGCTTTTTTTTCTAAATAGATCTAAAAGAGAATATGGTATTCTCATGTAATAGTTCTACAAATCCTCAACCTTTTAGATCCTTGTATGGTACTGAACATGATTTTCCTTGATTTTTGCTTGGCTTTTCAGAGTTTCCCGACTCTAATTAAAGTCTTCCTATAAGAAAATTGTGTTCCTATAAACATTGGGAGAATTCCAAAGGGATTTGTGATAGATAACATTGAATACCATAAAATTGTAGGTGTTTTTTCTACTAGAGATCACTTTCACGACAAGGTTAATTTAATCTCTATTCTATTAAGGATGATCTTTCTCATTATTCATCACTTATTGCATGAGCACCTTGGAAGTATTGTGAGAAATGCATGTTAAGGAAGATGTCCATCTACTATTTTCAAAGAATCTTTTACAACTCACAGTGTAATAATGACATGTTTTCTTAAATCTTGTTTTTTTCCAGGGCCACAACATGGTTCCACACATCTATGGGATTGGTTAGACCTTTTCAACATGAATGTAGTGGGTAGGTCACTTGGTATACTCAGGGTTTTGTCCCCTTTACGTACAGGGCCAATACTTGCAAGTCTTTGGATCTGTCCTTAGCTTTGGGATGTTGGAGCTAACATTATAATAATTGTTTGCAACATGTAAACCATAGACACGTTGTGTGGAAATGTTTCTTGATTATTCATGTTATCAGTACCTTTATGAACCATTGAGGAAAAATGAATTAATAAACCATTTTTTTCCCTGTGGTATTTGAATATTACTTCAAACTCCAAGCATAGATATCTACAATAACAAAATGTTATCGATAGATATGTCCCAAAAAGTATCACATTCCTACTTAATATAGTGTATTGGATGCATATGGATTGTGACCACTACAAGTTGTTGGTGTGACTTTATAAATCTGTTTTTTATTTTGGTGAGTAAGAAGAAATATTATTTTTTGGGGGCTTAAAGAACAAAGCATGAGCATATGTTTGGAAATCGAGCGATCAACATGTAGTGAATTTATTTATTGTGGTGGGGTTTTGGGTCAAGTTTTTTGGTCTCTTTCATAATGCGCGTCCTATATGATAAATATCGAGGTTGATCTGTTTGGACACAAACCAATCATAGAAATAAACAATAAATGTAGAAACAAAAAATAATAAAAAATACTCTTTTTGTATTTTTAAAAACGTTTTGCTAAGTGAACAATAAAAACGTTTTGCTAAGTGAACAAGATGTAGCATGGGAAAGAGAATCATATAGCAACATTAACATGGAATCGTTGAGTTGCATCCATGCCCTATAGGCTTCTATATTATATTAGAATTCACATTTTTAATGGGTCTTACAATATCTTAATATAAATAATCAAAATTTAAGAGTTTAAAAAAGTTTTTAAGGGTATATTATTGAAACTTAAATTAAAAACCACATCAGTATACTTTTAATAAGATTTGAATTTATCTTATTATATATTTACCAATAATTTTTCTATTTTTCTACTTACACTTTTTTTTTCACTTTCAGTTGTATAAATCACACAAATAATGATATGAGCTCAAGTTTTATGATTAGTTTAATCAATTCATTAACAAATTTAACAATTTTAAATTTGGTTACAATTTATTGTCGTATAATTTAAAAAAACTATAAATGTAAGAAATCTACTACAAATCAATGAAAAATATTTGCATTAGTATTTAGCAAAACCATAGTTGAATTATGTTTTTCCTATCTACCTAATGCATTCAACATGTTATAAAAAATTAAGGCCCATTTGGAGCGGCAATTGCAGAGCTTGGAGCCACAGATCCTACAACATTTAGTTACCATGTAAGAGGTTGGATCCCAACTTAGAAAAGCCATGTTTTATTTTTTCATTTCATTCATTTTTTTTGTTGTGGCAAGCCACAATTTTTTTGAGAGTGTGTGGTTGCAACTAGGCTTCTTGCGGGGGGTGATCGAACAGTTCGGTCGCTCTGTGTTGTGCAGGAAAGCGTGAACGGTCTCTCCCAGGATTAGTTCGAGGGGCGACCGACCAAAATGGTTGTGACCGATCGCTCTGTCGACCAAAAAGGGTTGTGACCAAGAAATATGGTCACGACCAGTCACTCTGTCTGCCAAACAGTGGTGAAACCAAGTGAATTTTTTCCATTTTTGTAAAGTTTTTTGTGATTTTTCTTTGATGATTTGGTTTTAACAAAAAAAATTGATGTATGTGGCAGATCTGGGAATAATGTTCGAGTGGAGTGTTGATGTTTGGACAACATTGAGAAGACATTCTCTAAAGATAATAATTAATAATATAATTATTAATTGATTATTAACTATAGTATATAATAATAATAACGAATAGTTATTGATTATTCAAGGGACGCATCGTTTCATGGATGGTCACCTTATGTTCTCTATATATGGAACAATCATCATTGTAATAATATATCGAATATCTCTTATATCTTATATGAAGAAAACCAACATGGTATCAGAGCAAGATTGGGCCTTACTCCCTCATGAGAGGGCCTAGGAAAACAACAATGATGAGCTCCAAATTTGCTCGATTGAACGCCATCCATCTTATTCCACGTGAATATTTGGGATCAATGAATCCAGTAAGTTCTCCTGCTCCAACAATAACTAGATAGATATGGCAAGGACGGTTTTTGGGCGCATGGTCATATCGTTCCATCCCCTTGACATACAAATCTTTGACAGAGTCATTGCGTAGGAAGTACAGAGGTTCCCACGGATCCTTGGACAGGTGAAGTCGCGGGAGGCGGGAAGGGAAGAAAATGGAGTTCTCTCGGCCATGAGTGGTTTTGTTGTCTATAAAGAGTTTTCAACCAACACTGACGTCATGTTCACATGCATAGAATAGTGACGCATTGGCAACCTGTATCACCTAATTTGAGTTCATGTTACAGTTTGGTGACCATGAAGTTCGGAAAAATTTCAACATTGCTCGAGTGATTGATCAAGTTTGGACCACCTACCAATGCTTTAACCAATGGCTGAGGGTATGCACAGTTTTCAAGTTAAGTCGTAATTCTTCATGAATGGGGGTTCCTTTATTTTGCGCCCACGAACTTGTATGCTCTTGGTTTTGGTGATGTTGCCTCTAGATCACGTTGGAGATAACAAGAGTATGGAATATGATCTAATGCCTGCATCCAAGTGATTGGTCAAAGAATCCATGAAGATACTCTTGAGAGAACGTTGGAGGCCAAGAATACTTTTGATTGTTTGCACCCATGTGAAGTGGAATGTTTGATTCTTTGCACCCCATTCTATCATATTGATTATGGTTGAGGTCGAGTTTCCTTTCAGAATCAAGTTACCATTGGAGAAAAGGTCGTGTATATAGTGTCAATGTAAATGTTTGGCATCCATAGTGGGATGAGCACCAAGCGAGGAGGCCACTGTCACGACATAGTGAGGCTATTGATATGCACCTACGTGCAGTTCAGGCTACAAAGGAATTCTATTTTTAGTTGTCAACGCTAATGTTGTATATGAGTCTTGGGTTCAGAGACATTTTATAATTGACATGTCCGGTACCATGGTCGAAAAGATTCAAAGTGTTGGCGGAATCTTCAAGCCTATGAAATCACTCAAAGAATGTCCACCCTCGTTAAGAGGGAGGTGTGGTTTTTTCTCTCCTCTAGCCGACTAAACCCCTCTGGACAAGAGTTTCCCTAATTAGTCATGTGAGGTGACTGAGGAAGTAATGCTTAGTTGGGAACAAGTATTGCGGAAGCCATGCGAGGTGGCTAGGTGTGAATGAGGCTATGGTTGTAGTCTTCCCTATGCTATGCGATGTGGCTAGGTGTGAATAAGACTACTAGGAGAGGAGAAACATCACAACATGGTAATGGAGACTATAGCAGTGGTTGTGTACCACTGGACAATAGTTGTGTACTACTATGACATGGAAACAATTGTGTACTATTGGACGACATTGCAGTAGTCATGTGCTACTGGTTGATTGCAACATAGTCATAAAGAATGTGGTGGATGATTTGAGCTACCAATGGCATGGTAGTAGCAGTATGCTACTAGTTGATTGCATAGTAATCAGTGGATTACTAGATGAAGGAACCAAGACATTGGTTTCACGAGGAAACCTCGATATGTCTTGGGGGACATTGGTTCCATGAGGGAACCTCGAAGTTTCCTAGAGATGTTTGAGGCAGGGATCAAGAGGGAGTACACTGTTCCTCACAACCCTCAACAAAATGGGGTCGTGGAGAGGAAGAATAGATCTATTGTTGAGACAGTCAAGGCGATGATTTGTGATCAACATTTACCTATGTTTCTATGGGAAGAAGAATCCATGATTGTGATGTATGTTCAGAAAAGAAATTCCTTGAGGAACATGACTCCTAAGGAGGCCTTCACAAGAGTTAAATCTTGAGGTTGGACACTTCAGGTTATTTGGGTGTTCAGCGTACATTTGTGGGGTACAATGAGTCTTCGAACGCATATTGAATCTACATCCCTGGTCAGAGATAGATTGAGGTGATGTTGCCCTTGAGAGGAGGTATCCTTCAGGAGATCTAGAGGATCTGATATGGAGATTGAAATTGAGAGACATGAAGAGATGGTACCTTTCCCCCCTCACACTCTAGTAGTTCAGAGGGAGACAATTGAGCCTATTGATCCCATTGATCATGTACCTCCAGTTAATGTTCCCAGAGATATTGCAATAGGTCCGAAGAGACCTGCATGGGCTCGTTAGACTCTGCAGGAGGCAAAAGGACATGCAAATCCTCGTGGTACCTTTCGAGTGAGCTAGAGACCTCAAAGATATTTGTGCTATGCCGTAGCTATGAGCCACATCATTCATTTTGATTCTTCATGTTATGAGGAGGCAACTAGTCATCCAATATGGAGAGATGTCATGATGGAGGAGTATCAGTCCATCATGAAGAATGATGTGTGGGATATTGTTCTGAGACTTGAGAGGAAGTCTGTAGTGACTTCCAAATTGATCTATAAGATCAAACAAACAGCTGACGGGAGCATCGAAAAGCACAAAACATTATTTGTTGCTAGAGGATTCCCTCATGTGGAGGGAATAGATTATGAGGAGACATTTTCTCTTGTTGATCGACACACTTCTATCTAGATGATTATTTCCCTTGCAACATCCATGGGTTGGAGAATACATTAGATGGATGTGAAGACAACTTTTCTCAATGGAGATATTGAGGAAGAAGTATACATTCAGCAGCCAGATGGTTTCGTAATACATGAGAAGGAGTCTCATGTGTGCAGGTTGAAGAAGGCCCTATATGGACTCAAGCATGCACCTCGAGCTAGGTATGCGAGGATTGATGGACACCTGATGAGTTTGGGCTTCAGCAAAAGTGTTGTTGATCCCACCCTGTACTACAAAACTGTTAATGGTGAGACCTTGATTTTGGTCCTCTACGTTGATGATTTTTTCCTCACAGGTACATATAGCTTTATTATTGAATGCAAGCATTTGTTGGCCTTTGAGTTTGAGATGAAGGACCTTGGTATGATTCACTACTTCTTGGGACTAGTGGTGTGGAAGAGAACTGATGAGATCTTCCCGAGTCAGGGGATGTACACAGTTGAGATATTGAAGAAGTTTGAGATACTGAACTTCAAGCCCGTGGCTATACCAATGATGACGAATCTAAAGAAACTAAGTGTGTCTTCTTCCGATTTTGATGAAATTGATCTAACTCTGTACAAATATCTGATTGGATAATTGATGTATTTGGTTAACACCAGACCAAATATTTGCTATGCAGTGAGTGCACTTAGCTAGTTTATAAGTCAGCTGAGATAGACACACTAGATTGTTGTGAAACATGTGTTGAGATACTTGCAAGGCACAGTTCGACATGGTTTGGGATATACTTCCAGTATTGATATGATATGGCAGGAATATATTGACTCTGATTGGGCAGGGAGCACAGTGGATAGAAAGAGCACCTTCAGGTTTTTCTTTACTTTGGGATCTTTCATGGTTTCCTGGTATAGCAGGAAATGAACTTCTGTGGTGTTGAGAACAATAGAAGCATAATACATTGCATTAAGTATGACAGTCTGTGAAGTAGTGTGGCTTGACAAGCTCCTTACAGATCTAACATGTGCTGGATTCCACCATTATTCATTATGGTAACCAATGTTGTGTGAAGATCTCTGATAATCCAATGTTTCATGACAAGTCGAACCACATTGAGATCAAGTACCATTTCATCCAAGACATGGTGCAAAGGAAGGAAGTATTGGTGCAGTACCTTCCTATAGATGAGCAGGTTGTTGATGTTCTTACCAAACCAGGATGAAGTTTAAGTACTTCTGTGATAGACTTGGCATGGAAGAGAATGCCTCCCTCGCTAAGAGGGAGTGTTGATGTTTGCAACTTCTTGAAACATTGTCCAGATCGTACTCCTCTGTGACTGAGTTGATTTGATCTGTGATGACACTTATCTGAGAAGGGGTAAGTGGGGCACTTATCCGAGAATGGATAAGTGTGGTTGGGCTTATAACCCAATGTCCCATGTGGAGAGCACATGAGGACATGTCAAGGGAGTTGACCCTTGATGTCATACACTATGGGAGTTGACCCTAGTGTTTCCACATGGAGTTCCATGTGTGACAAAATTTCTCTAGATCGTACTCCTCTATGAATTGAGTTGAGTTGATATGTGAGGACTCTTATTCAAGAAGGGATAAGTGCATTTTTTCTTATAGCCCAACGTCCTAGAGGGAGTATCCTCTAGAAGTGTTCCTAGAGGAGTAGCCTCTAGAAGTCCACATGGGAGTGCCATGTGTGACAAATCTTTTACTACTATGGTGGTTTTGTACCACTAGCGGAGACTGCATGTCTCTGGACAGTAGTTGTGTAATACTATGGAAAGATAGCTCCCTATATAAGAGGGAGTGTTGATGTTTCAACATCGGGCATAATTTCTCCTATATTGGGCTACAGACCAAGGGAGATAGGATACATTTATCACAAAGGTGCACTTGTGGTAAATGGGCCCAGATGTAGTCCTTCCTTGATCATGAAAAGGAATAATATGGACTCGAGGTGCTTGAAGTGCTTTCCACATGTTAGTTAGCATCAAGCCGACATTCACTCATAGGTGTGTGCCTGTGGTGAAAGATCGTGGTGTGGTCTTTGTCCTAGTCATTGTGATTTGACAAGGAATGATAAAGACTCAAGATGCTATATGTTATTACATGCAGACCTAAGTGAGCCTAATCTTAGAGAGAGTTAATTGGCTCAGAGGGAGAGCCACAGAAGGAGTTTCTCCTTGGTTTAGGTGGGAGAGAGATGTCTCCCAAGACTGACAGACAAGTGTCATGAGTCTAGGGTGAAGTTTGTATACTTCAAAGACAAGAGTGGCATGTTGCAGAATGTATCCCTCGTTGAGAGGGAGTGTTGATGTTTGGACAACATCAGGAAGACATTCTCTAAAGATAATAATTAATAATATAATTATTAATTGATTATTAACTATAGTATATAATAATAATAATGAATAGTTATTGATTATTCAAGGGACGCATCGTTTCATGGATGGTCACCTTATGTTCTCTATATATGGAACAATCATCATTGTAATAATATATCGAATATCTCTTATATCTTATATGAAGAAAACCAAGATGGAGGGAACATGAGAATGAATTGAATGACAATGCTTCTATGGATGATCCTCTCACTCTAGATGCTTTGCAAAACTGTGGGTTGTTCAAATTTTTCTTGTGCCAAAACATGTGGGCCCAACTAGTTATGCTATCGACTTTGGTTAATATGTGGGATGCAGAAAGGCAATACTTCTTTGTACATAATCAGTTATACATTAGAGATGGAATATATATACTTCCTAACGGGATTGTCTTGTCATGGTGCTATGGTGGTTTTGGTGGGTGGCGAAAGAGGAGGCATAGATCAAGTAAATGATTATGTGGTGTGCTATTGTCACCCTCGGATGCAAAAGAGCAACAATAAACTGCCAATTGGTCAGGTGATGGACCTTACCTTATGCACTTTCTTATTCACCATTACATGAGCAATAGGGATTATTGAGCTTCACTCGGCTTCAAGGAGCTAGGAGGATTATGCAATGATGTCTTGATCTCCTACAATGTACAATTGGTGTGCAACGGTACTTGTAAATATGAAGGAGCAATTGACCAAATGCAGGTTGGGACAACAGAAACAATTTGGCTATGGATCCATATTGTTATATTTCTTCTTTGAGTGCGTGTTGACATCATGTCCATTGGATGTAGTGACAAAGGCCAGGTTCAGTGATCCGTAGATGAAGAAATCAACATATATGTTGCCCCGACTCGGGGGGGGACACAGTTTCAGTTTGACGCAAATTTTTTCTGATGGTGGGATCGAAAGATAGTGGAAGTAGATGATTACGCTATCATGAAGTTGACTATCGTGATGATCCAGATATGGTTCTCCCCGAGGGGGAAAGGTTCAATGATGAGTTTGGTAAGAAAGATAAATTTACAGTATTTTTTGTATTTTTAATGTTTTTGTAAATTTTTTTATATATAATGGTTTCGTGTGTAACATAACAAATGATTTTTGGTTTGTAGATTGTGCACTAGTACGTCCAATGGGAATGTCACCTTTGAATAAGCGAAGCGAGTAGCTAGGTGTTGGAAGAGAACAACATGGTAGAGGATACGATGCAGAGCTATTAGAATATCTCGAGGAAAATCTCGAGCGCTTGACTGTTGGGATTCCAGTGCCACACATGGATGATATACCTCTGCGTATGCAGAGGAATGTAGTCGGTGTGGGGAACTGGTTCAGGCACCTTCTGTGGAAGGTCGCTAGAGAAGTGATTTTCTATAATGACTATAGGGCTCCTCATGATGACTAGTTATTTTTAGTTTGATGGAATTTGATGCATATTTGTTTTGCGGATGTATGAGCGGATAGCCCAAATTTTGTTATGTTATAATGGTTTTGGATGTTTTTTGGACATACTTTGTATATATGGACATATGGTTTTGTTATTTCTTCTTATGTATATGTGATGAATGATGTGTATAATGGTTTATACAATGAATGTTGAATGTGGTGCTTTTTAATGGAGTAGATGTCAATTCAATACGAAATTTGCTAATGAGACAACTAAAGAATTGAATTGTCTCAGTATATGTTAATAAGAGATAAAATGAAATAATCATTCCAAGATTCGTACCCTTAAATATTTTCGAAAAAAGATAGGGTGGAAAATAGAATAAGTCGAGTTGAGGTGTGAAATGAAGAGCGTGAAATCTAGGCATACTATCAAGTGGCGTATGCCCAAAGTGGATGCTTTGGTCATAAGTTCAATAACGACACTATATTTTGCAACATTGTTCATTGCGGGGATGAGATATATGCCCCCAGAGCTTACTATGTCATTGGTAGGTGAGATGATGACCCAAGAAGTGGAAGCGATATTTCAGGAGGTGCGACTAGCTCCATCCGCATATCGAAAATAGGGAGAGGGAAACGATGACATCTAAAAATCAAGAATTAAGCAGGATAAGAAGATTGACAAACAATGTCACACAAAGGGAAAACAATATCAACCATAGAAAACTATAATGCATATGGTACAAAAGCACGAGATAGCGCAAGGCTTATGCATAATACTTTATCAACTAGAGCCCATTGTGGGGCTCAGATAATGGGTTGCCTTGATAGACTTCTAGCTCATAGGCTGTAGTGTACCCTTTTGCTTACCCAGAGCTTATAACGCACTATGTAACATTATGTACCCGCACTTTTACATAATTCGTACAAGAATTATATAATCACATGCATTCAAGTAAAGAAATACATTTAACTCAGAGTAAAACGTATAATTTACGGCTACGATTAAACAATCCATAACATTTAACAATAATTCATATACACAGCGGAAATCATGATAAATTATGTAGCACAGTCATGCAAAATGTGATAAGAACATAGTTAGATACTTATCTTGTAAACAATGGTGAAATCCACCAACCAAGTGCAGGGCTTCCACGAACCTCTCAGCCTTAGACCGCACTGCTCATCATCTCAACAGTGGGTCACCCCCGAGCTGGGACTGAGCTCCACCCCAAGGCAAGGAATTCTAGGCTAGGTTGAGGTTACAGGGAAAACAACACAGAAATATCTGGAAGGTTTCTTCCCAAAGATGCCATCTTACGCCCACTGCTACTAGCCTCTCATTCCCCACATGCATGTTCCGCCCGGGAGTATACACCTTCACACGCACAGTCCATCGGTGCTAACCTCCCTCTCTGGGCCTCGGCAACAGGTCGTATCAGGAAGTCTCGGAGCCCGTAGCTGGTGCTGGGCACTCTCTGGAAGAAACCACTTCCCAGCAAACTCTTCACCTGGGAAGAGTTTCTCACAGGCCCGACAACCTGCCTCTTCCAACCACAGTCGCCTCCCTCACCAGAAGAGAGGTCATACACAAGCTCAACACAAGGCTTACTCTGGCCAGTATGCCACACACAGTCCAGCACTACGTGGATGCAACAACCAATTGGGAAAAACAGACATGCACTTCCCAACCAGGTTCAGCAATCACGGGATAGTCTCACGGTTTTGGTTTCAGGATTGTACGAGGGGTGCAAAGATTCCGCGTGCAAGTTCCAACTGCTCATACTGAGGAGGTACCGCTATCTCCCAAATCAACACAGGCTCTTTTACCACCTTCAGGGTTGTACCAGGGTATTCTCACAGAGATACGACGGGTTTGCGCTCAAAGGGTCAGGTAGAATGGAGAATATCCCTCTTACACGGTTCATCTCGGCTATTATATTTGCATGCACCAGGGTTGACACTTGTCACCCTGGGAACTGCATGCGTTCCCACAGCATGCATCCCTTTTGCACGTTTTCCCCTTGCCAGGACTTAGGCTAAGAATTAAATATACATGTCTTTTGGGAATAATATTAAAATATTATTCTTAGGCTTAAGCCCCCTAGGCTCAACACTTAGCCCCTTTTCCCACCTTCCAGCCCCTAATTCCTTGCCCATTTTTTGGACGCTCAGTCCCCCTTCACTCATTCATCATGGTCGGTCTGCACCTGGTGGTGTTTATATTTTATTAATCATTCTGCATACATACAAGTACAGGAGCAGGCTCCTGGCCTTCAACACTTAGGCTCCCTGGCCTGACAAACACATAATCCTACCAGCTTGTACAAACTTGGCTCACCAGCCTATAGAACATGTTTACAATTCATTTCATATATCATGATTTGCAACGGGGCTCGACCTTGGGGACACTACAATCCCCCTCCCCTTATTTTTGCAATGTCCTCAGTGCAACTTACACTGCCTCTGCAAATCTTTCCAAATTTTCAAAAAGATGTGGGTACTCTGCCCACATAACTTCTTCATGCTCCCATGTCGCGTCCTCGGGACCGTACCAAGTCCACTGGACCTTTACAAGCTCTATAGCTCGATTCCGGAGCTGTTTGCTTTTCCTGTCCAATATGCGCACAGGATGCACTTGCAGGACACCTTCTGGTTCCACCTGGATCAAAGTCCAATCGATAACATGATTAGCATCAGGTACATATTTCTTAAGTAGTGAAACATGAAACACATTATGTACAGTCATAGATGCAGGTAATGCAAGCATGTATGCAACTGGCCCAATCCTTTCCAGGATCTCAAATGGCCCACAAAATCTTGTTGCCAACTTGGTGCAACTTCCCAGCCTCAGAGAACTCCTGTTAGTTTTTACTTTCAGGAAAACATGATCACCCACTTTGAATTCTCTATGGGTTCTATTACTATCAGCGTAACTTTTCTTCTGGTCATGGGCAGCTTTTAGATTATGTTTAATTTTAATCATTTGATCTTCCATCTCTTTGAGCAATTCAGGCCCAACTACTACTCTGTCAGCAGGATTATCCCAGCTCACTGGAGTGTTGCACTTTCTTCCATAAAGCGCTTCGAACGGGCTCATTTTCAATGATGCATGATACCCATTATTGTAGACGAATTCTACCAAATGCAGTTAGTCTTCCCACCTTGATGGTTTATCCATCACATACATTCTCAGCATCTCTTCTATTACTCTGTTTACTCTCTCTGTCTGTCCATCAGACTCGGGATGATATGCTGTGCTAAAGTTCAGATTCGTTCCGAATCCTTTGAACAATCCTTTCCAGAAATTCGAAGTGAATTTCGGGTCTCTATCAGACACAATTGTCTTAGGAATTCCATGCAAGCGTGCGACTTCTTTTAGGAAAATATCAGCAACATCTGTTTCTCTGTGGGTGGTTTTCAGTGGAATAAAATGGGTAGCTTTAGTAAGCTTGTCCACCACCACCATGATTGAATCATGTTGCTTGCTTGTTCTAGGTAGTCCGGTGATAAAATCCATTGTTACCACGTCCCATTTCCATTCGGGAATAGGTAAGGGCTGCAGCAACCCTACTGGGTGCCTATGCTCCGCCTTAACCTTCTGGAACTCCATACATCTGGCGATGTATTCCGTGATTTATTTCTTCAAACCGGGCCAAAAATAATGGCTTTTGACTGCTGCCACAGTTTTATGATATCCTAGATGTCCAGCATAAGCCACGTTATGCATCTCCTTTAGGATTGCCAGCTTCAATTCTCGGACATTAGGTACATACACTCTATTTTTATACAGAAGTAAACCATTAGTTCTAAGGTGTAACTTTCCTTGGTCTGTGGTTTCTCATGTTGTTGTAGCTTCGCTACAAGTCTTTTGTACTGCAAATCAACATTTGCAGCTTCAAGAACTCTGTCTTTAATCTCAGTTTTGTACATGCTAATGGCTGTAGCATGTAATTCGTGCACTTTTCTACTAAGTGCGTCAGCCACCTTATTTTCTTTCCCTTTGATATGCTTGATATCAAAGTCATATTCACACAGAAATTCCAACCATCTAATTTTCCTGGCATTTAAGGTTGGTTGATCAAATAAATATTTCAGACCGTTGTGGTCTGTTCTTAATTCGAATCTCTTGCCCATGAGGTAATGTCTCCATTTCCTCAGGGCGTGGACGATTGCTGCCAGCTCCAAATCATGAGTGGCATAATTCTTCTCATGTTCCTTCAACTTCCGGGATTCATAGCAAACTACAAATCCTTCTTGGCTGAGGACTCCTCCCAGCCCCTCCTTACACGCATTTATGCACACTACGTAATCCTTGTTTGGATCTGCAATCCTCAGGATTGGAGCACTAGTGAGCAATTGCTTCAGTCGCTGGAAGCTGCTCTCACATTCATCAGTCCACTGAAATTTCTTCTCCTTCCTTTGCAAGGAAGTGATAGCATGCGCTATCCTTGAGAATCTGGCTATGAACCTCCTATAATAGCCTGCCAAACCCATAAAATATCTTACTTCCGCCACATTTCTTGGCGCTGGCCATTCTCGAATGGCCTGTACCTTCTCAGGATCCACAGCGAGCCCCTCCTCGGATATAATGTGTCCCAAGTAATGGATCTGCTTTTGGTAAAATGAGCACTTGCTCAGTTTTGTGTACAGTTTTGTGTTCTCTCAACACCTGTAGTACCATTCTAAGGTGTTGTTCGTGTTCTTCCTCTGTCTTGGAATACACCAAGATATCGTCCAGGAAGACTATGACAAACTTGTCCAAATAATTTATGAACACTCCATTCATTAAGCACATGAAAACAGCGGGCACGTTGGACAATCCAAACGACACCACTGTGAACTCATAATGACCGTACCTTGTTCTAAAGGCGGTCTTGCCAATGTCCTCATCCTTTATTCTCACTTGATGATATCCAGATCTAAGATCTATTTTCGAAAATATTTTTGCATCCCTCAACTGATCAAAAAGATCATCAATCCTTGGCAGAGGATACTTGTTCTTGACAGTGACCTTATTCAACTGTCGAAAATCAATGCATAGCCTCAACGTCCCATCTTTATTCTTCACGAATAGGACTGGGGCTCCCCACGGTGACACACTGGGGCAAATGTAACATTTCTTTAGTATCTCTTTGAGCTGCAATTGCAACTCTTTCAGCTCTGGCGTACTCATTCTATAAGGAGCTTTTGAAACTAGAGTTGTTCCAGGCATCAAATTTATAGAGAAATCGATGTCCCTCCTCGAAGGTAGTCCAGGTACCTCCTGAAATACATCCTTGAACTCCTTGAGTACTTCATGGTCTTCCAGATTCGATCCTACATCTTGGGATGCTTGTTCCACCCGAGCTGCAAATAATTGATAGCCTTTCCGGTAACATTTCTTCAACTGCATAGCTGAGATTTCTCTCACAGCCACGGCTCTGGGAATTCCTTGGACTGTTACCTGATTTCCCTCTTCGTTTAGGCATGTGAACCTCTTGTTGCAGCAATCCAGAAGGGCATGGCGCTAGTCCAACCAGTCCATCCCAATTAAGCAATCATATGAGCGTAAAGGCAGAATGTTCAATTCAGCCTTAGTGCTCATTCCTTTCATGTCCACTGAACAGGAATTAACCAATTCAGTGACCTTCATCTTGGTCCTTGTGGATAACTGCACTAACCAAGACTTCTCATGTTTGCTCCTCGTTAGTTGCAAACTTTCCACCACTCTAGGATCTACATAACTATGGCTAGCCCCTGAATCAATTAAAATAACAAGGGGTTGGTTTTTAATCATACCTTCCACTTCGATCATGTGCGATTGAAATTCTGCTTGCTTGTGGTCCAGGGCTGTGTAGATCCTCAGCATTCTGCTGCCCATATCCTCCACTGTTTCAGCTTGCTGAACAGTGTGTACAGTTATCACCTTACCATTTTTATGGGGACAATCTCTATACTTGTGGTTTCCTTGACAGCCCCAACACTGAATGGGCGTCAGTCTCTGTCTTTGTGCTCCCTCTTCAGTCCTTCTCGGCTCTCTAAATGATGGTTTTCCCTGACGACTGTTTCAGAAAAAGGAAGGCTTGTCTCCCTTCTGCCTATGTTCTTTCTTAAACCTCTTCTGGTCATCCCAAGCCCTACGAAAGGTAGGCTTTTCTCTTTGTTGTTCGTATAAGCATTTCGCCCTTCTTATTGTTTCTTCCATAGTCTTAGGATCATCAGATTGAATCTTGTCACCAATGGAAGGAGGCAGTCCACTCAGATACCTCTGAATCTTGACAGCCTCGTCTTTGATGAATGGAACATACTTCAGTAGTTCCAGAAAACTTCGTTCATACTCATCAATGGTCATACTTCCCAACTTGAGTTCGAAGAACTCCTTCATCTTTATGTCATAGTATCTTTTAGTCAGGTATTTCTTCTCGAAATACCGCTTAAATTCCTTCCAAGTGACCTCTTTCTCTCTGATGTGTTGCACCTGCAAAAACTGATCCCACCACATGGATGTTTTTCATTTCAGTTGGTACATTGCAATTCTTCCTTCTGTATGGGTGGAATAATTCCGCAATTGGAAGTATTTCTTCATGCCAAGCAACCATGTCTCGGCATCTTCCTCCTTCTTATGTTCTCCATCGAATGTTGGAGGCTTAATCTTGTTCATCTCTCCTTTCAATTCCTCCCTTCCAGATTTCCGATGTTTTCTGGTAGGGGATGGGCTTGAACTACTGTGTGTTTTCCTGTCAAAATGTCCTTGGGAGTGACTAATATGTCGGCTATCACTCCTCGACCTACTTCTTCTCCCATAGGTTCTGCGACTCTCCGTCATACTAGAGTCTCTTCCTTTCTCGAGTTTCTTCTCTATTCTTTCCAGACTCTTCAAAAATTTTAAGTTTAATGCACCCTGTCGGTCCCTGACTTTCATGAGATTTCGGCTATCATCTCGGCGAGCCTTGGCCTCTCTTTGTAATCCTTCAAGGATTTTCATTATGTGTTCTTCCTTATCCGTCTCTTTTCCATGCCCATTGGAGTTCGATCCTTCGACTCCCAGGTTAACATCCTTTCCTTCCTGTTCGTCTTCTATTTCAGGGTTAACCTGCACTTTTCCCCACTCCATACTCGGCGTTGGTTAACTGGAATCCTGACCTTCATTGAACTCTGCACACG
Source organism: Picea engelmannii (assembly GCA_009831015.1). Classification (NCBI taxonomy): domain Eukaryota; kingdom Viridiplantae; phylum Streptophyta; class Pinopsida; order Pinales; family Pinaceae; genus Picea; species Picea engelmannii. The sequence continues at coordinate 150,901 of ML789337.1, forward strand.
CACTGTGCAATTCAATTCGAAGTTTGTCAGTCCATTAAACCTTCACGAACAATCCACAATATTTATAAGCCAGTTCGAACAAAATAAAAGACATTTCGTTTTTAAATAAGTTTCTTGAACTGGAAGTATTATGTATCTCATCCATTTCTTTGCATTTTGCGGCAATTTCCCAACAATTCTGGCACTCGTCAGTCTTTTGCAATATAATGCGCAGACGACTCGAATTTTGTCGAACCTTCATTTCTTGAAAATTCCTCATCTTTTGTGACAATCGATTTTAAGAAAGCGTTTCAATTCCACGAGTTTTCTGAGCTCTGTTCAGCTCTGTATTTTTCAAGTGTTCGAAACTTTAGTTTTTGGTATTTCGGGACTTTCGGCCTTCGGTACCCAGGACTTTGGGTTTTCGGTACCCGGGAGTTCATTATACAGTGACTCCCCACCTCTTGTCATTTCAATTGTCGAATTCCGAAATTCCGATTTACCTTACCCTCCGAGCCCACAGCACAGTTGTCGCCCTCTACCATAATGGTACGTGGTGCTTTTTCAGAGGATCCGCGTCACCTTTGGTGACGTCATTAGGGTCCCACCACTCCTGCCTTGTCTTCCCACTCGCTAGCACGTGGTACTCTTCATGTGTCTACGTGGCACATCTCCTGATTGAAGCTTCGGGTGACGGGGTTTCGTGATCCCCGACGACATGAGTTCCTGTCCTCACGAACTCCCGATTCCCGATTTGTCGATGCGCCTTTTTCCTTAGCCCCTTCCCCGACTATGCCGAGGTCCATGTGACCGCCTCTCATAAGACCACAGTCTTTTACCCTTATCAGGGTTTTTCCCTATCGCGCTTTGGCACTCGCGATGTCGGGCAACTTTGATTTACCGACTCCCGAACCCCGATATGTCGTTTCTCCGATGCAATCATGTGATTGACTATTCAACGGTCCCTCAGTCCCTCGACATTTCGGAGTTCTCAATATCGCGAATCCTGAATGCATAAATTTTTTTTTTTTGGGACTTCTCACCGCGAAAACCCGAAACAGCGTGCCACCTGTCCACCTCTCGGATCCTGTGGCCCCCACATGGTTCCTTTGGTCCGTCGGGATATCACGTTACACGATTTCGCGATTCCTGTTGTAGTTATGTCGGGATTTCCAACACCCAATCTCTTATATGAAATTCCACGCGTCACTCCAATGGTCATATCTTTCTCACATCGAACGATCTTTACAGACCCTGAGATTTCCCGAAGGAATCTCATCCGTTCATCGGGACTTAGTCACATGCTAATGTCTCGACAATATGGTCGGGATTTATCATGACGAAAGTCTGAGTCCTTGTCATCAGAACTTCTGAATCCCCGATCCTCAAAATGGGTAGTTTCACAACACGTGGCCATCTCAAATCGGACGGTCCACGACTGTTCCGAGGTTTCCATCATGGAAAGTCCTGATCCCTTGTTACCAGGACTCCCGATATCGCGATTCTCGATTTCCAAAAATGGAAAATCTCACGACACGTGTCCTCCGTCTTTCGGACGGTCTAGATCTATTTCGGGCTTTCGCTCTAAATCACTGAGGTTTTAACCTTCAGACACCTTCCGACAGATCCAACGGCTGTCGGGTTTTCGGGTCGAGATCTGACGGCTCAGACGGTTTCTAACTAATTTGGGATTTCGCGTATCGCGATTTCCACACTCCTGTGCCATTTCCAAAGGAATTTTAATCCTTACACACATTTTTCTAGATCTGACGGTCACGAGGGCTCGCCTTCCCTCCCGAACAGATCCTAAGGTTCTAACACCATTGGTGTAGAGACCTGTCTCCCCGTGGCCATAGACCACACCGGCTGCGGTTTCACTGCACCGCTAAACCTCATGAGCTTGTAAGCACAGTCAAGCAACTACTTGACACTTCTGGAACAAGCCAAGGTCTGAAATTGGCCATTCCAGGCCCAATTACCTTCACATTCTCAGTCCAACGACCACTCCACTAGCCCATCTAGGCTCAGCATCGAAACCTTGGCTCTGATACCAATTTGTAGTGTACCCTTTTGCTTACCCAGAGCTTATAACGCACTATGTAACATTCTGTACCCGCACTTTTACATCATTCGTACATGCATTATATAATCACATGCATTCAAGTAAAGAAATACAATTAACTCAGAGTAAAACGTATAATTTACGGCTACGATTAAACAATCCATAACATTTAACAGTGATTCATATACACAGCAGAGATCATGATAAATTATGTAGCACAGTCATGCAAAATGTAATAAGAACATAGTTAGATACTTATCTTGTAAACAGTGGTGAAATCCACCAACCAAGTGCAGGCCTTCCACGAACCTCCCAGCCTTAGATCGCACTGCTCATCATCTCAACAGTGGGTCACCCCCGAGCTGGGACTGAGCTCCACCCCAAGGCAAGGAATCCTAGGCTAGGCTGAGGTTACAGGGAAAACAACACAGAAATATCTGGAAGGGTTCTTCCCAAAGATGCCATATTATGCCCACTACTACCAGCCTTTCATTCCCCACATGCCTGTTTCGCCCGAGAGTATACACCTTCACACGCACATTCCATCAGTGCTAACCTCCCTCTCTGGGCCTCGGCAACAGGCCGGATCAGGAAGTCTCAGAGCCCGTAGCTAGTGCTGGGCACTCTCTGGAAGAAACCACTTCCCAGGCAAACTCTTCACTTGGGAAGAGTTGCTCACAGGCATGAAAACCTACCTCTTCCAACCACAGTCACCTCCCTCACCAGAAGAGAGGTCATACACAAGCTCAACACAAGGCTTACTCTGGCCAGTATGCCACGTGCAGTCCAGCACTACGTGGCCGCAACAACCAATTGGGAAAAACAGACACGCACTTCCCAACCAAGTTCAGCAATTACGGAATAGTCTCATGGATTTGGTTTTGGGATTGTACGACGGGTGCAAAGATTCTGCGTGCAAGTTCCAACTGCTCAGACTGAGGAGGTACTGCTATCTCCCAAATCAACACAAGCTCTTTTACCACCTTCAGGGCTGTACCAGGGTATTCTCGCAAAGATCCGACGGGTTCACGCTCAGACGGTCGGGTAGAATGGAGAAGATCCCCCTTACACGGTTCATCTCGGCTATTATATTTGCATGCACCAGGGTTGACACTTGTCACCCTGGGAACTGCATGCGTTCCCACAGCATGCATCCCTTTTGCACGTTTTCCCCTTGCCAGGACTTAGGATAAGAATAAAATATACATGTCTTTTGGGAATAATATTAAAATATTATTCTCAGGCTTAAGCCCCCTAGGCTCAACACTTAGCCCCTTTTCCCACCTTCCAGCCCCTAATCCCTTGCCCATTATGTGGACGCTCAGTCCCCCTTCACTCATTCATCATGGTCAGTCTGCACTTGGCGGTGTTTATATTTTATTAATCATTCGGCATACATACAAGTACAGCAGCAGGCTCCTGGCCTTCAACACTTAGGCTCCCTGGCCTGACAAACACATAAGCCTACCAGCTTGTACAAACTTGGCTCACCAGCCTATAGAACATGTTTACAATTCATTTCATATATCATGATTTGCAACAGGGCTCGGCCTTGGAGACACTACATAGGCTCCCTTTTGAAGAACTTGTGTAATGATATAGGGGCCATGCCATAAGGGTTTGAAATTAATTGTGCCTAACTTGTCGCGGTCTTAGTCTTAGTCATAGACCAAAAATAAATCACCTTCTAAGAAGGTTTTTGGGCGTACTTTTTGATCGTATTGGTGTATGATGCACTTTTGATGACACTCATTCGTCGTGATGGCTTCGCGACATCGCTCATCAAGGCGGGATAAATATAGGATTTGTTCCTCTTCGGTAGAAGTGTCAGGCAGGAGTTTGACAACTAGCTTGAGGGATGAGATTTCACATTCAATGGGTAAAACGACCTCCAATCCATAGACAAGATGGAATGGGGTGAAGTCAGTGGTAGTTTTAGGAGAGGCCTGATATGCCTACAAGGATGGGAATAACATTAAATGCTAACTGGTTTTATGTTTTCCAATCATTCTATGTATAATTGTCTTAAGTACCTTATTGATGAACTCGACTTGACCATTTGCTTGAGAGTAATAGGGAGATGCATGTTCTTGGTCAATTAAATGCAACATAGTAGATAATTTTGTCATCATGCTATTGTATAAATGTGAACCATGGTCGGTGAAAATGGATTTAGGCACACCAAAACGTGCGATGATATGATCCAATATGAACAAGGCGAAAGTATTGGCATCGTTAGAAAAGGTAAGCATGGCTTCTTCCCACTTTTTGAAAGAATCAACGGCCACAATAATGTAATTATGCCCAGCGATATAAGGAGGTTTACAAGTGGTGAAATCGATGCCCCATATAGAGAATGGTCCAACTGTTGATTATTTGGGTTGGTTTTCATTGATGTCAACCCTTGAAGAAAGTTCAGTAGTGAATTCCAGTTGCACAAAGGTTTGGGTAATGGACCCAAGTTTGTTTGATGTATAATGGTATGATTTTTAATATATTTGAAGGTACAACTATTCTATATGGATAGTACATGTCATGCCATTTCCGGTGGTATGTGTAACGTCACATAACTCCTCACGGTTAGAGAGTTACGGCCATGTGAAGTTGGAGAACCCTCATGAGTCATCTAGAAGCCCCAAAAGGTCAAAGTAGTCAAAGTGATTGCAAAGAAGAAATTATTTAAATAATAAAGTGAAGTGATGAGTGTACTATAAGTCAAAGTGGATACAAAATAAATTATTTAAATAATAAAGTTAAT
>ML789337.1:155749-209910 GCA_009831015.1 Picea engelmannii
AAGTGGTTAGAAGTGGGTTAGCCCTAAAATAAGGAAAGTGGGTTAAGATGGTTAAAAGGAAACCCCTTGAGGAAGCGACATGAAAGTATAAATAAGAGGCAAGGCTCTCTCATTTTAATTACACTTGAGAATACTGAATATATGCAAGTGAATGAGGTAACCAAAAGGATATCTAAGCCGAATTTCAGAGGGAAGGTGAAGTAAAGAAGGTCGAAATTCAAGGGAGGATAAATTATTTTGATGATGTTGTCTAAGGTATGTTATTTACAAGTCATCTCACCATTTTCTCAATAACTTTTTTTCTTGAATGATTCAGACTGTGAAATTGAGAGTTCGTTGAGGAAACATATCCAAGTAGCTATGATAAATATTGCATCTTGTGGGTCGTTGTATTTTTGGAGTTACACTCCATGGAAAATAGGATTTGTGGCTAGTCCTGAAACTAGTCTAAAATAGGTGTTTCGGGTAAAAACGTCATAACTTGTTCATAACAGATCGAAATTCAGTAAGACAAAATGTATTGGTTAGAGTACAGTTTGTAGTATTCTTTGTACCATTTTCAATTCCATAAAACAAACATTCTGTGCGAGGCACGCTCTACAAGTTCACTCTCTAGAATAATCCAGAATTCAACCATTTTTTTATAACTCTTTTTCTTAGAGGTTCCAAGTAGTGCAACTTGGAGGAATTGCACAAAATACATTGAAGAACATTTTGTACTATTTTCAAATATTTATTCACTACATGTACATAGTTATTATTATTTCAAGTTAGGGTTGTTAACTAATCAAAAATTAGTCATGTGAGACTAAAGTAAAGTTTGATGAAAATGCTAGTCTCTTGTTGTTAAAGTTAAGGAAGGTTTGCAGGTATGTGATCATATACACCAGGTCTACTACAAACTTACAAATAAGATTTGGATGATGAAATTGATGAGGGTTTTTGATTGAGGTACATGTTGGGTACATGGTTGAGACAAGTAGTTGATGAATTGGCACATACATGAGGTGTATAGTTTATGATGTTGGTACATCTTGATGAGTCATAGTTTATGTTTATTTGGTGCATGATTGGTACATATTTGGTGCATGATTGATGCACTAGTTGATGGTACAGGTTGAGGTACAGGTTGATGCATGGTTGATGCACTTGTTTATGGTACAGGTTGATTACAAGTTGTTTGGACAGGTTATTGTGACAGGTTAATTGTACAGGTTGGTGCATGGTTGATACATTTGTTTATGGTACAGGTTGAGGTACAGGTTGGTGTATGGTACATGTTGGCACATGTTATTGGTACAGGTTGTTACAGGTTGTTTACGAATTGATTGGTACAGGTTTACAACAGTATATCTCACAGTGATAGTGTGACCATGGTTCCATCATCTTGTTTCTACGTCAGGGAAGTTGGATGGGGCAAGGACATGTGTTTGTAGCCACCTTCCAATTTTAGCCGAAGAACATAGGGGGTTGTAGCCTCCTTTTGGTTGTAGCTAGAGAATTGGAGAGTTGGAGCTTCTTTCAGGTTGTAGCCTGAGAGTCTAAGGGGTTGGGGCCTCCTTCCAGTTGTTGTTGGAAAACAAAGGAAGTTGGTGCTTCCAATGAATGTAATTCTTAAAGACATATAAGAAAAAAAATTACATGGTTTTCTCCTGCTTTGGGTTTCCACGTAAAAACACTAGTGTAATGTGTATGTGTATGATTGCTTATTTTTTCATTGTTTATTTACTTTGAAACTATTCGATGATAATGCTACATTGATATAACACTTGCATTTTGTGGTTAAAAATGATTACTTCTCTATTACCGATTCACCCCCCCTCTCAGTAATCCAACAATTGGTATCATAGATGGTTCCTTCAAGAATCAATTTAACCACTGAAAGGTAGATCATGGAGAGAAACAACATGTATAAACATGGAATACCACAGTTTGATGGACAAAAGTATGTATTCTAGAGAAGAAGGATGAAAACATATATACATGCACATGGATTTGAAATTTGGCAATCTATAGTAGATGGATACAAAGAACCAACAGTTCCGCCAATAAGTTAAAGAGAAATAAAACTCGGTCAAAAAATTCCAAAGCCACAAATGCACTTATGAATGGTCTTGGTGAATCGGTATACACCAAATTTATGCATTATAAATCCACTAAAGAGATTTGGGGCAAACTTCAAAATAATTATGAAAGAAATTCAAAAGTCAAAGAATCAAAGCTTCAAACTTACAGAGATTAGTTCGAACAACTAAAGATGAAGGAAGATGAGAATATTGCATCTTACTTCTTACGATTCGATTAAATAGTAAATGCAATCATAGGATTGGGAGAAGAAATTAAAGAATCTGTAATTGTTCAAAAGGTACTAAGATCTCTTCCTATGAGATTTGATCCTAAGATATCAACACTAGAAGAAAGAGAAGATCTAGACTCAATAAGCATGGACGAACTACATGGAATCTTTACAGCATATGAAATGAGAACTGAGCAAGAAAATACAGATATAAAAGAAGGGGATTTCAAAGCATCCAAAAATTCAAAGCAAAAGGGAAAGAAAAAATAAAAAGAACATAGCAGCAGCAGTGACATCTCGGAAAATGATGAAGAAATGACCAATTTTGTCAAGAGATTGAACAAGGGAACCAACGCCAGATATAAAGGTAAGCTTCCATTGATTTGTTTTAATTGTGATGGTATTAGTCATTTTGTTAACAAATGTTCTCATAAAAAAAATAAGGAGAATGATGAAGATTACTCAAATAGCAAAAAAACATATAAAGGCGAAGGAACCACAAAGAAAGTTTTCAAGAAAAGTTTATGCACCAAAGAAGACTTCTCCTCATCAGATGAAGATGAAGTCAGTGACAGTGAGACAAAAAGAGTTATATTCATGGAAGTAGAAGACCTTGATAAAGAAGACACCGAAGAAGAATATGAAGAGGCAGAAATTGACTACCGAGAAGAATTGTTGACTACCATAGAAGTTATAAGAAGAGAAAAGATGAAAAACAAGAAGCTACAAGCAAAACTAGACAAGAAGGAAAACACTCAAGAACTAGAGCAGATCATCACGGAATTGAAGGTTCAAATAGAAGAATAGAAATAATTGAAGAATCACTCAAAGAACAGTCAGAAGAAAGAGATAGGATAATTGGAAATTTGGAAGCATAGATTGTCACATTGAGAAATGATCTTCAAAAGAAAAAATATGCAGAACAACTCAAAAGTTTTGGATGACATTATCAGCAGTCAAAGGCCTAATAATGACAAGTCCGGACTTGAATACAATCAAACAGAAAAAGGAATCAAGTTCCAAAACAACATAACAAGAAACATATTGAAACATTTATGCAGAAACAATCAAAGAGGATAGGAAGACCTACAAGGAAGATTATAGGGACACTCTTCCACCGAGAAGATTCAGATATTAGAATCAATGATCGACAGAAAAAAACATTGGCTTCAGGAAGAAGAAGGATTCATAAGAGTAACTCCTTTAAGAAGATATTCAACTCCCAGGTACCAAACTATCTTTTTCGGTTTATGTTATGCATGAAATAATTTTGGACATAAAGTTGTAAATTGCAGAGCTAATAACAGGAACATAAATGGTTATCCAAGAAGGCCTAGTGAAACATAGAGAATAATCTACAACAGGTTTGAATCATTGAGCCCTGAAGTGGAATGCTACAAGTGAAATAACTTTATACACATGGCCAAATATTGTAGAATGACAGTCCCTCCTAGAGAACCACAACATAACAACAACAGTTACATACAGGAGCCTCAAAAGAGAACATGGATAGGAAAGCAGAATCAATATAGCAATAAAGAATGCACACTCTCTCTACAAGCTAAGAAGAAGAAGTGTGGTTGGTATGTTGACAGTGGTTGTTCAAAACATGAAGAACATGTGAGAAAATACCAGGTCTCAGAGATCGGAAGATTGGAAATAAAACTAGATGAAGAAAATTCTACAGAAAAAAGGAAAGATGTGAGATACATAAATATTTGGAAAATAACTGAAAGAAAAGAAGGACAGGTAAATAAGGAATAGGTTCAAGAGATTGTACTTTCAGGCATTGTATTGAAAGATGAATCCACAGATAGAAAGAAAGAAGTCGGAGCTTAGAGAGATGATGAATCTACTAATGAAGATGATGATGAATACACTTCAGAGCTGGAATTGCTCTAAGCCATACGACTTAGAGACTCCCAGCTAATATGAATAATAGATAGGGGAAGTTTATGCGGTAGCTAAGACAGACCAGAGAACCATCCTTCGAGAAGCTTGCATACTTTGAGTACACAGATTCAGTCCATTCAGTTAGAAGGACTACAATATGATAGATTAATCAGTTGTATTAGTACTTCATGATAGTATAGTGACATATGAGTCAAAATTATGGACAGTTGTGTAGCAGAGTCTTGAACAATATCGACAGATATGGACGTGAAATCAACTTTTCTAAACAGGAAACTTGAAGAAGAAGTCTACATTGAACCACTGGTTCCTAGAGCATGGTAGTCTAGACTAGATAAATATCTACAGGAGGCAGGGTTCAGAAAAGGAAGTGCAAACAACAACCTCTACATCAAGGTAAGTCAAGATGGTATTTTATTAATTGAAGTTTATATTGATGTTATTATTTTTGGAAGTATTGATGACAGGTTAAGCTAGAAATTTGCAAAGGATATGAAGAATGAATTTGAAATGTCACTACTTGAAGAACTATCTTTCTTTATGGGTCTTCAAATATGTCAAAACAATCAAGGAATTTTTATTTTTCAAACTAAGTATATCAGAGAAATGCTAAAGAGGTTCAAAATGGAAGATTGCAAACCAATTACCACTCCTAAGCAAACCAGTTGCAAGTTGAGCAAAGATGATGATTCAAAGTCTACAGAGCAAAGGCAATACAAGTCAATGATTGGTAGCTTACTATATGTGAAAACATCCATACCAGATGTAATGCAGGCAGTTGGACATGTGGCACACTTTCAAGCAGCACTAAAGGAATCACATGTATTATCAGTGAAGAGGATTTTCAGATATCTCAAAGGAACAAAAGAGTTTGGATTATGGTATCCAAAAGGAAGGGTTCTATCACTTATTTCCTACACAGATGCAGATTTGGAAGGTTGCATTGATGACAGAGGAAGCACCAGTGGAGAAACGTTATACTTGGGTGAGTGTTTAGTATCTTGGCTAAGAAATAAACAATCAGTAGTATCTTTATCTAGAACTGAAGCAGAGTATATTGTAGAAACAAGATGTTGTACTCAGGTTCTATGGATGAAACAAATTTTGACGGATATACAGGCTGAGTATGATGATCCCGTTCCAATATATTATGATAATACAAGTGCCATCAGTAATTCAACGAACCCGATGATGCATTCCAAGACGAAGCAAATTCCAATAAAGTATCACTTTCTATGGGAACAGGTTGCAGAGACGAACATCAGAGTTTAATATGTGGGCAAAAAAGAACAAGTGGCAGACATCTTTACAAAACCGCTTCCAAGGGAAGCCTTTGAGTATTTTCTCCAGAGACTCGAAGTAATTTCTACTCCAAGATGAATGCTTTTGAATGCTTATCTTATATGTCTTGGATTTACACGAGGAAGCACCATAAAGAGGACAGTTCAAGTTGGGGGATCAGTTTCAGAAAGAGTTCAGTCATGGGGAATATCCCCAAGGACAATTCAGTTAGGGGAAGAGTCTACGGATGGAAAGATACATTTGCCATTGATGACAAAAGGGGAGAGATTTATCAGATGCAAAGGTAAATGATTCGAGAAAGAGCACATAGGAATGGTTCTAGGGGGAGCGTTGGTCACAGGGGGATCATGAGTGATATGAATTCATTATTGCATCATAGTGTTGCCATCAATGCCAAAAGGGGATATTTTTTATTATTTGGGTTGGTTTTCATTGATGTCAACCCTTGAAGAAAGTCGGGTAGCAAATTTCGGTAGCACAAAGGTTTGGGTAATGGACCCAAGTTTGTTTTATGTATAATGGTATGAGTTTTAATATATTTGAAGGTAAGACTATTCTGGATGGATAGTACATGTCATTTCGTTTCCGGTGGTATGTGGAACGTCACATAACACCTCACGGTTAGAGAGTTATGGCCATGTGAAGTTGGAGAACCCTTATGAGTCATCTAGAAGCCCTAAAATGTCAAAGTAGTCAAAGTGGTTGCAAAGAAGAAATTATTTAAATAATATGGTGAAGTGATGAGTGTACTATAAGTCAAAGTGGATACAAAAAAAATTATTTAAATAATAAAGTTAATGGAGAAATTACTAAGTGGACAAGTGGTTAGAAGTGGGTTAGCCCTAAAATAAGGAAAGTGGGTTAAGATGGTTAGAAGGTAATTTAAATAATAAAGTGAAGTGATAAGTGTACTATAAGTCAAACTGGATACAAAAGAAAGTAATTAAATAATAAATTTAATGGATAAATTACTAACTGGAAAAGTGGTTAGAAGTGGGTTATCCCTAAAATAAGGAAAGTGGGTTAAGATGGTTAAAAGGTAACCCCTTGAGGAAGTGTTGGTTGCTTATCTTAGTTATATCTTTAACACGATTTGACCCAGGTTTAGATCTATTGGGGATCCAACAAAGCCTCTTAAACTATCGGCCCTCCTAGTAAACCAGAAGGCAGCGCAGCGCATAGAGTGCAGTACGCAGTCTCACCCAAGATAGTCTTAATGGGTGACTACAATGCTCAAATTCTTGCAGTCTAGGACTGAATGAGGATATGTGAATTGCACGTTGTGAATTCTATGTAATTATTAGAGAAATATATCTTCATTCTCATTCATGTATGTAGCATAATTAGATCCATTAATTCATTCATACATCATTCTCACACCTACTTATTAACAGTAAAAGGGAAACAAACATTCAATCACATAACATAGGTGTTACCATGGTTCGCCCCCTCCTGGGCTACGTCCACAAAGATCTCTCTCTCAAGCTCTTGTATTATGGCAGTTCCAAAACTACAGTGTCGCATGCTTTACAACTCATCCTTATTCGGGTGGAGATCTATTATTAGTCAGACTAGATCACACCAAGCTCCTCAGCCTGTGATCTAACCCTCAAGATATACCCTTATGACCCTCTACAGCTCAACAACTTACAAGACTGGATCGGATTACCATCATGTTACAGACCAGTTACTCCTTCTCACACGAGTAACACTCAATAATCAGAACCCCCACCTAGACCTCCTAGGTATCTATTTATATGTGTTTTTGGTTCATCAGCCATTACATTCTATTACCAAAACCCTAACATAGTTAGGTCTTCTTGCATGTTGGACTTGCACACTTTCCTCCTCTGCATGCACATTGTCCTTTCGTCCACTGCTTTTCCTGCCAGCTGTATTTCTTTACCATCTTTTTGCATGCGTGCCTTGCATGCCTCCCTGCCAAATTTATTTCCTCCACGTCGTGCCTTTTCCCCAAAATGGGCATGTGCCCAACAAGCCCCCAACACTGACATCGTGACTCGTCCCGAGTCACTACCTGATTTGTGCAGCTATCACTGCTTGCTTCCCGCGTTTGTTACTGCCTACTTGTTGCGTCTATTACTTCCTGTTGTAGTGTGTCATATATTTTCGTTATTCGATGGCACTGCTGGTGAGCCTGACTGTTCTTTTCGTACATAGCGCTGACCAACTGCATCGTGATAGGAGATTGTAAAATCTCTCCTCCCTCAGAACCGATCTATTCAACGCTTCGCTTTGCTATGTCTCTCTCCATGACAAGCTACTCCACCTTTTCTTGCAGGGGCTCCAACAAAGTATGTCTTGTTGTCTTCCGTGCTTGAAACGCTTTCTCTTCCAATTCCAGAGCCTTCATTTCAGTGGCAGTCATGATCTTCTCTGGTAGTGACATTGTTTTATGTTGTTGCTTCACCTCTTCCATTGCTACATGGAGTTTTTTTCCCTCTCTTGTAATTCCTTGAGGCTTCCATCCTCTAGGAGGTGAGTCCACAACTGTGCACTCTTTTCTAACAGATCAGTGACTCTCTGTATGCTTTGGCCGATGTCCTCGACATCTGTTGTTGCCTCTTGTTCTCGCTGCGCTCTGACTTCTTGGGGAGTAGTAGGTGTGACACTCTCCTCCAGTTCTTTAATTTTCTCTTTATAGTGTTGTATAGTATGCTCTATCCTTCACAACTTATTTTCCGAAGACACTGCCTCCTCATTTGTGTTATCGGGAATGGCTTGAAACAATATGTGGATCTGAGTCTCCATCTCATCCATTTTTTTTGCACTCTCTCTTTCCGTTGCACTTCGTGGTTGATGGATTCCTTCATCGTGATGGTTTTTTCCTAGGATACCTATAGATTCGTCGCGTCATCTCTATCTCTGGACTGAATCTCCTGCACAATGCTTACCTAAAGTTTATACAGTTCCTTTGTTGGAATCTTGGTCAATGCCACGTCTAATGCTTCAATGTCCTTTAGGGGTTTCTCTGTTGTCTCGTCATGAAGAAACATCATCGCAGGCATGATGATAAAATTGGCGCTCCCTTGCACTGCATATTGCAATGTTTCAGGCAATGGCACTCCTTCCTTATCCTGCATGGGTGTTTCTTTTGGTTGATTCGCTACCCTAATCCTTATCTTCTCTAGTGCAGTTTTTACTTCTTGCACTTGATCTGCAATTAAAGCCCCGTGCTTCTCCACATTCCACCACACCTCGACCAATATTTCCTCCACTGTTGTCGCCACTCACTCCACATTGTCTGCGGTTAGTTATATATGGCACTGTAGTTTGTAGACCTTCACCTTCTTTCAACCACCACCAATTTTCTCCCTTGGCTGCTTCTCTTGGGTGTCTGATGGCTCAGGAATAGTGGGCATCTGAGTATCTCTGGAAGTGGTTGGCCCTGTTTCTTATGCCACAGGAATCTCCTAGAACCATGTCCCTGGTTCTTCCTCCACATGGATCCCCTATGTCCCTATGCCTGTTTCCTCTGCGCACACTTCTTCCATTGGATTTGTTGGTGGTTGTTATGCGCATGGTGGTGTCTGTGTAGGGCCCCTTGGTGGTTTGTTATATCTTATAGGTTTCTTCTTAGCTGGGGTGCTTCCCCCCTCTTGACCTTGCATACTCCTCTCTTTGGTTTCGACCCCGTTGGTGCCTATTTGGTGCATTGGGGCTGGTCTTCCCTGGGTTTAATTTTGTGGGCTTGGTACTACAGTTAGAATCACCGGTACCGTCCATTCTTCGGGCCACTCTTGGACCTCTCTCTAGATCTCTTATGTCATCACACAATAGTTTAGCTATAGCTATTCCTTGGATTTTTCTCTCTTTGCTTGCATCCATAAGCTATGACATGTTTCCATGAAGTTAGCAACCTGTCCAAATTCCTGGACAGTCTCTAGTGAAATGCGCCATGTATCCACAATGAGGTCATGTATTTCTGCGAAATACCTTGCAAATATGTATGTATTTTTCTTCTTTGTCTTCGGGTCTGCGCTACTGTGTAATGATATGTAGCGTGGTGCACCACACTTTCATGGTATCTCCAGATACTTACTGTAAATTGGTTTCTTCCAGCCAATGAGACCAATGAGGATGAGTAACCACGAGTAGTGTAACTCAGAGCCCCAATCCTGTGTGTCCTTACAATCCTCTGAAAATGAGTTCAAGAGTTATGGGGCCTAGCTCATCGATCTCCCCTTTTCACATTGCGCAACGACGGTGACAACACCGACTAATACTTCCTCTTTGCGACACTTGCACATCAATTTTCATCCAAGGAGTCTGGTGGCAAACCTTGTCGTAGGACCGTTGATGTTGTTGATCTTGATGCCCCTATTACCACGCTCCATGCCATACTTGGCCTCGATCTCATTTAAGATGGCCTTGGCTCTAGTTTTATCCTTCAAGTATTGTTCTAGCTTTTCCCCATATGTGGGTATCCCCGTGATTGCTACAATGAGGTCCACAATGATAGGCACCAACCTATCCATCCACAAGATCCTGCCATGAACTCATGCAAGTGGTTGCTTGATGTAGGCATTAATGTTCTTTCCCCACCCAAAATGTAGGAAATCCGGCAAGTTCATGATGTCAGTGTTATAGAGCCCAAGAATCCACCGTGTCGGCTCTAACAGTGGCATGCCTAATGAGCCTTCTTCCTTGCTTTCTAGATAATTTTGGGGTGCCAGGTTTGGAAATTTGGCGACATCCATCACATCATGGTCAGAGTATTTGATGGAATTCACTCTGCTGACCATATCATCATCTACACGCACCCCTTTCAGAATCTTCGGTAGAACCAGGGTCCCTTCTACTTGTGGTTGTGACCCTCCTTGCGCGCTACTCTCAATGTGATCCTTCTGTTTGTCTTATGGGGATGAGGCCCCCACCTCTGGTACATACTTGTGTATTGTTTCCTTTCCTGCTTACGTTTCATGGCTTTGTGGCACTGAACCCATGTATTTCTCATCTTGTTGTGGCACTCGTCCCCTCGATGTGTCATATTCAATTCTCTTTGTTTCCTCCTCCAGTTACCCAGCCTCCTTCATTGGGTTATGTTCCTCCTCTGATGTCATGGGGTTTGCTTCGTACTCAGGTGTGTGGATTTCATCCACATCCACCACTATGGGTATCTCTTTCTCCCTTGTGTCTGTCTCCCGAGAAGTTCTTCTCATGTTCCTGCTAGCCCTGCACGACGCTCCAAATCATGGTGGTGACATTGTGACGAGATCTAGACTGCAAATCTTTGAACTCGATGGATAATAGGTTGAAGTCTCACTTTATCACTCTTTCGCTCGTCTCTTCATTCTTCTCCTTACCAATTAACAAAATGAGTTTATTTCCCCCCTTTCTCCAACTTTAGAGCGGGACAACAAAGTGAGAAATGTTCTGCATTGACAGTTGTCCCCTTTTCACTTTTTGTTGTGTGTCCTGCGCGTGCTAACTGTGTACTTGTTAATTGTTGTCCTGTGCACCATGTTTTTTTAATTTTCCCTTTCCATCGCACTAAGTTGTTTACCTTTGCGTACAAACTTCCGTGTGTTTGTCGCAATTTCAACAGCCATCGCCAGTTGGCGTTTGAATTCCACAGCCGTCATTTTCTGAATTTCCGCGTTTTCTAACCATCAATCCTTTTTCTGGAGCGCTGGGATTTTTGGGCATGCAGAGTCCTTGGCTTAGATATTGTTTTCTTCTAGAACAATATTCTTATTTCGATGTGCCGACTCACTGAACTGTGTGCGTGGACTCTTTTATTTTTCACCGCGCTAACTTGCTGACCTATGGACGCAAACTTTTTTTTTTACATCATTTCTTACTGTGCGGTAAATTTCAAGTTGTGTGTGGTTGGTTGTGCTTGTACAGCTTCAGTCGACTCCCATTTATCATGCCCCTCAATTATGTTCCTTCCAAATCCTTCAACTGTACAACTCCTTTGTCTGTGACAATCTTGACCTCATATGGTCCCAACCAATGCATTCTGAACTTTCCTGGATGTTGAAAAAACTTGTTGTCATACAGTAGGACTAGGTCTCCTTCCTTGAAACTTTTTCTCTTGATATGTCGGTCATTCCAAGCTTTGTTCCTTGCTTTATGTACTTCTTGGTGAAAGCCTACTAGAATCCTATCTTCTTCCATGCTCATCAACTAACTTAACCTTTCTTGTACTGCACCTTGCTCTGTCATGTTTGTAATTGTTGCGACACACAGATTTGGTACCAAGAATTCTAATGGCGCCACTATTTTTTGTCCATACACCAATATAAATGGTGTTTTCCCTATCAACTTCTTATAGGTAGTTCTATATGCCCATATTACCGCTGGTATCTTTGAATCCCAATCATCCCTATTGACATTGCAAATATTGGTTAAGGAATTCTCTAGAATCTTGTTGAAGGCTTCCATTGTTCCATTTGCCTGAGGATGGTATGGTGTTCTTTTCTAATGGTAGACCTATAATTCTTTAGTAAGAGCTCTAACAATGTTGTTGATAAAGTGAGTGCCTTGGTCACTCATCAGAATCCTTGGGCATCCAAATCTGGTGAGCACATGTTCAAACATGAAGTGTGTTGTTGTCTCTGCGCTGCAATATTTAACTAGTGTTGCCTTTGCCCATCTTGAGAGGTATTATATCGCAATGATGATGTATCGCGTGCTTGACCTTCTTGCGGGTAGGTGAATTGGCCCAAAAAAATCGATAGCCCATTTGTCAAACACTTGTAGTGTTACCTATGGGTGTAAGGGAATCTCATCCCATCTGTTTGGTTTTCCAACCCTCTAACAAACATCGCAATGTTGGCAGTATTCATTTGCATCTCGAAGAATAGTTGGCCACCAAAATCCTACATGAAGTACCTTCTGCGCGGTAGCTTTGCCTGCATAGTGTCCTCCATCTATTCCTTCATGGGCTTCTACTAATAATATAGGCCTTTCATGTTCTAGCGCGCACCTGCTCAAGATGTTGTCTGCCCCCATTTCATATAAGTGTCCTGCGATCAACTGGTAGTCGACTGCTCTAACAACCAGATTCTTCCTCTACGCGAGTTAAGTTCCTATGGCGCAGTCCCTATACTTAAATACTCAATAATGTCAGCAAAATAATCATCCATGATCTGGACTAAAAATAAATGCACATCATGGAAGGTATATTCTAAGTTTATAGGCTCCTCTCCATTGGTGACCCTTGACAAGTGATTAGGTCATGCGTTCGACTTCCTTGGTTTAAATATGACTTCAAAGTCAAATTCTTGAAACAACAGTAACCACCGACAAATTATCGCCCCCAACACTGGTTTGTTGACTAGGTACTTAAGGGATGAATGATTTGTGAACATATTAAAATTTTTTGCAAGTAGGTAATGCCTTAACTTTTGAAGCGCATACACCATTTCCAAACCTTCTCTCTTTGTAGTGCTGTACTTTTGCTCGGAGTCTGACAATTTTCTTCTTGCAAATGTTATGGGATCGTCCAAATCCCCTGCTCCTGGTTGCACCAGAATAGCTCTGAGGGCTATGGTTGATGCATCTACATGCACATGGAATGTCTTCTCCCAATATGGAAAGACTAAGATGGGTGTTGTGACCATGTTCTCCTTTAGGGTGTCCAACGCTTGTGGACAGTTCTCATTCCATTGGAATTTAGTATCCTTCTTGAACATTTTCTCCATCGACGCAGTGATCTCCGCATACCCCTTTATAAAAAAATTGTAATATCCTGTATGTCTCGATGTGGCTCGCAGCTGGTGCACTGATTTCGGTGGTGGTAAATTCACAATTACTGCAATATTTGCAGGATCCACGATCAAACCTTGCTTGCATACTATGTGATCTAATATAATTATGAAGGTGTTCCAAATATACATCTCTCAATATTCAAGGATATTTGGCATTTCCTGCATCTTTCTAACATCATCCTCAACAACTCTACATGATCCTTCAACAGGTTCTACACTGTCCAATCATCCAAATATACCCCTAGAAACTGATGGATGATGTCTTTGAAGGAAACAATGACTACTCTAGAAACAATTGTTGGTGCATTCTTCAGTCCAAAAGGCATGATCATGTACTGGTAGGATCCCCATTCTGTCGCAAAGGTAGTCTTGTACTGATATTCTGGTGCTATCTTTATTTGGTGGTATCCTAAGAATCCATCGGTGAAGGAGTATGCTTCCTGACCTTCCACATTTTCTAGGACTTCATCTGTAAAGGGTGTAGGGAAGGGGTCATGTAAGAGAGAAACATTGAGCTTTCTCAGATCTACATAGATTCTTATGCCTCCTTACTTCTTCTTCTAAACTACCATGGGGCTTATCCATTCTAATTATTCTACTGGTTCTATGATTCGTGCTTCCAAAATTATGTCGATTTCTTCTCTTATTTTATGCTTGTATATGGGGTTCAATCTGTAAGGCCTCTTTCTGACAGGTCTCTCATCCGGTTTGAGAGGGATATTCATCTCTCCAATTTCTCCTGCAATACTTTTCATTTCTATGAAGGTTGTTGGGAACATGTCATTGTACTCACGCAATAAATCTGTTATCATTTCCACTGTTTGCTCATCCCAGTAATCCCCAATATTGGCCATCTTGGGATTCTCCTCTGTTCCAATATTGACCTTCTTTACTTTAATCGATGCAGTAAATTATTCTACTGCTAAGGAGGGCACTGCTACCCCCCTTTCTCCTTCGATCTATGGAATATGGATATTTCATGGATCTTCTTCATCTGGCATGTCTTCTTCTACACGAAATCATGACAACAATTCTTTGACTACCTACCTATTCTTCTACTGATACTCGGTCATAAGGGGCAACTCCAGTTTATCGATGAATATCAAGCCTTTGATCTGTTTTAAAGCAAAATTGATGTTCGGGTTCTCATGTTCGAATGAGAATTGTGGCTATGAAGTTTTGTTGCAATATTTTCCATTCAGTGGTACCTCTGCGCAGTTCTTAGTCTACATACCAGTTTTCCAGAATTCCTTCCAGTCTGTGAATGAAATAATGAGGCCATTCCTCAGGTGGTATCATCCTCCACTGTGTTCTTCATTGTTCCAAGTGTTTTGCAGGTGTTCCATGTTCATTGTATTTCTGAGTTTTGCTCCTCTTTTATTCTGCACTGAATCTGATGCGCAGTAGTCTTTTGCATTTGTAAAAATCCTATATATTTTGTTTGTGCACACCCAACCATCTTGCATGTGTAACCTTAAGTGTGATGTCGAGAGATAACAATCTCTGATTTTCTGATACTTGCTCCTCATATCTCGTTAGAAATTATTCCAAGTCATTGATTCCATGGAAACTTGGAGGTTCTTTGATTTTTGTCCCAACCCACATTACTGCGTGGTCTATTCATGTGCATATTCTAGTTGAGACCTCATGTAGGTGTTGCTGCCAATTCTCCAGACCTGTTTTCGAGTCAGAAGCACATGATGTGATACTTCTCCAGCTAAGTACACCATCAATTGTTGGATCAATGTAATCTTCAACGCACATGGTGGTCTAGTACAATTGGTTAATTTCTTTCGTTGAGACCTCATGTAGGAGTTGTTGCCAATTCTCCAAACCTGTTTTTGAGTCAGAATCACATGATGTGATACTTATCCAGCTAAGTACACTATAGACAATTGGATTAATGTAATCTTCAGCCTGCGCGGTGATCCGGTATAGCTAGTAATATAGACATGTTGGTTCCACAAATCATTCGGCTTCAGATGAATCTATGGGCGCGATAACCCTGTATTATCCTCACTCAAATTTCATCTTCCTGGTCTTCAGGTTGATTATTGTCAAATTGTCAAACTCCCAATCCAATCCTAGTAATGTTGGATATGGTGTTGTGTCGTCCACGATTTCGATCACTTCAAAGTCTGCCTTAGTGTGCACTATGTCCAGATCTACTGTCACTCCTTTCAGCCTCCCTATTGGTAGAACTTTGTGTTGGTTTGCTAACTTCAGTTGGACTGGTGAGTAGCCTAAGGTAGTTTCTCCCATGCATTTCCATGTCTTTTTGGGTAATACATTCACTTTAGATCACAAATCTAATATCACATCGCCCATGTTAAAATATCTGATGTTGGCATTCAATCTAAACTCTTTGTTGGTTCTCCTTCTGGCATGGAGGTGATTGATTTTCCTCTGTTCTAACTTCCCCTCAGAGTTTTCGGTACATCTATCTAACATATTCTATAATATTATAACAGATGATGGATCCTTAAATAATTGAATACATGATTGCAGGAAAGTTTAAATACAACTTGGTTTCCCGGGTGGACTTCACTGGTATGGTCTAATGCTAACGGCATTTCATACGTTGGGATGTATTGGGTATGTTGCGCGGTATATGTAGACACAATAATTTTCTTGAGAAATTATTTTCTGGCCTCCTTAAACGTCTCCTTCTCCTTTCCTACATCAAATCGCTTGGGTGGCTTGATATTCTTCTTAATCCATTGGTGTTGTATTGGTTCCTGTTTAGCGACATCATCTCCTGTTTTAGCACCCCCACGTGTCACTATGTTGATGTTCCTACCATCTTATCCAGCTTCTATAGAGATCCATTGTAAGTTCTGATTATTTTGATTTTGTTTTTTCTGTATCTTCCCCAAAAGTGTTGTGCAATCCTTTGTATCGTGATTTGTTGCACGACAATACATGCATGTCGCAGGTGGTAGTGGAAATTTCTCTTGCATAGTGCCCTGGTTGTTGGTAGTTATGGCACAGTACTGGACCTCTTCCGCATCCAAATCATATTCTGTCTCATCCTCCTCCTTTGTACCCAGCGCAATCTCTGCACGGTGTATTGTATTGAGGTACCTAATTATATTACGCAGTGTTATACTGCGGCTACGCAGTGTTATACTGTGGTTGTGCATTGTTATACTACTGCGACACAGTATTATGCTACGATGGTGCTTGATTAAATTGAGGTGCAACATGCTTTGTCATCATTTTGGCTTGCACCCTATATGTTTATGATGTCCTTTCCCTCATCAGATCCATTGTTTTGCAGTCTTTGTCTTCGTGCCCTACTGACATGCAAAAAGTGCAGTATGCATTCTTTGGTACTATATAGTATTTGTGCATCATAGGACAATGATATGGATCATTCCCGTGCGTCTTGCAAATTTCACACCAGGGTCCTCCTGTTGGCAATGGATTTGGCATCCTTGTTTGCATATACTGTGCGAATGTTCGACATCCGTTCATATGGTGCCCTTATGTTCTACATGTGGCACACCAAACAAATTCTTGTTTGTCCTTGCCCTTGTTCTAATTGAGTTGAAAGGTAAGATTCTTCAAATCCTCCTTCAACTCCTATATAGTTGGATCTGTCTTGTGGTACTGATTCTCCTCCATTTTTCAAGGCTGCCTGCAGAGCCTCTACTTGAGATTGGGATTTTTGTTTTCTGAGTGGATATTTCAAGTGTGGTAACAAAGAATTCACAAATAGATGCCTATGTTGCATGTCAGTCATGGCATACCTCAATTTTCCTTTCAAACATTTAAATCATTGGTCAATTTCCCAGACAGATTCTCCTAGTTTATGTCAGATTTCTATCATCTCATTCATGTATTGATCCTCTGAGCTCAGCTTATGGAACTCATTAATTAGTAATTTCTTGACGTTTGTCAGTGTCCTTATCGTGCTAGGTGGATTGTTTACGTCTAGACTCATGTACCAGTCTAGTGTGCGGTCTCTTAGTGTGATATCTAGTTGCGCAAGTTTAGTGTCTTCATCAGTGATCTGTTTTGCTTCCCAGATTTTTGCACAAATAAACAAGTGTTTCTTAGAGTCTTTTGTTGCCTCTCCTCAAAATTATGGTAACCGAATGGTTGGATCATGTCCTGCCATTGCAAACTGTGTTGGACTACTACCTCTGTGCGGTGTAGATCCTTGACTAATATTTCCTGAGATGGCTCCCCTAGTTGATGCATTGTGACTGGATCCTAGTCCTGTCATTTGCCTGCCACTAAAATATGGTTGTTTGTATGCTGGTGTTCTTTCGGGTGTACTAGTCATACATGGGGTTATGGGTTCCACACTGACATTAACATGGATCAGAGTGTTTCCTTCTATTCCTGCCCTGCAACCGCATGTCTTTCTTTCATAGGTTGCGCACTGGATTTCCTCAATCTGATCCATAGCCAAAATATCCTCTATCTCTTCTTCATCACTGGCCAAGCCTTCTTACATGAATATGGCTCTCTTCGTATTGTTCATCTTGTATTGGTAGGGTACTCCACTGCATATCCTTCCCATTGTTTCCATGATCTGCCTGATCTGGTCTTCCTCCATCATGATTGGGTCGATACGTTCCTTCTTTCTTCCTTTATCTGTCTCTTCCTCCATGTTTCCACTTCCTGTCAGTGCTTCCCCCCTTCCCCCATGCATGTAGGGAAATTTAGTTTTTTGACACCATTGTCATTACCTCGTTGTTATACAGGAAGATCATAATAGAAGTATACAACGATCTAATATACCTTGCTCGAGGGTCGCATAGAAACTCTTTCTCTTTTTCACTGTACGACTTTGCGGTATCTACTGCAAATTATGTTATAAAACATGTTACAATATTGTTGAGCCAAAAATCTATTGCGCGGGTGAATTTTTTATTCACTTGTTGTCACTGCACGATCTGAACTAGGTTCCACTCTAACTGTCGGATCCGATTTGTTGTGTGGTTGTATTTCAACCTCAATATCCACTGCTGCAATAAGTGTGGAAAATCACAGAAAAATACTTCATGCAGATCAACAAACACATATTTCTCAAGATATTTATCCGGTGTTACTCCGAGGTTTCTATTATCTTGCTGTGCAAAATCTAGCTCCCTTGTTTTCAACCATCTCTCTATTTCCTCCTTCGTGGGTCTCCAAGATATGAACATTCCCTTCTATATTTTCATTCTTTTTGACAAATCGGTCCTAGATATAACATTCTTTTAACAATTTTTCAACACATAAAACATTTTTTTAACAGATCTCATCCAATCAATCCTATGTTGTTCCAACCGACAACAAAACCATTTGTTGGTTTCTTAGCTTAGTTATATATTTAACATGATTTGACCTAGGTTCAGATCTACTAGGGATCCAACAAAGCCTCTAAAACTATCGGCCCTCCTGGTAAATGAGAAGGCAGGGCAGCGCACAGAGTGCACTGAGCAGTCTCACTCGAGATAGTCTTAATGGGTGACTGCAATGCTCAAATGCTTGTAGTCCAGGAATGAATGGGGATCTGTGAATTGCGCATTGTGAATTCTCATTCATTCATGTAGCGTAATTAGATCCATTAATTCATTCATAAATCATTCTAACACTTACTTATTGACAGTAAAAGGGACACAAACATTCAATCATATAACACATGTATTATCGTGGTTCACCCCCTTCTGGGCTACGTCCACAAAGATCTAGATCTCAATCTCTTTTATTATGGTGGTTCCAAAACTCAATGTCATGCACTTTACAACTCATCCTTAGTCGGGTCGAGATCTATTATGAGGCAGACTAGATCACACCAGGCTCCTCAGCCTGTGATCTAACCATCAAGATCTACCCTTATGACTGTCTACAACTCAAGATCTTACAAGACTAGATCAGATTACCTCCGTGTTACAGAACAGTTACTCATTCTCACATGAGTAACACCCAATAATCATAACCCCACCTAGACCTCCTAAGTATCTATTTATATGTATTATTGTCTCATCAGCCATTACATTCTCTTACCAAAACCCTAACATAGTTAGGTCTTCTTTCATGTTGGCCTTGCACACTTTCCTCCTCTGCATGTGTGTTTTCCTTTCTTCCACTGCTTTTCCTGCCAGCTGTCTTTCTTTCCCATCTTGTTGCATGCATTCCTCACATGCCTCCCTGCCAACTGTATTTCCTCCACGTCGTGTCTTTTCCCCAAAATGGACCTGTTCCCAATAAGAATCTACATGAAAGTATAAATAAGAGGCAAGGCTCTCTCATTTTAATTACACTTGAGCATATTGAATATCTAAAAGTGACTGAGGTAACCAAAGGATACCTAATCTGAATTTCAGAGGGAAGGTGAAGTAAAGAAGGCCGAAATGCAAGGGAGGATAAAATTTTTTGATGATGTTTTCTAAGGTATGTTATTTACAGGCCATCTCACCATTTTTGCAATAACGTTTTTTCTAGAATGATTCAAACCATGAAATTGGGAGGTCTTTGAGGAAACATATCCAAGTAGATGTGATAAAAATTTCATCTTTTGGGTCGTTGTATTTTTGGAGTTACACTCTGTGGAAAATAGGGTTTGTGGCTAGTCCTGAAACTAATCTAAAACAGGTGTTTCGGGTAAACACGTCATAAATTCTTCATAACAGATCCAAATTTAGTAAGACCACATGTATTAGTTAGAGTACAGTATGTAGTATTATGTGTACCATTTTCAAATCCATAGAACAAATATTTTGTGTGGGTCACGCTTGTAGCATACCCCAGCCATCAAACACCATTATCAGGCAACGCCACCCAAACACCTTGTCCTCAACAAACTAGCTATGATACCAATTTGTAGCGTACCCCGACCATCAACACTGCTGCCAAGCAATGCCACCCAAACACCTTGTCTTCAACAGACTAGCTATGATACCAATTTGTAGTGTACTCTGGCCATCAACAGGCCGGGAAACGCCACAGCGGAACATAAATATATGTATAACATCTATAACCAATGAATTTAAAACAAATAATACATAGTTATTGTTATCATACTGAGTCAAATGGAATTGACAGTAATTCCTACACGCAATGAAACACATGATAACATTCAAGAATCACACACATGCATAACATATATAATTAAGCAGAAAAATGATACTTATATTTTAGCTGGAGTAAACCACCAACTGCGTGTAGACCTTCCACGAACCTCCCAACCTTATACCACACTACTCATCACTCTCAGCAGTAGGTCACCCCCGAGCTAGGACTAAACTCCATCGGGCAAGGGATTCCTAGGCTAGGGAAGGTCAATAGGAAAGTCACGTAGTTTAAGACGAAGGATTCTCTCCTAGGAGCCACTTATGCCCACTGCTCACAAACTCTCATTCCCCACATCCTTGTCCCACCCAAAGAGTATAAACCTTCACTGTCACACAGTCCATCGGTTGCTCCTCCTCCCTTGCCTTGGTCTTCAACAACAGGTCAGACCTGAATTATCAAAACTCTGTAGCAGCTACGGGACTCCTTCCATGAGAACTCACCTCCTAATCACACTCTCTCACCTAGAGAGAGTTTCTCACAGGCTTGAAAACCTACTTCTTCGACCACAATAGCTAATTCGAGTAAGGCAAGGGATGGCTCAGTAAATTATAGAGGTGAAAAATGGTTGTGGGTTCAACAATGGCAGAAATGGATGGCAACGTGCTTGCTTAGTGGGTGAGTGAACTTGTGCGGAGAGACGGGTAGACTGGTCTAGCATATCCCAAAATGATGAAAGCGCAAGCCAAACTCTAGGCATGAACCCCCCCTACGTGAGCGAGCTTTCCCCATGTGCGTGCGTGAGAGTGCTTGCGTCCCCCCTTGTAACAACAAGAATTCTCCCTTAATTCTTCATGTGCCTGAGCCGACACATGTCGCTCAAGAAGCACGTTCCTTTTCCTTTTGGAAGTCACCTGTCCTTCCCAAGGAACTTAGGATAAAAACATATCCTTCTAAAAAACTTTTGGAATAATAATAAATTATTATTCTCTTGGACTTAAGCCCCTAGACTTAGCCCCTATTTCTAACCTCTCATCCCCCTCTCCCTTACCCAACCTAGTGGAGTATAGTTTGCCATTATCTTTTATCGTGGTTGGTCTACACACAACGATGCTTTTATATTAATAATATGAATATTTACATGTACAAAACAAGCTCCTGGCCTTTAACACCTAGGATCTTCGGCCTACTAACACATAAGCCTACCATCTTATAATTGCTCGGCTCACTAGCCTACAAAACATGTTTATAATTCATAAAACAACTGAGGCTCGTCCTTGGGGTATTAAAATCCCCTCCCCTTATTTTTTCAATGTCCTTAGTGCAACTTATTTACACAGCATCAACAATATTTTTCAAAATATTCAAAAAGATGTGGGTATTCTACCCGCATAGCATCCTCAGGCTCCCATGTTGCGTCCTCAAGACCGTACCAGGTCCACTAGACCTTTACAAACCCTATGGCTCGATTTCGGAGTTGTTTTCTCTTCCGGTCCAATATGTGCATCAGATGCACTTCCAAGATGCCTTCTTGCTCCACTTGAATCACATTTCAATCAATAATATGATTAGCATCAAGTATAGATTTCTTAAGAAATGAAACATGAAACACATTATGTATAGTCATGGATGCAGGAAATGCAAGCATATATGAAACTGGTCCAATCCTTTCTAGGATTTCAAATCGCCCACAATATCTGGCTTCCAACTTGGAACAATTTCCCAACTTCAGGGAACTTCTGTTGGCTTTCACTTTCAATAAAAAATGATCACCCACTTCAAATTCCCTGTGGGTTATGTTCTTATCAGCATAAATTTTCTTCCTATCTTGGGCAGCCTTCAAATTCTGCCTAATTTTCAGCATTTTCTCTTCCAATTCTTTGAGAAACTCTAGCCCAACTACTACCCTATCAACTGGGTTGTCTGATCTTATTGGTGTGTTTCACTTTCTACCATAAAGTGCTTCAAACAGGCTCATCTTCAGTGATGCTTGATACCCATTGTTGTAGGCAAATTCTACCAAGTGTAGGTAGTCTTCCGATTTAGATGGTTTGTTAATCACATACATCCCTAGAATTTCCTCTATCACTTGGTTATGTCTGTCCATCAGACTCAGGATGATAAGTGGTGTTGAAGTTTAGATTCGTTCTGAACCGTTTGAATAACCCCTTCCAGAACTTGGAGGTAAATTTCGGGTCTCTGTCATACACAATTGTCTTGGGAATGCCATGAAATTGTGCTACTTCCCTCATATAGATATCTGCAACATTAGTTGCCTTGTGAGTGGTCTTCAATGTCATAAAATGGGCATCTTTCGTAAGCTTATCCACCACCACCATGATGGAATCATGTTGCTTATTTGTTTTGGGTAATCTTGTGATCAAATCCATCGTCACCACTTCCTACTTCCACTCAGGAATGGGCAATGGTTGTAGCAACCCTATTGGTTGCCTATGTTCAACTTTGACCTTCTAGCACTCCATACATCTGGCGATGTATTCTACAATTTCCTTCTTCATACCTAGACAAAAGTAATGTCTCTTGACTGTTGCCACTGTTTTATGATATCCATGGTGCCCAACGTACGGCACATTATGAATTTCCTTCAAGATAATAATTCTTAATTATTGGGAATTAGGTACATAAATTATGTTTTTGTACATGAGTGTTCCATCAGCTTCCAATTTATAATCTTCCACTTTTTGTAGCATATTACCTTGTTGTAGCTTTTCTACCAATTCCACGTACTGCAAATCTACATTTGCATATTTCGAAATTATGCCTTTAATATCAGTTTGATACCTTATAATGATGGTAGCATTTAGTTCATGCACTCTTTTGTTAAGTGCATCAACCACTTTGTTCTCCTTTCCTTTTATATGCTTGATATCAAAATCATACTCACAAAGGAAATCTAACCATCTACTCTTCCTAGCATTCAAGGTTGGATAATCAAACAAATACTTCAGACCGTTATGGTCTGTCCTCAGTTTAAACCTCTTTCCCATGAGGTAATGTCTTCATTTCTTCAGAGCATGTACAATGGCCACCAACTCCAAATCATGAGTTTCATAGTTCTTTTCATGATCCTTCAGATTTCTGGATTCATAACATACCACAAACCCATTATGACTGAGGATTCCACTCAGTCCTTCTTTGCATGCATCTGTACACACTACAAAATATTCATTTGTATCTACAATCCTCAAGATTGGGGTACTGGTTAACAACTACTTCAATTGCCGGAAGCTTCTCTCACATTCTTTTATCCAATTAAATTTCTTGTCCTTCCTTTGAAAGGAAGTGATCTGGTGAGTTATCCTTGAGAACCATCCAATGAACCTTCTGTAATAGCCAGCTAGACCCATAAAGGATATAACTACTGTCACATTCCTCGTCTATGACCATTCTCTCATGGCTTCTACCTTCTTAGGATCCACAACTATCCCATATTTTGAAATGATATGTCCCAAATAATGGATCTGCTTTTGATAGAATGAAAACTTTCTCAATTTGGCATACAGTTGGTGCTCTCTTAGCACTTGCAACACCATCCTCAGATGTTGTTTATGCTCTTCCTACGACTTGGAATACACCAGGATTTCATCCAAAAATACTATGACAAACTTGTCCAGGTATTCTCTGAATACACCATTCATTAAATACATGAAAACAATGGGTGCATTTGATAACCCAAATGGCACCACTGTGAATTCATAATGACCATACCTTTTTCTGAAGGCGGTCTTGCTAATGCCTTCATCCTTTGTCCTTACCTGGTAATATCCTGACCTGAGGTCTATCTTTGAAAATATCTTGGCATCCTTCAATTGATCAAAGAGATCATCAATCCTTGGCAAAGGATACTTGTTCTTAATGGTCACTTTGTTCAACTGTCTGAAATCGATGCACAACCTTAACGTTCCATCTTTCTTCTTCACGAACAGGACCGGGGCACCCCAAAGTGACACACTTGGGCATATATACCCCCTCTTCAAAAGTTCTTCAAGCTGTAATTGCAGTTCTTTTAGCTCTAGTGTACTCATTTTGTAAGGATTTTTCATGATAGGGTGACTGCAATGCTCAAATTCTTGCAGTCTGGGATTGAATGAGGATATGTGAATTGCGCGTTGTGAATTATATATAATTATTAGAGAAATATATTGTCATTCTCATTCATGCATGTAGCGTAATTAAATCCATTAATTCATTCATACATCATTCTAACACCTACTTATTGACAGTAAAATGGAAACAAACATTCAATCACATAACACAAGTGTTACCCTGGTCCACCCCCTCATGGGCTACATCCACAAAGATCTCGCTCTCAAGCTCTTTTATTATGGTAGTTCCAAAACTATAGCACTGTGTGCTTTACAACTCGTCCATATTCGGGTCGAGATCTATTATGAGTCAGTCTAGATCATACCAGGCTCCTCAGCCTGTGATCTAACCCTCAAGATCTACCCTTATGACCCTCTACAACTCAACAACTTACAAGACTGGATCGGATTACCATCGTGTTATAGACCAGTTACTCCTTCTCACGCGAGTAACACTTAATAATCAAAACCCCCACCTAGACCTCCCAGGTATCTATTTATGTGTTTCTGGCTGATCATCCATTACATTCTCCTACCAAAACCCTAACATAGTTAGTTCTTCTTGCATGTTGGCCTTGCACGCTTTCCTCCTCTGCATGCACGTTGTCCTTTCGTCCACTACTTTTCTTGCCAGTTTTGTTTATTTTCCATCTTCTTGCATGCGTGCCTCACATGCCTCCCTGCCAAATTTATTTCCTCCACGTCATGCCTTTTCCCCAAAATGGGCATGTGCCCAACAAGCCCCCAACACTAACATCATGACTTGTCCTGAATCACTGCCTGATTTGTGCAACTGTCACTGCCTGCTTCCCGTGTCTGTTACTGCCTACTTGTTGCGTCTGTTACTACCTTCTATAGTGTGTCATATATTTTTGTTATCCGTTGGCACTGTTGGTGAGCCTGACTACTCTTTTCGGACATAGCGGTGACCACCTACGCCATGATAGGAGATTGTAAAATCTCTCCTCCCTCGGACCCGATATGTTCAACACTTCGCTTAGCTGCATCTCTCTCCATGACCAGTTGCTCCACCTTTGGCCCCGTTTCTTCTGCCACAGGAATTTCTTGGGTCCATGTCCCTGGTTCTTCCTCCACATGGATCCCCTTTGTCCCTGTGCCTGTTTCCTCTTTGCACACTTCTTTTGTTGGATCTATTGGTGGTTGTTATGTGCACGGTGGAGCCTGTGTAGGGACCCTTGGTGGTTTGTTATGTGTTCTAGGTTTCTTCTTGGCTGGGGTGCTTCCCCCCTCTTGACCTTGCATACTTTTGTTTTTGGTTCCGACCACGTTGGTGCCTATTTGGTGCGTTGGGGATGGTCTTCCCTGGGTTTAATTTTGTGGGCTTGGTACTACGGTTGGAATCACCGGTACCATCCATTCTTCAGGCCACTCTTGGAACTCTCTCTAGATCTCTTATGTCATCACACAATAGTTTAGTTGCAACCATTCCTTGGTTTTTTCTCTCTTTGTTTGCATCCATAAGCTATGATGCGTTGCCCTGAAGTTAGCAACTTGTCCAAATTCCTAGACAGTCTCTAGTGAAATGTGCCATGTATCCGCAATGAGGTCATGTATTTCTGTGAAATACCTTGCAAATATGTCTGTATTTTTCTTCTTTGTCTTCGGGTCTGTGCTACTGCGTAATGATATGTAGCGTAGTGCGCCACACTTTCATGGTCTCTCCAAATACTTACTGTAAACTTGTTCCTTCCAGCCAATGAGGCCAATGAGGATGAGTAACCACAAGTAGTGGAACTCAGAGTCCCAATCCTATGTGTCCTTAAAATCCTCTAAAAATGAGTTTAAGAGTTATGGGGCCCAACTCATCGGGCTCCCCTTTTCACATTGTGCAGCGACTATGACAACACCGACTGATACTTCCTCTTTGCGACACTTGCACATCAATTTTCATCCGAGGAGTCTGGTGGCAAACCTTGTTGCAGGATCATTGATGTCATTGATCCTGATGCCCCTGTTACCGCGCTCCATGCCATACTTGGCCTTGATCTCATCTGAGATGGCCTTGGCTCTAGTTTTATCCTCCAAGTATTGTTCTAGCTTTTCCCCATCTGTGGGTAGCCCCGTGATTGCTGCGATGAGGTCCATAGTGATAGGCACTGACCTATCCATCCACAAGATACCGTCATGAACTCGTTGAAGTGGTTACTTGGTGTAGGCGTTAATGTGCTTTCCCCACCTAAAATGTAGGAAATCCAGCAAGTTCATGATGTCAATGTTATAGAGCCCAAGAATCCACTACGTCGGCTCTAACAGTGGCATGCCTGATGAGCCTTCTTCCCTGCTTTCTAGATAATTTTGGGGCACTAGGTCTGGAAATTTTGCGACATCCATCATGTCATGGTATGAATACTTGTTGGAATTCACTCTATCAACCATATCATCATCTACGCGCACCCCTTTCGGAATCTTCGGTAGAACCAGGGTCCCTTCTACTTGTGGTTGTGACCCTCCTTGCGCGCTACTCTCAGCATGATCCTTCTATTTGGCTTATGGGGATGAGGCCCCCACCTCTGGTACATCCTTGTGTACTGATGCATGTCCTGCTTCTAGTTAGTGGCTCTGTGGCGTTGAACCCGTGGCCTGCTCGACCTATCGTGGCCCTCGTCCCCTCGATGTGTCAGATTTAGTTCTCTCTGTTTCCTCCTCTAGTTGCCCAGCCTCCTGCATTGGGTTCTATTCCTCCTCTATTGTCATGGGTTTTGCTTCGTACTCAGGTGTGTGGAGTTCATCCACATCCACCACTATGGGTATCTCTTGCTCCCTTGCATCTATCGCCCAAGCAGTACTTCTCATGTTCCTGTCAGCCCTACCTGACGCTCCAAATAGTGGTGGTGACATTGTGACGGGATCTGGACTGTAAATGTTTGAACTCGATGGATGATAGCTAGAAGTATCACTCTATCACTCTTTCGCTCATCTCTCCGTTCTTCTCCTTAGCAATTAACAAAATGAGTTTATTTCCCCCCTTTTTCTGACTTTATAGTGGGACAACGAGGTGAGAAGTGTTTCGCACTGACAGTTGTCCCATTTTCACTTTTTGTTGTGTGTCCTACGCATGGTAACTTTGTACTTGCTAATTGTTGTCCTGTGCACCATTTTTTGGAATTTTCCCTTTCCATCGCACTAAGTTCTTTACCTTTGCATACGAACTTCCGTTTGTTTGTTGCAATTTCAACAGTCGTCGCTAGTTGGCGCTTGAATTCCATAGCCATCATTTTCTAAATTGTTATGTTTTCCGACCGATGGCCTTTTTTGTGCACGCTGGGATTTTTGAGGATGCAGAGTCCCTTGCTTAGATACCCTTTTCTTCTGGAACAATATTCTTATTTCATCGCGCCGACTCGATGAATTGTGCGCGCTAACGCTTTTATTTTTCACTGCACTAACTTACTGACCTATGCACGCAGACTTTTTTTTTTTTTACATCGGTTCTTACTGTGCAGTAACTTTCAAGTTGTGGGTGGTCGACTGTCCTTATATAGATTCAGTCGAATCCCGTTTATCATGCCCCTCAATTTTGTTCCTTTCAAATCTTTCAACTATACAGCTCCTTCGTCTGTGACAATCTTGACCTCATATGGTCCCAGCCAATGCATTCTAAACTTTCTTGGATGTTGAAAAAACTTATTGTCATACAATAGGACTAGGTCTCCTTCCTTGAAACTTTTTCTCTTAATATGTCGGTCATTCAAAGCTTTGTCCCTTGCTTTCTGTACTACTTGGTGAAAGCCTGCTAGAATCCTATCTTCTTCCATGCTCATCATTCGACTTAACCTTTCTTGTACTGCACCTCGCTCTATCATGTTTGTAATTGTTGCGACACACCGACTTCGTACCAAGAATTCTAATGGAACCACTGCTTCTTGTCCATACACCAATCTAAATGGTATCTGCCCTATCAACTTATTACAGGTAGTTCTATATGCCCATAGTACCGTTGGTATCTTTGAATCCCAGTCATCCCTATTGACATTGAAAATATTGGTTAAGGCATTCTCTAGAATCCTGTTGAAGTCTTCCATTGTTCCACTTTCCTGAGAATGGTATGGCGCGCTTTTCTAATGGTAGACTTAGGATTCTTCAGTAAGAGCTATGATAGTGTTGTTGATAAAGTGAGTGCCTTGGTCACTCATCAGAATCCTTGGGCATCCAAATCTGGTGAGCACATGTTCAAACATGAAGTGTGTTGTTGTCTCTACACTGCAATCTTTAATTGGTGCTACCTCTGCCCATATTGAGAGGTATTATGTCACAGTGATGATGTATCACGCGCCTGACCTTCTTGCGGGTAGGTGAATTGGCCCAAAAAAATTGATAGTCAATTTGTCAAACACATGTAGCATTACCTACGGGTGTAAGGGAATCTCATCCCATCTGTTTGGTTTTCCAACCCTCTAACAAACATCACATTGTTGGCAGTATTCATTTGCATCTTGATGAATAGTTGGCCACCATAATCCTGCACGCAGTACCTTATGCATGGTATCTTTGCCTGCATAGTGTCCTCCAACTATTCCTTCATAGGCTTCTACCAATATTCTAGGCCTTTCATGTTCTAGCGTGCACCTTCTAAAGATATTGTTTGCCCCCATTTTATATAAGTGTTCTGCGATCAACTAGTAGTCAGCTGCTCTGACAACCAGATTCTTCCTCTGCGCGGTGTTAAGTTCCCGTGGCGCAGTCCCTATACTTAAATACTCAATAATGTCAGCAAAATAATCATCCGCGACCTGGACAAAAAATACTTGCACATCATCGAAGGTATCTTCTAAGTTTGTAGGATCCTCGCCATTGGTGACATTTGACAAGTGATCAGGTCCTGCGTTCAACTTCCCTAGTTTAACTATGACTTCAAAGTCAAATTCTTGAAACAACAGTAACCATCGACAGATTCACCCCCTCAACACTGGCTTGTTGACTAGGTACTTAAGGGATGAATGATCTGTGAACATCTTAAAATGTTTTCCAAGTAGGTAATGCCTGAAATTTTGAAGTGCATACACCATTTCCAAACCTTCTCGCTTTGTAGTGTTGTAATTTTGCTCAGAGTCTGAAAATTTTCTTCTTGCAAATGTTATGGGATGCTCTAAATCCCCTACTCTTGGTTGCACCAGAATATCTCCCAGGGCTATGGCTGATGAATATACATGCACATGGAATGTCTTCTCCCAATATGGAAAGACTAAGATGGGTGTTATGACCATCTTCTCCTTCAGGGTGTCCAACCCTTGCTGAAAATTCTCATTCCACTGGAATTTAGTATCCTTCTTGAGAAATTTCTCCATTGGCACAGTGATCTCCCCATGCCCCTTTATAAAAATGTTGTAATATCTTGTATGTCCCAATGTGGCTCGCAGCTGGCGCATTGATTTCGGTGGTGATAAATTCACAATTACTGCAATCTTTGCAGGATCCACGGTCAAACCTTGTATGCATACTATGTGACCTAATAGAATTCCAAAGGGTGTTCCAAATATACATTTCTTAATGTTCAAGGATATTTGGCATTTCCTTCATTTTTCTAACATCAGCCTCAACACCTCTACATGATCCTTCAACAGGTACACTGTCTAATCATCCAAATATACCTCTAGAAACTGATGGATGAATTCTTTGAAGCCAACAATGACTACTCTGGAAAAAATTGTTGGTGCATTCTTCAATCCAAAAGGCATGATTGTGTACTAGTAGGATCCCCATTCTGTCACAAAGGTAGTCTTGTACTGATCTTCTAGTGCTATTTTGATTTAGTGGTAGCCTAAGAATCCATCGGTGAATGAGAATGCTTCCTGAACTCCCACATTTTCTAGGACTTCATCTGTAAAGGGTGTAGGGAAGGGGTCATGTAGGAAAGCATCATTGAGCTTTCTCAGATCTACATAGATTCTTATGCCTCCTTGCTTCTACTTCTTAACTACCATGGGGCTTATCCATTCTAATTCTTCTACTAGTTCTATGATTCCTGCTTCAAGCATTCTGTCGATTTCTTCTCTTACTTTCTACTTGTGTATGGGGTTCAATCTGTAAGGCCTCTTTTTGACAAGTCTTTCCTCTGGTTTGAGAGGGATCTTCATCTCTCCAATTTCTCCTGCAATACTTTTCATTTCTGTGAAGTTCGTTGGGAACAGGTCACTGTACTCACATAGTAACTCTGTTATCCTTTCCATTTTTTGCTCGTCCCAGTAATCCCCAATACTGGCCATCTTGGGATTCTCCTCTATTCCAATATTGACCTTCTTTACTTTAATCGATGCAGTAAATTATTCTACTGCTAAGGAGGGCCCTGCTACCCCCCTTTCTCCTTCGATCTCTGGAATCTGAATATTTCGTGGATCTTCTTCGTCTGGTATGTCTTCTTCTACACGAAATCATGACAACAATTCTTTGACTATCTGCCTATTCTGCTACTGATATTCGGTCATAATATCCAACTCCGGTTTATCAATGAATATCAAGCCTCTGATCTGTGTTAAAGAAAAATCGACGTTTGTTGGGGTTCTCATATTCGAATGAGAATTGTGGCTATGAAATTCTGCTGCAATATTGTCCATTCAGTGGTACCTTTGCACAGTTCTTGGTCTACATACCAGTTTTTCGGAATTCCTTCCCGTGTGTGAATGAAATAATGAGGCCATTCCTCAGGTGGTATCATCCTCCATTGTTTTCTGCATTGTTCCAAGTGTTCTGCAGGTGTTCCGTGTCCATTGTATTTCTAATTTGTGCTCCTCTTTTGTTCTGCATTGAATATGATGCACAGTAGTCTTTTGCATTGGTACCAGTCCTGTATATTTTGTTTGTGCGCACTCAACCATCTTGCATGTGTAGCCTTAAGTGCGATGTCGAGAGATAACAATCTATGGTTATCTTATACTTCCTCCTCATTTCTCGTTAGGAATTATTCCAAGTCATTGATTCCATGGAAACTTGGAGGTTCTCTGATTTTTGTCCCAACCTACATTAATGCGCGGTCTATTCGTGCACATCTTCTAGTTGAGACCTCATGTAGGAATTGTTGCCAATTCTCCAGACCTGTTTCTGAGTCAGAAACACATGACGTGATACTTCTCCAGCTAAGTACACCATCGACCATTGGATTAATGTAATCTTCAGCGCGTGTGGTGGTCTGGTACAGCTAGTTAATTTCTTCCGTTGAGACCTCATGTAGGCACTGCTGCCAATTCTCTAGACCTATGTTTGAGTCTGAATCACATGACGTGATACTTCTCCAGCTAAGTACACTATCGACAGTTTTATTAATGTAATCTTTGGCGTGCGCGGTGGTCTAGTACTGCTGGTAATATAGACATGTTGGTTCCACGAATCTTTCGGCTTCAGATGAATCTATGGGCGCGATAACCCTGTATTCTCTTGACTCAAATGTCATCTTCCTGGTCTTCAGGGTGATTATCGTCGGATTGTCAAACACCCAATCCAATCATAGTAATGTTGGATATGGTGTTATGTCGTCCACGATTTAGATCACTTCGAAGTCTACCTTAGTGCGCACTCTGTCCAGATCTATTGTCACTCCTTTCAGCCTCCCTATTGGTAGAACTCTATGTTGGTTTGCTAACTTCAGTTGAATTGGTGAGTAGCCTAAGGTAGTTTCTCCCATGCATTGCCATGTATTTTTGGGTAATACATTCACTTCAGATCCCAAATCTAATATCACATCGCCCATGCTAAAATCTCCTATGTTGGCATTCAATCTAAACTCTTTGTTGGTTCTCCTTGAATCTAAACTCTCTGTTGGTTCTGCTTGATTTTCCTCTGTTCTAACTTTCCCTCTCAGTGTTTGGTACATCTATCTAACAAATTCTTTAATATTATAACAGATGATGGATCCTTAAATAATTGAATACATGATTGCAGGAAAGTTTAAATACAACTTACTTGGTTTCCCGAGTGGACTTCACTGGTATGGTCTAATGTTGACGACATTTCATACATTGGGACGTCTTGGGTATGCTGCGCAGTATATGTAGACACAACATTCTTCTTGAGAAATTATTTTATGGCGTCCTTCAAGGTATCATTCTCCTTTCCTGCATCAAATCGCTTGGGTGGCTCGATATTCTTCTTAATCCACTGGTGTTGTACAGGTTCCTGTTGGCTACATCATCTCTTGTTTTAACACCTCCGCGCGTCACTATGTTGATGTTCCTACCATCTTCTCTAGCTTCTGTAGAGATCCACTATATGTTCTGATTATTCTGCTTTTGTTTTTCCTGTATCTTCCCCAAAAGTGTTGTGCAATCCTCTATATTTTGATCTGTTGCGCGGCAATACATGCATGTCACAGGCGGTAGTGGACATTCTCTTGCATAGTGCCCTAGCTGTTGGCAGTTATGGCACACTATTGGACCTCTTCCGCATCCAAATCCTCTTCTGTCTCATCCTCCTCCTCTATACTCATCGCGATCTCCGCGTGATGTACTATATTGAGGTACTTGATTATACTGCGTAGGGTTATATTGCGGCTACGCAGTGTTATACTGTGGTTTCACGTTCTTATACTATTGCAACACAATATTATGCTGCGATGGTGCCTGATTAAATTGAGGTGCAGCTTGCTCTATCATAATTTTGGCTTGCACCCTATATGTGTATGATGTCCTTTCCCTCATCAGATACATTGTTATGCAGTCTTTTTCATCGTGCCCTACTGACTTGCAAAAAGTGCAGTATGCATTATTTGGTACTGTCTAGTATTTTTGCATCATAGGGCAATGATATGGATCATGCCTGTGCATTTTGCAAATTTCACACCAAGGTCCTCCTGTTGGCAATGGATTTGGCATCCTTGTTGCCATATACTGCGCAAATGTTGGACATTCATTATTATGGTGTGCTTATGTTCTACATGTGCTACACCAAACAACTTCTTGTTTGTCCATTCCCTTATTCTGATTGAGTTGAAAGGTAAGATTCTTCATATCCTCCTTCAACTCCTCTATAGATGGATCTGTCTTGTGGTACTGATTCTCCTCCATTTTGCAAGGCTGCCTGCAGAGCCTCTGCTTGAGATTGGAATTTTTGTTGTCTTAGTGGGTATTTCAGGTGTGGTAACAGAGAATTCACAAACAGATGCCTATGTTGCATGCCAATCATGGCATACCTCAATTTCCCTTTCAAACGTTTAAATCGTTGGTCAATTTCTCAGACAGATTCTCCTGGTTTCTGTCATATTTCTATCATCTTGTTCATGTATTTATCCTCGGAGCTCAGCTTCTAGAACTCATTAATTAGTAATTTCTTGATATTTGTCAGTGTCCTTATCGTCCCAGGTGGATTGTTTACGTCTAGACTCATGTACCAGTCTAGTGTGCGGTCTCTTAGTGTGATAGATAGTTGTGCAAGTTTAGTGTCTTCATCAGTGATCTGTTTTGCTTCCCAGATTTTTGCACAAATAAACAAGTGTTTCTCAGGGTCTTTTGTTGCCTCTCCTTGAAATTATGGTAATCGAATGGTGGGATCATGTCCTGCCATTGCAAACTGCGTCGGACTACTACCTCTGCGCGACATATCTCCTTGACTAATATTTCCTGAGCTGGCTCCCTTAGTTGATACGTTGTGACTAGATCTTGGTCCTCTTGTTTGTCTGACACTAAAATACGGTTGTCTATATGCTGGTGTTCTTTTGGGTGTACTAGTCATACATGGCGTTATGGGTTCCACACTGACATTAACATGGATTGGCATGTTTCCTTCTATTCCTGCCCTTCAATCGCCTGTCTTTCTTTCATACGTTGAGTGCAGGATTTCCTCAATCTGATCCATAGCTCAGAGATCCTCTACCTCTTCTTCATCATTGGCCAAGCCTTCTTGCATGACTATGGATCTCTTCTTATTGTTCATCTTATATTGGTAGGGTAGTCAACTGCGTGGCCTTCCCGCTATTTCCATGATCTTCCTGATTTGGTCTTCCTCCATCATGATTGGGTCGATAGTTTCCTGCTTCCCTCCCTTATTCGTCTCTTCCTCCATGTTTCCACTTCATGTCAGTGCTTCCCCCGTTCCCCCATGCATGTAGGGAAATTTAGTTGTTTGACGCCATTGTCATTACCCCGTTGTTATACAACAAGATATAAATAGAAGTATACAACGATCTAATATACCTTCCTCGAGGGCCACATAGAAACTCTTTCTTTGTTGCACTGTACGACTTCGCGGTATCTACTGCAAATTATGTTATAAATCCTGTTACAATATTGTCGAGCCAAAAATCTACTGCGTGGGTGAATTTGTTATTCACCTGTTGTAACTGCGCGATCTGAAATGGGTTCCACTCTAACTGTCGGATACGATTTGTTGCGTGGTTTTCTTTCAACCTCAATATCCACTCCTGCAATAAGTGTGGAAAATCACAGAAAAATACTTCATGCAGATCAATAAACACATATTTCTCAAGATATTTGCACGGTGTTACTCTAGGGTTTATGTTATCTTGCTGTGAAAAATCCATCTCCCTTGTTTTCAACCATCTCTCTATTTCCTCCTTCGTGGGTCTGGAGGATATAAACATTCCCTTCTATATTTTCATTCTTTTTGACACTT
Organism: Picea engelmannii; assembly: GCA_009831015.1. Classification (NCBI taxonomy): domain Eukaryota; kingdom Viridiplantae; phylum Streptophyta; class Pinopsida; order Pinales; family Pinaceae; genus Picea; species Picea engelmannii. Next base: position 190,690 of record ML789337.1, read on the forward strand.
CGGTCCTAGATATGACATTCTTTTAACAATTTTTCAACACATCAAACATTCTTTTAACATATCTCATCCACTCAATCCTATGTTGTTCCAACCGGCAACAGAACCATTTGTTGGTTTCTTAGCTTAGTTATATATTTAACATGATTTGACCTAGGTTCAGATCTACTAGGGATCCAACAAAGCCTCTAAAACTATCGGCCCTCCTGGTAAACCATAAGGTAGCGCAACACACAAAGTACATTGCGCAATCTCACCCGAGATAGTCTGAATGGGTGACTGCAATGCTCAAATGATTGTAGTCCAGGAATGAATGGGGATCTGTGAATTCCGCGTTGTGAATTCTCATTCATGCATGTAGCATAATTAGATCCATTAATTCATTCATACATCATTCTAACACCTACTTATTGACAATAAAAGGGACACAAACATTCAATCACATAACACATGTGTTACCATGGTTCACCCCCTCCTGGGCTACATCCACAAAGATATGGCTCTCAATCTCTTTTATTATGGTGGTTCCAAAACTACAACGTCGTGCACTTTACAACTCATCCTTAGTCGGCTCAAGATATATTACGAGGCAGACTAGATCACACCGGGCTCCTCAACCTGCGATCTAACCATCAAGATCTACCCTTCTGACCCTCTACAACTCAACATCTTACAAGATTGGATCAGATTACCGTTGTGTTATAGAAAAATTACTCCTTCTCACGTGAGTAACACTCAATAATCATAACCCCCACCTAGACCTCCTAGGTATCTATTTATATGTGTTTTTGGTTCATCATCCATTACATTCTCTTACCAAAACCCTAACATGTTTAGGTCTTCTTGCATGTTGGCCTTGCACACTTTCCTCCTCTGCATGCGCGTTTTCCTTTCATCCATTGATTTTCCTTCCAGATGTCTTTCTTTCCCATCTTATTGCATGTGTGCCTCGCATGCCTCTTTACCAACTGTATTTCCTCCATGTCATGCATTTTCCCCAAAATGGGCCTATGCCCAAGGGGAAGCTACATGAAAGTATAAATAAGAGGCAAGGCTCTCTCATTTTAATTACACTTGAGCATATTGAATATCTAAAAGTGACTAAGGTAACCAAAGGATATCTAATCCAAATTTCAGAGGGAAGGTGAAGTAAAGAAGGCCGAAATGCAAGGGAGGATAAATTCTTTTGAAGATGCTTTCTAAGGTATGTTATTTACATGCCATCTCACCATTTTCGCAATAATGTTTTTTCTAGAATCATTCAGACTGTGAAATTGGGAGGCCGTTGAGGAAACATATCCAAGTAGATGTGATAAACAATTCATCTTTTGGGACGTTGTATTTTTGAAGTTACACTCCATGGAAAATAGGGTTTGTGGCTAGTCTTGAAACTAGTATAAAACAAGTGTTTCGGGTAAACACGTCATAACTTCTTCATAACAGATCCAAATTTAGTAAGACCAAATGTATTTGTTAGAGTACAATCTGTATTATTTTGTGTAACATTTTCATATCCATAGAGCAAATAATTTGTGTGGGGCACGCTTGTAGCGTACGTTGGACAACGCCACCCAAACACCTTATCTTCAAAAAACTAGCTCTGATACCAATTTGTAGCGTACCGCGGCAAGCAAACACCATTGTCGGGCAACGCCACCCTAACACCTTGTCGACAACAGACTAGCTATGATACCAATTTGTAGCATACCCCGACCATCAACAGGCTAGGAAACGCCACCGCAAAACATACATATATGTATAACATACATAACCAATGAATTTAAAAAAAATAATACATCGTTATTGTTATCATACTGAGTCAAATGGAATTGACAGTAATTCCTACATGCAATGGAACACATGATAACATTCAAGAATCACACACATTCATAACATATATAATTAAGCACAGATATTATGCTTATCTTTTAACAAGACTAAACCACCAACTGCGTGCAGACCTTCCACAAACCTCCCAGCCTTAGACCACACTTCTCATCACTTGCAGCAGTAGGTCACCCCCGAGTTGGGACTAAACTCCACTGGGAAAGGGATTCCTAGGCTAGGCAAGGTCAATAGGAAAGTCACATAGTTGAGGAGGAAGAATTCTCTCCCAGGAGCCACTTACTCCCACTGCTCACGAACTCTCATTCCCCACATGTTTGTCCCACCCCAGGAGTATACACCTTCACTGTCACACAATCCATTGGTTGTTCCTCCTCCCTTGCCTTGGGCTTCCGCAATAGATCAGACCGTAATTCTCAGAGCTATGTAGCAGTTATGGGACTCCTTCTAGGAGAAAGCACCTCCTTAGCACACTCTCTCACCTGGAGAGAGTTGCTCACAGGCTTGACAACCTACTTCTTCGACCATAATAGCTAATTTGGGTAAGGCAAGGGATGACTCAGTAAATTACGGAGGTGCAAAATGGTCACGGTTTCAACAATGGCAGAAATGGATGGCAGTGGGATTTCTTAGTGCATGAGTAAACTTGTGAGGAGAGACGAGCAGACTGGTCTAGCATATCCCAAAATCGTGAAAGCGCGAGCCAAACTCTGGGCGTGAACCCCCCCTGCGTGAGCGAGATTTCCCCATGTGCGTGCATGAGTGCCTGAGTGAGTGAGCAGGTGCGTGAGAGTGCCTGCATCCCCCCTTGTCACAGCAAGAATTCTCCCGTAAGTCATCATGTGCCTGAGCTAATACCTTTCGCTCGGGAAGCATGTTCCTTTTCCTTTTGGAAGTCACATGTCCTTCCCAAGGAACTTAGGATAAAAACATATCCTTCTAAATAACTTTTGGAATAATAATAAATTATTATTCTCTTGGACTTAAGCCCCTATACTTAGCCCATGTTTATAACCTCTCATCCCCCTCTCCCTTACCCATCCTAGTGGAGTATAGTGCCCCATTCTCTTTTATCGTGGTCAGTCTACACACAACGATGTTTTTATATTAATAATATGAATATTTACATGTACAAAACAAGCTCCTGGCCTTTAACACCTAGGATCTTCAACCTACTAACACATATGCCTACCAGCTTATAATTGCTTGGCTCACCAGCCTACAAAACATGTGTACAATTCATAAAACAACTGGGGCTCGTCCTTGGGGTATTACAATCCCCTCCCCTTATTTTTGCACTGTCCTCGGTGCAACTTATTTACACAACATCAACAAGATTTTTCAAAATATTCAAAAAGATGTGGGTATTCTACCTGCATAGAATCCTCATGCTCCCATGTTGCATCCTCAAGACCGTACTAGGTCCACTAGACCTTTACAAGCCCTATGGATCGATTCCAGAGTTGTTTTCTCTCCCGGTCCAATATGTGCATCAGATGCACTTGCAAGACACCTTCTTGCTCCACCTGAATCACATTTCAATCAATAACATGAAACAGATTATGTACAGTCATAGATGTAGGCAATGCAAGCATATATGCAATTGGTCCAATCCTTTATAGGATTTCAAATGGCCCACAATATCTGGCTACCAACTTGGAACATTTTCCCAACTTCAGGGAACTTCAGTTGGCTTTCACTTTCAAGAAAACATGATCACCCACTTCAAATTCCCTGTGGGTTTTGTTCTTATCAACATAACTTTTCTTCCTGTCTTGGGAAGCCTTCAAATTCTGTCTAATTTTTAGCATTTTCTCTTCCAATTCCTTGAGTACCTTTGGCCCAACTACTGCCCTATCAACTAGGTTGTCCCATCTTATTGGTGTGTTGCACCTTCTTCCATAAAGTGCCTCAAACGAGCTCATCTTCAGTGATTCTTGATACCCATTGTTGTAGGCAAATTCTACCAAGTGTAGGTAGTATTCCGATTTAGATGGTTTGTCCATCACATACATCCTTAGCATGTCCTCTATCACTTGGTTCACCCTCTATGTCTTCCCATCAGACTCAAGATGATAAGCGGTGCTGAAGTTCAGATTCGTTTTGAACCCTTTGAATAACCCCTTCAAAAACTTGGAGGTAAATTTCGGGTCTCTGTCATACACAATTGTCTTGGGAATACCATGTAATCATGCTACTTCCCTCATATAGATATCAACAACATTAGTTTCCTTGTGAGTGGTCTTCAATGGCATAAAATGGCCAGCTTTCATAAGCTTATCCACCATTACCATGATGGAATCATGTTGCTTATTTGTTTTGGGTAATCCTATGATGAAATCCATCATCACCACTTCCCACTTCCACTCAGGAATGGGCAATGGTTGTAGCAACCCTGCTAGTTGCCTATGTTCAGCTTTGACCTTCTAGCACTCCATACATCTGGCGATGTATTCTACAATTTCCTTCTTCATACCTGGCCAAAAGCAATGGCTCTTGACTACTGCCACTGTTTTATGATATCCAGGGTGCCCAACATAAGGCACATTATGCATTTCCTTCAAGATAATAATTTTTAATTCTTGGGAATTAGGTACATAAATTATGTTTTTGTACATGAGTGTTCCATCAGCTTCCAATTTATAATCTTCCACTTTTTGTAGCATCTTACCTTGTTGTAGCTTTGCTACAAATTCCACGTACTGCAAATCTGCATTTGCACCTTTCGAAATTGTGCCTTTAATATCAGTTTGATACATGCTAATGATCGTATCGTGTAGTTCATGCACTCTTCTGTTGAGTGCATCAACCACTTTGTTCTCCTTTCCTTTGATGTGCTTGATATCAAAATCATACTCAAAAAGGAATTCCAACCATCTACTTTGCCTAGCATTCAAGGTTGGCTGATCAAACAAATACTTCAGACCGTTATGGTCTATCCTCAGTTTAAACCTCTTTCCCATGAGGTAATGTCTCCATTTCTTCAGAGCGTGTATAATGGTCGCCAGCTCCAAATCATGAGTTGCATAGTTATTTTCATGATCCTTCAGCTTTCTGGACTCATAACATACCACAAACCCATTATGACTGAGGATTCCACCAAGTCCTTCTTTGCATGCATCTGTACACACTACAAAATATTCATTTGGATCTACAATCCTCAGGATTGGGGCACTAGTTAACAATTACTTCAATTGTTGGAAGCTTCTCTCACATTTTTTTGTCCATTGAAATTTCTTCTCCTTCCTTTGAAAGGAAGCGATGGGGTGAGCTATCCTTGAGAACCCTCCAATGAACCTTCTGTAATATCCAGCTAGACCCATAAAGGATCTAACTACTGTCAAATTCCTCATCGTTGACCATTCTTTGATGGCTTCTACCTTCTCAAGATCCACAATTATCCCATATTTTGAAATGATATGTCCCAAATAATGGATCTGCTTTTGATAGAATGAGCACTTTCTAAATTTGGCATACAGTTGGTGCTCTCTTAGCACTCGCAACACCATCCTCAGATGTTGTTCATGCTCTTCCTCCAACTTGGAATACACCAGGATGTCATCCAAAAAGACTATGACAAACTTGTCCAGGTAATCTCTGAATACACCATTCATTAAACACATGAAAACAACAGGTGTATTTGATAACCCAAATGGCACCATTGTGAATTCATAATGGCCATACCTTGTTCTGAAGGCAATCTTGTTGATGTCTTCATCATGTGTCCTTACCTGGTGATATCCTGACCTGAGGTCTATCTTTGAAAATATCTTGGCATCCTTCAATTGATCAAAGAGATCATTGATCCTTGGCAAAGGATACTTGTTCTTAATGGTCACTTTGTTCAACTATCTGAAATCGATGCACAACCTCAACATTCCATCTTTCTTCTTCACGAACAGGACCGGGACACCCCAAAGTGACACACTTGGGCATATATACCCCTTCTTCAGAATATATTCAAGTTGTAATTGCGTTTCTTTCAGCTCTGGTGTACTCATTTTGTAAGGATTTTTCAACACTGGAGCTACTCCAGGCATCGGGTTTATACAGAAATCAATATCTCTCTTTGGGGGTAGTCCCGGTACCTCCTGGAGTACATCTTCGAATTCTTTTAATACTGCATGGTCTTCAATATTCGACACCTTATCCTTGGGTTCTTCATCCATATGAGCTACAAATATTTGACAGCCTTTCCTGTAGCACTTCTTCAACTGCATTGTTGAGATTTATCTGACAACAACTACTCTGGGAATTCCTTGTATTGTTCTCCGATTTCCTTCCTCATCCAGGCAAGTGAATGTCTTTTTACGGCATTCTAATATGGCATGGTGTCGGTACAACCAATCCATCCCAATTAGACAGTCATAGGAACCTAAAGGTAAGATGCTCAATTCGGCCCTTATGCCCAGTCCATTCAATTTCACTGGATAGGACTTAACCAACTCAACAACCTTTCTCTTGGCTCCTGTAGCCAACTACACTAGCCAATATTTTCCATGTTTGCCTCTTGGAAAATGCAAACTTTCCACCATTCTAGGATCTATATAACTATGACTAGCTCCTGAATCAATTAAAATAGTAATGGTTTGGTTGTTGATCATACCTTCCACTTCAATCATATGTGATTGATATTCTGCTTGCTTGTTGTCCAGGGCTGCATAGATCCTTGGTACACTTATGCCCATGTCCTCCACTGTTTCTTCCTGTTGAACATTGTAGACAGCTCTCACCTTGTCATTTCTGTGGGGGAAATCTATGTACCTATGATTTCCTTTACAACCCAAACATTCCATAGGCGGTTGTCTTGGCATTTGCCCACCTATTTCATCCTTCCTAGGCTCTCTAAAACCTGGATGTCCTTGAGGAATGTTTTTTAAAAAGGATGGTTTAGTTCCCTTCTTCCTCTGATCCATCTTGAATCTCTTCTTGTCTTCCCAAGCCTTTCAAAAAGTAGGCTTTTCTCCTTGTTGCTCATATAAGCATATTTCTCTTCTTATGGTTTCTTCTATAGTTTTAGGATCATCACACTGGATCTTGTCACCGATGGAAGATGTCAGTCCACTCAGATACCTTTTAATTTTGGCAGTGTCATCCTTGATGAAGGGTACATACTTCAGTAATTCCAAACAATTCCATTCATATTCATCAATGGACATGCCACCCAACTTGAGTTTGAAGAACTCTTTCATCTTTGTGTCATAGTATCTCTTAGTCAAGTATTTATTTTCGAAATACTTCTTGAATTCCTCCCAAGTAACATTTTTCTTTTTAATTTGTTGCACCTGCACAAGTTGATCCCACCACATGGATGCCTTTCCTTTCAGTTGATACATTGCAATTCTTTCTTCTGCATGAGAAGAATAATTCTGCAGTTGGAAATATTTCCTCATGCCAAGAAGCCATGTCTCATCATCTTCCTCCTTCTTGTGCTCTCCATCAAACATAGGAGGATTAATATTGTTCATTTCTCCCTTCAATTCATCCACTCCAAATCTCCCACGCTTTCTGGTAGGATATGGGCTTGAACTATTGTGTTCCCTCCTCTTAGAGTGGCTTTGAGAGTGATGACCGTGTCTACCAACACTCCTTGATTTCCTCTTCTCATCAAGGGACCTATGGCTTCCTGATTTATTGAAGTCACTCTCCTTATCCAATTTCCTTTCTATCATTTCCAGGCTCCGCATCAACTTTAGGTTGAATTCTCCATGTTGGTCCCTGGCTTTCATGAGCTTTTTATTATCTGCTCGGTGAGTCTGGACATCTTTCTGCAATATTTCAATGATTTTCATCATGTTTCCCTCCTTATATATCTCTTTTACATGCCCATTGGAGTTTGTTCCTTCAACTCCCAAATGGACATCCATTCCTTGAGCTTCATTCTCTGAGTTGGAAGCATTATGTGCCTCCTCCATTTCTCTATAATCTGTGGCAATTCAGTTTGTTTCTAACAATCGTTGACTCTACAAACACAATGTGCAATCAACCGAAATTTGTCAGGCCATCAGTCCTTAACAAATTCCACAGTATTCATAATCTATCTAATTCTAGAAAACATTCGGATTTCATTCTCTGCGATTCTCGATCAATCAAGACTCCCCGTAGATCTTTTTCTTTCTGAGTTCTGCTCTGTTCTGCAACAATTTTTCGGTCACTAGCTCCTTTCTCTTGGTCCCCAACCCACACGACCACAGTTGTGACCAAGCGACAGATCGATAGGCACTTACTCGGAACTTAGGGCCTACGGCTTCAGAATTTTTCAAAGCACATCTCAACAGTATCTCGGAGTTTCGAACTAACGAACTCACGAAGTAGGAAGGATTGACAATTCACGACTACTCGACATCTAGCGATTGATACCCACTGAGGGGCTTTAGGCATCTGAGCTTCGAAGCTTCGGAAGTTTGTGCATCAACACACCCCACTTCTCTTGAACCGTTAGTCTTCAAACACTTCCATGTCACCCTTGGTGACGTCATTACGTCTCGTCACCTTGGTGTTACCAAACCTTTGAAATGTCTTCCTTTCATTTTCATATGAAACAATTGGTGCCACGCGTTCACTGAAACCATCAGGGCCCCACCACCCATACTTGAGAGGAGGTCCACGTGGTGAAACATGAGAACGAACATGTGGTCCACTCAGATGGGTGACACATGTCACCTTCTCATTGACATTTCGATCTTTAGTGGGTCCAAAATACACTGACACATGGCACACATCCCATGTTTCCACGTCATTCTCGATGACATCATCATCCCTCATTACTTAAGAATTTCAGGTTTCAGAATTTTTTACGCATGTTTCATTTCAATCTCATGAATTCTGAATTTCCAAACTTCTTTACCTCCGGGTCCACATAGTACAGTTGTCACCACTAGGGTGGTGGCACATGGCATGACTAGGAATATCCACGTCACCCCTGGTGACATCATCCTGCCCATTACATCTTCTCCTTTGCTTCGAAATTTCGGGTTTCAAAAGTTTGTGCACCAACACACCCTACTTCTCATGAATTATGAAGTTATGATTTGTCGTGAGATCTATGGCTCACAACCACTTGTGCATAGATCTAGTGGTTCTAATCCTCTTTTCATTGCGTGCCTTACCTTATTATCTGGCTTGATCTAACAGTAAAGTTTCCAGGTTAACCTTTCTACACTTTCTCCAGATTTGTCGGTTGTGAAGGATTCCCCTTTTTCCCAACAGGTCCTATGGCCAACATTACTATGTGGCCCAATACCGTGTCATTCATGGTTTTATAATACCACCACACCTCCTGAGCTTCATAACATGGCCAAGGTAACCTCTTGGAACTCAGGAATGTTCTGAGGTTCGAAATTGGTTCCTTTAGACACAATTTCCACCTGAAACTCGGTTCTCATGACCACTTATCCGGCCCGTCCAGGCTCAGTGTTGAAACCTTGGCTCTAATACCAATTTGTAACATACCTCGGTCATCAAACACCATTGTCAAGCAATGCCACCCAAACACCTTGTCTTCAGCAAACTAGCTTTGATACCAATTTGTAGTGTACCCCGACCATCAAACACCATTGTCGGGCAACGCCACCCAAACACCTTGTCTTCAATAGACTAGCTCTTATACCAATTTGTAGCGTACCCCAGCCATCAACAAGCCAAGCAACGCCACCGTGGAACATACATATATGTATAACATACATAACCAATGAATTTAAAACAAATAAAATAGAGTTATTGTTATCATACAGAGTCAAATGAAATTGACAGTAATTCCTACATGCAACGGAACACATGATAACATTCAAGAATAACAGACATGCATAACATATATAATTAAGCACATAAATGATACTTATCTTTTAATAGAAGTAAACCACCAACTATGTGCATACCTTCCACGAACTACCCAGCCTTAGACCACACTGCTCATCACTCTCAGCAGTAGGTCACCCCTGAGCTGGGACTAAACTCCACTGGGAAAGGGATTCCTAGGATAGGCAAGGTCAATAGGAAAGTCACACAGTTTAATAGGAAGTATTCTCTCCTAGGAGCCACTTATGCCCACTTCTCACAGACTCTCATTCCCCACATGCATCTCCCACCCCAGAAGTATACACCTTCGCTATCACACAGTCCATCAGCTGCTACTCCTCCTTTGCCTTGGGTTTCAGCAACAGGCCAGACCAGAATTCTCAGAGCTCTGTAGAAGCTACGAGACTCCTTCCAAGAGAACTCACCTCCTCAACACACTCTCTCACCCGGAAAGAGTTTCTCACAGGCCTGACAACCTGCTTCTTCAACCACAATAGCTAATTTGGGTAAGGCAAGGGATGACTCAGTAAATTACAGAGGTGCAAAATGGACATGGGTTCATCAATAGCGGAAACGGATGGCAGCGGGCTTGCTCAGTGCGTGAGTGAACTTGTGAGGAGAGATGGGCAGACTGGTCTAGCATGGCCTAAAATGATGAAAGTATGAGCCAAACTCTGGGCGTGAAACCCCCCCTATGTGAGCAAGCTTTCCCCATGTGCGTGCATGAGTGATTGAGCGAGTGAACGGGTGCGTCAGAATGCCTATGTCCCCCCTTACCACAACAAGAATTCCCCCTTAAGTCTACATGTGCCTGAGCCAACACATGTCACTCAAGAAGCACGTTCCTTTTCCTTTTGGAAGACACCTGTCCTTCCCAAGGAACTTAGAATAAAAACATATCTTTCTAAACAACTTTTGGAATAATAATAAATTATTATTCTCTTGGACTTAAGCCCCTTGACTTAGCCCATCTTTCTAACATCTCAACCCCCTCTCCCTTACCCAGACTAGTGGAGTATAGTCCTCCATTCTTTTTTATCTTGGTCGATCTACACACAACGATGTTTTTATATTAATAATATGAATATTTACATATACAAAACATGCTCCTAGTCTTTAACACCTAGGCTCTCTGGCCTACTAACACATAAGCCTACCAGCTTATAATTGCTCAGCTCACCAACCTACAAAACATGTTTACAAATCATAAAAAAACGGGGGCTCGTCCTTGGGGTATTACAACACTCTACAAGTTCTCTCTCTAAAATAAGCCAGAATTCAACAAGGTATGTCAGTTTTGCTATAACTCTTTTTCTAAGAGATTCCAAGTAGTGCAACCTAGACTAATTGCATAAAAGACACTGAAGAACATTGTGTACTATTTTCAGAGATGTATTCATTACAGGTACACAATTATGATTATTTCAAGTTAGGGTTGTTGACTAATCAAAAATTAATCATGTGAGACTAAAGTAAAGTTTAATAAAAAAATTAGTCTCTTGTTGTTAAAGTTAAGGAAGGTTTGCAGGTATGTGATCATATACACGAGGTCTATTACAGAGTTACAAATCATATTTGGATGATGAAATTGATGAGGGATTTTGGTTGAGGTACATGTTGGGTACATGGTTGAGACAAGTAGTTAATGAGTTGGCACATACATGAGGTGTATAGTTGATGATGTTGGTAAATCTTAATGAGTCATAGTTTATGTGTATTTGATTCATGCTTGGTACATATTTGGTGCATGTTTGATGCAATCGTTGATGGTATAGGTTGAGGTACAGGTTGGTGCATGGTTGATGCACTTGTTTATGGTACAGGTTGATTACAGGTTGTTTGGATAGGTTATTGTGAAAGGTTATTTGTACAAGTTTGGTGCATGGTTGATGCATTTGTTTATGGTACAGGTTTATGGATGGTACATGGTGTCACAGGTTATTGGTACAAGTTGTTATAGGTTGATTACAGGTTGATTGGTACATGTTTACATCGATATATCTCACACTGATAGTGTGACAATGGTTAAATAATTCTACTTCTACGTCAGGGAGGTTGGACGGGGCAAGGACAGGTGGTTGTAGTCACCTTCCGATTGTAGTCGAAGAACATAGGGGGTTGTATCCGCCTTCTAGTTGCAGCTAGAGAATTGGGGAGTTGGAGCTTCCTTCAAGTTGTAGCCTGAGAAACTAGGGGGTTGGAGCCTCCTTCCAGTTGTAGTTGGAAAACAAAAGAAGTTGGCGCTTCCAATGAATGTAATTCTTAAAGACATATAAGAAAAATCATTTCGCGGTTTCATCCCACTTTGGGTTTCCACGTAAAAACATTGGTGTACTGTGCATGTGTATGATTTCTCATTTGTTCATTGTTTATTTACTCTGCAACTATTGGATGATAATGTTATATTGATATAACACTTGCATTTTTTCGTTCAAAAGGATTATTTTTCTATTACTGATTCCCCCCCCCCCTCTCAGTAATCCAACACCAATTGGAAAGACTAGATGTAGCAACATGCATACCACCATCACTCTGAACATTATTTTGTAGAAGGTGACTAAGGGTTTCTTCACCTTCAACCCTATTAACAAACATCACCCAAAGACAAAACACCTTATAAATTAGCACCAAATTTATATGGACCGTATGATATCATCCAACAAATCAATTGGATAAGTGGCATACAAAATATCTTTTCCATCCCACTCCAATATTCATCCAGTATTTCATGTATTTTATCTAAAGAAGGATGTGGGATCAAAGTGCAAGGTGAAAACCAAATTACCATAACATGATGAAAAAGGCTATGTTTAGTTTTAGAATGAAGTAGTAGTGGATACCAAAGAGTGTCATTTACACCATTAATTCATGATAAATGAAGCACTGATTGAGTGGAAGAACATGACACCCAAATATGCCATATGGGAATTGACAACAATTCTGCATCAATTTCCTCATCTTCATCCTTGAATAAAAAACTACTTTTGAAAGGGAGGAGGCATGTTAGGGTCCTATGTTAACCTCCCTTCTTTAGGTTACATACAACTTAGTTAATCATTTTATGTGACCATCCTCTTTGAATAAGGCCCATTGGATAGTAGTCGATAGTTATCTAATGTAAAAGGGTCCACTTTATTGTCCTTACTAGATAGATGGTACCCACTAGTGATGGGATCACAAGTAGTTAGGGTTTTTTCTATTGAAAATATATTTTAAGGGATAGGAGACTATGGAATGTTAGACTTGTGTTGTTGTATTTGAATCTTTGCTTGGTGAAAGGCCGCCCCGCCTTAAGCAACAAGTGAACGATGTATTCTTCTTCAAATTATCTTAATGAAATGGTATCTATTACATATCTCATGTTATTTTCTCTTGTATCTAGATATTGCAATTACATTCTCTATATAATTGCTTGTGTTTCAATTTTAAGGGTTAAGAAACACTATGTTTTCAACATGTATAGTATCTTTTCTTCAAAATTCATTATATCAATTACAATATGAAATTCATGTTTTCTAGGTTCTTGATGCAAAACAAGGACTATGGTGAATGAGAACCAACAAATGGTATATTTTCCAAAATAAAACAAAAAATATGCCGTTAAAATTAGATTCATACATTGATGTTCAATATAGTTGAATTAACCTCAATACAACTAGCGGGAACATTGTTAGTAAATAATTAATAATGATAACAACCCACTCCACTCCATACATCAATGCAAAAATGGTATTCTTATGTAATAGTTCTACAAATCCTCAACCTTTTAGATCCTTGTTTGGTACTGGACATGATTTTCCTTGATTCTTGCTTGGCTTTTCAGAGTTTCCCCACTCTAATTAAATTCTTCCTATAGGAAAATTGTGTTCCTATGGACATTGTGAGAATTCCAAAGGGATTTGTGATAGATAACATTGAATACCATAAAATTGTAGGTGTTTGTTCTACTAGAGATCACTTTCTTGACTAGGTTGATTTAACCTCTATTCTATTAGGGATGATATTTCTCATTATTCATCACTTATTGCACGAGTACCTTCGAAGTATTGTGAGAAATGCATGTTAAGGAAGATGTCCATCTACTATTTTCAAAGAATCGTTTACAACTCACGGTGTAATAATGACATGTTTTCTTAAATCTTGTTTTTCTTCAGGGCCACAACATGGTTCCACACATCTATGGGATTGGTTAGTCTTTTTCAACATGAGTGTAGTGGGTAGGTCACTTGGTATGCACAGGGTTTTGTCCCCTTTAGGTACAGGGCCAATACTTGCAAGTATTTGGATCTCTCCTTAGCAAGTATTTGGATCTCTCCTTATCTTTGGGATGTTGGGGGCTAAGATCATAATAATTGTTGGCAACATGTAAACCATAGACACATTGTGTGGAAATTTTTCTTGATTATTCATGTTATCAATACCTTTATGAACCATTGAGGAACAAGGAATTAAAAAACCTTTTTTCCCCTATGGTATTTAAATATTACATCAAACTCCAAGCATAATATCTACAATAACAAAAATTTATCGATAGATATGTCCCAAAAAGTGTCACATTCCTACTTAACCTATAAGTGATAAATATAGTGTATTGGATGCATATGGATTGTGACCATCACAGGTTGTTGGAGACTATATAACTATGTTTTATTTTGGTGAGTAAGAAGAAATATTAATTTTTTTTGGCGTAAAGAACAAAGCATGAGCATATGTTTGAAAATCGAGCGATCAACATGTAGTGAATTTATTTATTGTGGTGGGTTTTTAGGTCAAGTTTTTTGGTTTCTTTCATAATGTGTGTCCTTTATGATAAAAAATACAAGGATGAGGTTGATATACAAGGATGAGGTTGATCTGTTTGGAGACAAACCAATCATGGAAATAAAGAATCAGTACAAATAGTTTGAAACAAGGCAATCATGGAAATGAAGAATCAATAGAAGTGTTTTGATCAAAAAGTGGTGAGCAATATTCTAAGACATTAAATGAAAGAAACAAAAAATAATACAAAAATACTCCTTTTGTGTATTTTTTCAAAAACGTTTTGCTAATTGAACAATATTTAGCATGGGAAAGAGCATCATATAGCAACATTAACATGGAATCGTTGAGTTTCATCCATGCCCTATAGGCTTCTATATTATATTAGATTTCACATTCTTAACGAGTCTTACAATATCATAATATAAATAATAACAATTTAAGAGTTTAAAAAAGTTTTTAAGGGTATACTATTGAAACTTAAATTAAAAAACATATCAGTATAATTTAAATAAGATTTGAATTTATCTTATTATATGTTTACCAACATTTTTTCTAGTTACACATTTCTTTTTTTTTACCTTCAGTTGTATAAATCACTTCTCATGTATCTCAATTTTTAAACAAATGATGATATGAGATCGAGTTTTATGATTAGTATAATCAATTCATTAACAAATTTAACAATTTTAAATTTGGTGACAATTTATTGTCATATAATCTAAAAAAACAACAAATGTAAGAAATCTACTACAACTCAATGAAAAATATTTGCATTAGTATTTAGCCTGACTATAGTTGAACTATGTTTTTCCTATCTACCTAATGCACTCAACATGTTATATAAAATTAAGGCCCATTTGGAGTGGCGATTGCGGAGCTTGGAGCCATATATCCTACAACGTTCAGTTACCAGGCAAGAGGTCGGATCCCAACTTAGAAAACCCATGTTTTGTTTTTTCATTTCATTGATTTTTTTGTTTGCGGCAAGCCACCAATTTTTTGAGAGTGCGCAGTTGCGACTGGGCTTGTTACGTGGGGTGAATGAACAGTTTGTTCGCTCTGTGTTGTGTAGGAAAGTGTGAACGGTCGCTCCCAGGATTAGTTCGAGGGGCGACCGACCAAAATGGTTGCAACCTATCGCTCTGTCAACCAAAGAGGGTTGCGACCGAGAAATATGGTCACAACCGATCAATCTGTCTGCCAAACAGTGGTGCGACCGAGTGTATTTTTTCCATTTTTGAAAAGTTTTTCATGAATTTTCTTTGATGATTTGGTTCTAACAAAAAAATTTGATGTTTGTGGCAGGTGTGGGAACAATGTTGGATTGGAGGGAAAGTGAGAATGAATTGAATGACAATCCTGCTATGGATGATCCTCTCACTCTAGATGCTTTGCATAATTGTGGGTTGTTGAAATTTTTCTTGTGTCAAAACATGTGGGCCCAACCAACTATTCTACCGACTTTGGTTAATATGTGGGATGTGAAAAGGAAACACTTTGTTGTACATAATCTGTTATTGACAATAGAGATGGAATATATGTACTTCCTAATGGGATTGCCCGTCGTGGTGCTATGGTGGTTTTGATGGGTGGTGAAAGACGAGGCGTAGATCGAGTAGATGATTATGTGGTGTGCTATTGTCACCATGGGATGCAGAAGAGAAGCAATAAACTAACAATTGTTCAGGTGATGGACCTTACCTTGCGCACTTTCTTAGTCGCCACTACATGAGAGATAGGGAGTACTAAGCTTCACTTGGATTCAAGGAGCTAGGTGGATTATGCATTGATGTATTTATCTCCTATAGTGTACAATTGGTGTGCAACGGTTCTTGTAAGTATGAAGGAGAAATTGACCAAATGCAGGTTGGGACAACAGAAAAAATTTGGCTAGCATCCATATTGTTATATTTCTTCTTTGAGCGGGTGTTGACATCATGTCCATGGGATGTAGTGCCAAAGACTGGGTTCAAGGATCCGGAGATGAAGAAATCAAGATATATGTTTTCCCGACTCGGGGGGGGAACACAGTTTCAGTTTGATGCAAATTTTTTCTGATGGCGGGATTGACAGATGGTGGCGGTAAGTGATTACACGTATCATGAAGTTGACAATCGTGATGATCCAGATATGGTTCTTCCTGAGGGGGAAAGGTTCAATGATGAGTTTGGTAAGAAAGATAAATTTACAGTATATTTTGTATTTTTAATGTTTTTTTGAATTTTTTATATATAATGTTTTTGTGTGTAACATAACAAACAATTTTTGGTTTGTAGATTGTGCACTAGTACGTCCAGCGGGAATGTCACCTTTGAATAGGCGAAGCGAGAATTTAGGTGTTGGAAGAGAAAACATGGTAGAGGACACGATGCAGAGCTATTGGAATATCTCGAGGAAAATCTTGAGCGCTTAACTGTTGGGATTCCAATGCCACACATGGATAATATACCTCTGCATATGCAGAGGAATGTAATGGGTGTGGGGAACTGGTTCAGGAACCTTCTACGGAAGGTCGCTATAGAAGTGATTTTCTATAATGACTATAGGGCTCCTCGTGATGACTAGTTATTTTTAGTTTGATGTAATTTGATGCATATTTGTTTTGTGGATGTATGGGAGGATAGCCCAAATTTTGTTATGTTATATTGGTTTTGGATGTTTTTTGGACATACTTTATATATATGGACATATGGTTTTGTTATTTCTTTTTATGTATATGTGATGAATGATGTGTGTTACACATCAAAATTTCTCAACTGGATAAGTGTCGCATTGTCCTTATCAATTGTCGTAAGTGTCGCATTGTCCCTATCAATTCTCGTAAGTGTCGCATCATTCCTTACAACTTTCGCAAGTGTCGCAAGTTGGTCATTAGTGTCACAAACAATGTTCAGACATAATGCCATGACTACGACACTGAGGAGGCACTTATCATATCTCATATGACTGATTTGAAGGAGGAGAACTGGTTTACTGGAGTAAAACAAATCTTGACACCTAAAAAGAGCCCAAAAATAAAGGTTTGGAGGGGGAACGCTCCCCTACTTCAGCTGCAGAAGCGCTGGCGCTCCCCTATAATGCTTCAGGGAGCGTTATAACGCTCCCCAACCCCTTTTGGAGGAGCGTTGCCCATCTTGAGAGCGTTGGTGCTTCCCCAAGGCTTACCAGGGAGCGCTACAACGCTCTGAGACCCCTTCTGTGGGAGCGCTCCCTATTTTGGGTCAGTTGTTGGTCCGTTGAGGAGAATAAGGGGAGGATTATTCGAGATTAGGAGGCAGTTGTGCTCGAATTCTTGGTTTCATCAAGAGATCCCTGATCTAAGGAGGAGGTTCCCAACTTGTTCTAAAGATAACTCAAGAGGTTAAGCTCCTCTTAACCTATATAAACAGGCTCTGTGATGGTGGAAAGGGGGAGATATGAACATATGAAACTTATGATCTTGGAGGAAATTTACAGTCAGCCAAAGGAGAGTGATCAGTGAAGTTGTTGTTATCCAGGTCGTGGATCTTTCAGGCAAGGGTTAGACGAAGGGGACTTGACGAAGCTGTCGCATTCACATCTACGATTGTAAGCATTGTTGTCGTTATTCTCATTAATATGACACGCTTGGCCTGTTTCTTTCTAGTTTGTGTCTGATGTTACATGAACTTATAATTTGTTGATAGATCTGTTTTCAAGATAATGTCAATAGAGTAGGAAGTGGTCGTATCTTGTTTTGTCCACAGAGCTGTTTGAGGAGCAAAGGATTGGAGCGCAACTCGGAGTGTGCAAGGACAAACATCGATTAAGAGGTACTTTTGTTATCCTTCTGTCTCATGCATTAGTTTAGATAGATTTGAAAGGAATTCAGTGTCCACATTAAGCATTTTTCTGTATAGGGTTAAGGTCAAGCCTTAGAGGTGATCTACCTGTCCGCAGGGAGATTTTCCTACAACAGAAACTGGCGACTCCGCTGGGGAAATAGCCTCAAATCGAAACCTCTTGTCTGGATTTTTTCTCCTCATTGACCTTGTTCTGTCCCTTGATTGTTTTAGACCTGGTTCACCCCTCTTTGATTAGTTTCATGAGCTGATTGGCTCCTTACCTTATCACATTCAGCATACTTGTCAAGCTTGAATCTCAATTTTTGAAATGTTTTGACATTTCTGGGGCTTTTAGACCCTGGCACCCCTGTCCTAGTGTTAACAGAGTGCCAGCACTCCTAAAGGCTTTGCACAGAGCGTTATAATGCTCCTTGCCCTTGGCAACAGAGCGCCAACCTCCTTTTGGTCCAAAAACCCTCCAAAACTGCCTTTTTCAGGGTTTGCCTCTGTGTCTCTTCTGCTGAGTGATCTTGTGAGTCAATTCTTCTTCCTTTTCAGCCTTGACATCTGTCTTTTTGAAGGATAAATACCTTGTTGATTGGATCTTGTAGCCTTCTTCGCCATTCTCATTGAGTTTTTCCCTGTTGAGTGAAGCTTGAAACCTATGCATTGCTTTTCTCTTCTCTTCAGTTGAGTAAAAACCCTGGTGAAGGTCATCAAAGGCCTACAGACCTCTTTATTTTGATTTCAGTCGAGGTCATTGTTCTTCAATTTTTTCTTTTGGGTGTGAAGTTTGTTTTTTATTTGATTGTTTCTTTTCTTTCGCTTTTCGTTTTGGTTACTACGAAGGGTGTATTGTTTGTGTGACTTTGGCTTATGCTAGTTTGGTTTTCATTCATACCAAGAAGATAATTAGCAAAGATAAGCATTGTGTTGTATTGATCATCATCCATACGCAAACAATAAAAGATATCTTCATGATTGATTGAGCATATTAGAAGGCATTTAAAAGTTT
>ML789337.1:217968-230483 GCA_009831015.1 Picea engelmannii
TCGGGGAGACTCTAATCTCCCCGCACTACGTTGTGCTGCGAGTAACATACTACTGCATGCACTACACACCTCAACAGAGAATTGATGTTCTCTGGCACTCCTACAGTGTGTCGTTGCAGACACAAAGGCACATCCCCCCTCCGCAGAGGAGGGATGCCCATAGTAAGGCCTTGGAGGTTCCTTTCGACCTCCCGGAGACCCACCATTGGTACCACCGGATCTGCTGCAGCCGAGACGCCTTCACGACGTCCTGGTAATGGTAAATCAACAGGGCGCACTGCTCCCTTGTCTGCACATTGGAAACAAAACATCTGATAAGACTCTTTTACATACCCCAAAAAATACATACACATCAAAAACTTAAAAAACAAAACTAGACAAGGTACGACTTAGTCTCCTACCTGACTCGTCCCAATCTTCCCCCGCAGGCAAAACCAAGTCCATACTCCCGCGAAAGTCCACATCGGCGTATGGGAAGTCCTCTATCCAGAGGTACTTCCGTCTCAACCAGGCAAAGAAATCGCCAGTAAAGTGGAACTCTGACTCTGAGACTAGCCTTGGAGACAGACTAGTCCACCTCTCCATCCGAGGCTCATCCACTGGTCGTACTGCAAGTGCTATCTGAGGCTGCATCTGAGGGATGCGCTCTAAGAAGAATGAGACTAAGAACGAGCCATAGCCGAACTGCTTTTGGCCATTCCTGCACCGTGAGATCTGTTCCTTCACATTCTGAAGGAACGCTGCACTCCAGTTGAACAGTGTTGGCTCTAAACACTGAACACCATAGGCCACCTGGGATCTCGATGCCAAATGAGCACTAGTGCTACCAGTCACACTTGTGATAGCAAATAATATCGATCGGAGAGGCAGATATCGTATATCCTTGATAGGGATCCTGCCCCCTACCAACCGTGCTCCTGGAATACAGTGACGTGCCAGATATACGTCCACCTGCTCAGGTAATGCCCTCTGCCCTGTAAAAGCTATGGGGACCCCTCTTTTTGAGAGGTCGGTTAGAAAGTACACATCTTCCAACTCAATGGTTAGGAGTTGTGTACCAATATGGAATCCCTGTTACGTAACATCCCAAAGGCCAATCATGTGCTCAAGCAGTAGAATCTCTCTTTTCATTTTTTGCAATTTGAAAAACTTGAGCAAGCCGCAGGCTCTCAAAGCAGCCCGCGTACGGGGACTCCGTAGAGTGGCTAAATCATCTATCTCGTGTTCCCGCTCTTTCCATTCAATCATGATTGCCAAATACGCCTACAAAACAAAAAATCAAGATTTTTCATCATTCCTCATGTTTTTGTGATTTCGGCGATTTTCAAAAAGCATTTTAAAACATAAAATCAAATGCCCATGACATCTAAAAGCAACCAATCATCCTTTTTAACCACCACACCCTTTAATATTTACCAAACAATGATTAAAACATGGTAAAAATGCAAAATGATTTGAGGGGGTGCGTGGGCCCATGAGGGGAATTTTCATGAGTTTCTTTTGTTAAAATGGTCGGTCTAATCAATTGCAAGGATGCAGACACCCTAACAAACCTTCTCCAATACATTTTTGTAAAAGATTCCCCCCATTTTATCAACTTTTAAAAAGGAGGCTGATTTGGTTCAAAAAGGGGCGACCTAAGGCTTTGTGTTTTAAATTAATAATGCCATGAAAATCAACTTGAAACCATGCAATTGAAAGAGCGAAGAATGAACACCTACCTGGTCCGAACAGTGTGCGAAATGGTCAATCGTAGCTCCAGCAGCGAGAAAAACAAGATCTGCTCCAATTGAGATTCTCCAACACTCCACAAATCCTTGCAAATGGAATGGTAAATAAATTTTCAAATCAATTGTTATTTATAGGATTTCATTTTTCTATAAGGTATGGTCATTTTTGGGTTTCTCTAATGGTATAAATGGCTTCACTAATCTTTGGTTTATAGTTTATGGCATCGCAGGTTTCATGGCAGTTCTAATGAATCATTTACCTTGTCTCATTTATGAGCATAGTCTTAGTTCGTTCTCAAGCTCAATAATATGAGAATGTAACCGGGTAGACTTTTATCTCTTTTTCGGACCCGTACGGATACGATCACACGAAAAAGGAACCCCCCTGGAGTCCCCTTTAAACCCTTTTCAGACTCTCTAAATATGAAAATATTGTCGAGTGATCTTGCTTCCTTTCACACTCGCTAAAAGGTCTGAAAGGGCGTCTTTCGAGCAATAGTTTAACCCTTTTTCGGTCCCGTCAGACTACTGTACGAAAAAGGAACTGAGAGAGTTCTCTTTTAAGCGTTTTTCCAAACTCTATAATCCCGAAAAACCTTCGAGTTTTCTGTCTTTGGACTCGTTAAAGCACACATCGACAGGCCCATATGGGAACGAACCCTTACTTCTTCCAGTTCGTTAAACAAAGGAAGAGGAACTTACCGAAGGTGAGTTATATCGAGCATGTGTTATCCTCCTCGAGCTCGTTAAATCAAAAAGAGGTACTCATCTATCTGGATGGGGGAAAAAATTGAAAGGAGCAAGCCAAGCAGTCTCTTGAGAACATCATCCAACACGTCTTAGAGTCGCCCTTGAACACGGCATCTGCTCATATCATAGTCTGCCGAACCTATGCACTGAGCCAATGCTTGAGTCTCCTTTCACTCCTTTGGGTCACCCGACGCAAGTCGCAGCATCCATTGCACAGTTTTGGTCCACGTCATGTTTTTCTGTTGTGCCTCAGTGTTCAAGGGAAGTATCTGCCTCGAGAGTCAACCATCCCAAATATCTTGTCTCAAAACCCGTGTCAGTCCATGTTCTTTTGATCTACCAATTACATCTTTATACACGTTTCGCGTCGTTGATGGGGGATACATCAAGGCCCTCCCTCGACAAGTCTATTCCTGTCAACTCCGACACATTATCCAGGAATCAGACTTAGAAACTAGCTAGTACTTTGGGACCTGCATGCCTTAATGGCATGCCTCCTCACATTCGACAGTGGGTTTGCATCATTGACCTCTGATCGAATGATTCCACGAATGTTCGACCTCATCTCATCTATTCACGTTCAGTGGAATGTACTAAGGTACCTTGGGAATCATTGACATTAATAGTGATCTCCCTCGCACTTGTTAACGGTTTATCTCATTGACCGGTAATCAAGTGGTTTCTACCATGTTCGACACCAAGACATCTATTCACATGGTTAGAATTGTATCGCACAGGGATTGGTAAGAAGACCCTGGGTTGAGTATTTCACTTTGATATATGTTTCGCCCAGGTTGCGAAGGAGTTCTGGACAAAGAACACATACATTGTTACATAGATCCACTTTGTATTGGTCGTGGCTATGTCTTATCATCTCGTAGATCCACTGTGTATTCTTTGTGGCTACGATCAGTCTGAGTCATCAAAGTATAGATCCACAGTGTATTTTCGGTGGCTATACCCTTTCATCAATACAATTATGGATCCGCAGTGTATATTATGGCGGCCATACCTTACAAATCTTAATCATCCAAGCATAGGTATGTCTGCCTTGGGTTTTGAAATATGTCATGATATTTGTTGGATGTTTGTGTGCAGCTTCCATCCGGGTCTCCGAGTCTATACCCTTGCTTGAACGTCTACAAAGTATTTCAGTCATCAGTTTGCATCTTCTAACTTCATACTTTGGGGGGCATTCTGTTACACGTCAAAATTTCTCAACTGGATAAGTGTCGCATTGTCCCTATCAAATGTCGTAAGTGTCGCATTGTCCCTATCAATTCTCGTAAGTGTCGCATCATTCCTTACAACTTTCGCAAGTGTCGCAAGTTGGTCATTAGTGTCGCAAACAATGTTCAGACATAATGCCATGACTACGACATTGAGGAGGCACTTATCATATCTCATATGACTGATTTGAAGGAGGAGAACTGGTTTACTGGAGTAAAACAAATCTTGACACCTGAAAAGAGCCCAAAAATAAAGGTTTGGAGGGGGAATGCTCCCCTACTTCAGCTGCAGAAGCGCTGGCGCTCCCCTATAATGCTTCAGGGAGCGTTATAACGCTCCCCAGCCCCTTTTGGAGGAGCATTGCCCATCTTGAGAGCGTTGGTGCTTCCCCAAGGCTTACCAGGGAGCGCTACAACGCTCTGAGACCCCTTCTGTGGGAGCGCTCCCTATTTTGGGTCAGTTGTTGGTCCGTTGAGGAGAATAAGGGGAGGATTATTCGAGATTAGGAGGCAGTTGTGCTCGAATTCTTGGTTTCATCAAGAGATCCCTGATCTAAGGAGGAGGTTCCCAACTTGTTCTAAAGATAACTCAAGAGGTTAAGCTCCTCTTAACCTATATAAACAGGCTCTGTGATGGTGGAAAGGGGGAGATATGAACATATGAAACTTATGATCTTGGAGGAAATTTACAGTCAGCCAAAGGAGAGTGATCAGTGAAGTTGTTGTTATCCAGGTCGTGGATCTTTCAGGCAAGGGTTAGACGAAGGGGACTTGACGAAGTTGTCGCATTCGCATCTACGATTGTAAGCATTGTTGTCGTTATTCTCATTAATATGACACGCTTGGCCTATTTCTTTCTAGTTTGTGTCTGATGTTACATGAACTTATCATTTGTTGATAGATCTGTTTTCAAGCTAATGTTAATAGAGTAGGAAGTGGTCGTATCTTGTTTTGTCCACAGAGCTATTTGAGGAGCAAAGGATTGGAGCGCAACTCGGAGCGTGCAGGGACAAACGTCGATTAAGAGGTACTTCTGTTATCCTTCCGTCTCATGCATTAGTTTAGATAGATTTGAAAGGAAGTTAGTGTCCACGTTAATCATTTTTCTGTCTAGGGTTAAGGTCAAGCCTTAGAGGTGATCTACCTGTCCGCAGGGAGATTTTCCTACAACAATGTGTATAATGGTTTATACAATGAATGTTGAATGTGATGCTTTTTAATGGAGTAGTTGTCAATTCAATACAAAATTTGCTAATGAGTCAGCTAAAGAATTGAATTGTCTCAGTATATGTTAATAAGAGATAAAATGAAATAATCATTCCAAGAGTTGTACCCTTAAATATTTTCGAAAAAGGATAGAGTGGAAAATAGAATAAGTCGAGTTGAGGTGTGAAACGACGAGCTCAGAATCTAGGCATACTATCAAGTGGCATATGCCCAAAGTGGATTCTTCGGTCATAAGTTCAATAACGACACTATATTCTGCAACATTGTTCGTTGCATGGCTGAGATATATGCCCCCATACCTTACTATTGTTGAAATAATGTAACTGCAAAGTGTATTCTAATTATTATATGATATATTATTCATTGAATCAATCCCCATTGTGGATTGATCATGTTGGCTACTGTAAAGGACCAAATCCCCTTTTGTGGATTGGTCATACTGTAATTGTAATAGGCAGAAAGAGAAGTCGGCCCCGGAATATATCAAAGAAGCCTCAGAATATAATAAAGGTGGTTATAACCACCCAGAAGAAGAAGTCAGCCCTGCCAGTGAAAAGACACTTCCACATGTGCCAGACTTGTATAAATAAGGAGGCTAGCACCTCACTTAGATACACACTCACTTGTTCATTGAGAGACAAGTTTCGGAGCTCCAGTTGGAGAAGAGAGAGAGAGAGAGAGAGAGAGTCACATCTTTGGGAGATGAATTTTTGTACTTGTTTGAGTTATCTCTTGGAATTGTATTGGCTATCTATATTAAGGAAGTTTTGCTGGGTTTTCTGCCCCATGAGGGTTTCCCAGGATAAATCTTGTGTCTCTTGTGATTGTGTATTTCTCAATGATCCTATCTTATGCTATTGTAATCTATTGAAATGCAAATAACTCTAATAATAACTTAAACCTTAACATGGTATCAAAGCTAAGTTGAAGAGAGCATCTTTCACAAGAGAAAGTGAAAAACGTCACTATTGTCGTACATGCAAATTAGGGATTTTTGTTGGTGAGGTATTTCATCCCTAAAACCATCTAGAAAAGTGCGCCCTCCCCCAAGGATCATTTTGGCACCTTCAACACACCTTTTCAGTGGCTAGATCTCCCAGAAAGTGAAAACCTAGTTTCACAAAGTACCAGAGGTACCAGAAAACCAAAAGCACCAGTCTAGAAATCCACAAATCAAGTTTGGAGGGGTAAAAGTTGGATTTTCTCATATCCAAGCACACCAGGCTACTCACCTCATCCAAGCGCACCTCCTGGTAAGTTCAGAATTTGATTTTGAACACTTTCATTTTTGGACATTTTCCCAGCTTCAAGTAAAAAGATGTCTGCAAGCATTAAGCATTAAGGGAGGTTCTCAGAGATGCTGAATTAGTGAGGGAAGTTGTAACTTCCCCTGATGAGGAAATTCTAGAAGATCATGACGTTGTAGAGTTTCAAGAACCTCCTCAAATGACAATCTCCCATAAAATAAAGTCAGCTTGGGTTTGAGAGATTATTCAAGATGGAGAGAAATATGGTGTTCTCGAAGGAACCACAAGACATGTGAAGAGACCTAAGCCATTCTCCAGTTATATGGATTTGATGTGTGATCTCCTAGAGAAGGAGCCTACCTACTTTGAAGAAGCCATTCAGAAGAAAGAATGGGCAGATGCCATGACAAAAGAATACCAATCCATAATAAAGAACGATGTATGGGAAATAGTTCCTAGACATAATAGAAAGGATGTGGTATCGTCCAGATGGCTCTTCAAAATAAAACATGTTGTTGATGGAAGTATTGAGAAGTATAAATCAAGATTTGTAGCTCGTGGCTTTTCTCAAAAAGAAGGCATTGACTATGAAGAGACATTCGCTCCTGTAGCCAAATACACTTCAATCAGAACCATTATAGCCCTTGCAACTAAGATGAAGTGGAAGTTACACCATATGGATGTAAAGACAACCTTCATAAATGGTTTTATCGAAGAGGATGTGTATATAGAGCAAACTCAAGGATTTGAAGTTGAAGACAAGAAGTCTCATGTCTGCAAATTGAAGAAAGCCTTGTACGGATTGAAGCAAGCTTCTAGAGCTTGGTATGGCCAGATAGACAGCTTTCTAACGAGCTTGGACTTTACCAAGAGTAAAGAAAATTCTATCCTCTACTTCAAGGTTATGAACGATGAGCCAGTAATATTATTGCTATATGTGGATGACTTATTCTTAACTAGAGAAGAAAAGCTCATCATTGAATTTAAGAAGAGACTCGCTTCAGAATTTGAGATGAAAGACCTTGGCCTAATGCATTATTTCTTAGGTCTTGAGGAATGGCAGAGTCTAGAGAGGATCTTCCTTAACCAAGGGAAGTACGCAGTCAAAATCTTGAAGAGATTCGACATGTTAGAGTGCAAGCCCATGAACACACCCATGGAAACGAAGTTGAAGTTGTTGGTCGATACTTCGTCAGAATTGATTGATGCCACACTATATAGACAGATTATTGGATCGTTGATGTACATGATGAACACCAGACCAGATATTTGTTTTGCCGTGAACACCTTCAGTCAGTTTCTGGTAGAACCCAGACATGTTCACCTTGTGGCCGCAAAACATGTGATGAGGTACCTTAAGGGTACATTAGATTGTGGTCTGAGTTATGATGGAGATCATGATTTCACATTGAATAGTTACACTGATTCAGATTGGGCAAGAAGTGTTTCTAACAGGAAAAGCACTTCAAGATGTTGTTTCAGTTTGGGATCAGCCATGATCTCATGGCAGAGTAGGAAGCAATCCAACATTGCTCTCATCACAATGGAAGCAGAATACATTGCAGCATGTTCTGCCAGCTGCGAAGCTATATGGCTTCGAAAGTTGTTGACTGGCCTATTTGACCTAGAGATGGAAGCAACCACGATCCTATGTGACAGCCAGAGCTGCATAAAGATGACAGAGAATCCTATATTACATGATAGGTCAAAGCACATAGAGATTCGTTATCATTACATTTGTGACATGGTGCAGAGAGGAGCCTTAAAGCTCCAATACGTTAGCATGGATGATGACGCAAAAGCGCAACCCAGAGCACGTCTGCAACACCAAGACCTTCTCCTCCCTTAGGCCCGAAGAGCTGAAACGCTCTCCAAATCCCCTATCGGGACTTTTCTCTACCCACAGAACTATCCTTATGACTCCCTTGTGTTATATCGGGAAATCGGACCTCGCGGGATCGCGAGTCCTGAACTCATGAAAACTGGGGATTATAAAACCCCGAAACCCGATGGACATTCACCCACGTGTTCTTTGCTTCTATCGGGAAAATTCTCATCGGGAAATCGACACTTGCGAAGTCGTAAGTTCCTTACCTCTCGTATCCCCGATTCCCGAACTCCGACGGCACCTTCTACACCCTTTAGCCCCTTAGGCTAACTCTTTCAGCATGTGACCTTGCCAACCCACGTGACCATGTCCTTCCCCACTTATCGGGATTTTAGAGTTCACGAGTTTGAAATGCGAAGAACTCGCACTCCTAGAATCTTCGATCCCCGATCTCCGATGCCACCTGTCCTCTCCTCGAGGCAAGGCTCAATCCTCCGACACCTATCCTCCACTACCGGTCTTAATCCTATCGGGAAATCGCGGATCGCGATTTCAACTTACGCAATGCACTCGACTCCGGAAATCCCGAAATGCCGAACCCCGACTCCTCGGGATATCTCTCCACGTGTCCTCCCCCGATCAACAGTTCCAACCGCATCGGGAAATCGTCGATCGCGATTTCAATATGCAAACGTTTCACAACCTGGAAACCCCGATGCCTCCAAACACCGACTCGTCGAGATCTTCCGCCACGTGTCCTTGACGATGAACGGTCCAAAATGCTCGTCGGGAAATCGCGGATTGCGATTTCTTGATGTGAGATTTCTACGTCCTCGGAAACCCCGATATCCCGATGGACTGAACCCCGACACTCCCCGGCTCCTTGACACGTGTTCTACCTATCAACGGCTGAGATCCTTTCTCGGGATGTCGAGACTTTCAAGGCCTTGATTCTCTTACCTTATGAAACCCCGATATCACCAATATCTCGATGACTCCTCCTCTGTTCGCTGGGGCTTAAACCCTGCGCAACTCCGCACAATCTGACGGCTAGCGGGATTTCGCTAGTTCTCTCGGTGAATCCTAACCGTCAATTCCTCCCTCTCGAGGATCTCCTGAGAACGGCTAAGTATTCCTCCTCAGCGCTTGTTTTTCTGTTGACGCTTGGGTTTGCAACTCTTTGTTTGAACCCTCCTTGGCACAGCCCCTGTGCTTCCCTTCAACTCTTGTCACGAAGGTGCTATACTTCCTGAGCTTATCAACTCTGGTTCTCTCAAAGGCCTTGCGCACACTTTTGGTGCTTCGACCTTCAACACCCTTCAAAGTGTTGGGTCTCTTAGATTCTGTGCACCTCCGGCCACAGTAGTCTCTGCCTTCTTTTGTTCAGCTTAACAACTGAGACCTCTGACTCCGCCTATGCGCTCTTCACACGGCTTCCTCAACAATCTTATAACTTCTGGGTGAATGAGAATAAGTGTTTAACTTCTGAGCCTTCATCAACGCACTCTATGCGGATGAATTCGACTGCACTCTATGCAGGAATCTCCTGACTCAAACAGAGAAACAATTGAAACTAATTATCTTCTCTCACACTTCAATTTAAACCCTGAAATCACATGCACAGCATATTCAAAGCAAATGCATCACCAGAAACAAACATTCATAAGTACATGAACAATACACACAGAGAAATAACACCAACCATGAAATTGAATCAAAGATTCTCTTCTATTAATTCAAAAACATCTGTACATGGGTGTTCTTCACAATTTCTCTGCTTTCTCTCTCTTCTGAATGCTTCTAAATAATCTGAACCTTGAATAATGTACAAAGGAGGGTGTCTATATCAGTTTTCCCTCTCGAACTCTAAACTGTCTAATCTAGACTTAAACATCTATCTACCTGCATTAACTAGATTAAATGCCTCCTATCTATTTCAGACAAGAGCGTATGGCTCGAGGTCTGATACAATACAACAGGCGCTCCTTCATAAATGTTTCATTGAAGGATATGGCGCTTCATCTTAAATGAAAATTCAAAAATATTTATCAAGCTTATATGTCATGTGTTTTAAAAACACATGCGCTGGCTCCATGCTTGTTGAGTTGGCGATGCTCCTGCATCATACTCCTCGGCTTGAAAATATTCATGGGCTCCTGTCCATGAGCTCCTGCACGGTCTGTCCATGCTTTTGGATAAGTGCTTATGTCTCCCAGCTGGCATCCTCCACTGGGTGGTTCTTCCATTTAACTAGGTATTCAAAGTATTCCTTCCGCCTGGTTCTTTTGCTGACCCTCTTGTCAAGTATGCGCTCCATCTGTGGCCTTTCTGCCATCAGCATCTGCTTCTGCCACTGGATCTCTGGTTGCTCATCATTTCCAGTTCCTGCTTCCTCAACCTTATATGGATATAAATCTGAAACATTGAATGTCGAAGATATTCCGATGTCATCCGGTAATTCAATCTCATAAGCATTTTCCCCCAATTTCTTCAGGACTCTGCATGGCCCAATTTTCTTCATTTTGAGTTTGTTGTATGTTCCCCTTGGGAACCTTTCTCTCCTCAGATGTGCCAGAACTAGATCACCAACTTCAAATTGAAGTTGCCTCCGATGCTGATCTGCTCTGCGCTTGTATTCCTGGTTCAACTCCAGCAATCGCTGCTTCACTCTGCTGTGAAGTTCTTCCATCGTTTCTGTGAATTCTTCAGTGCTTGCACTCTTTGTGATTATCTGTTCTAAGTCCCTCAGTTCAGACACTCCTCTCAGCTGCCTACCATATATAATTTCAAATGGGCTTTTACCTGTACTTCGATTCACTGAATCGTTGTACGCGAACTCTGCCTGTGGCAACACATTGTCCCAACTGCTGTGGTGCTCTGTCACCAGGCTTCTGAGTAAATCTCCAAGACTTCTATTGACCACCTCTGTCTGCCCATCTGTCTGTGGATGATAGGCAGAACTGAACATTAAGTTAGTTCCCATCTTCTTCCAGAGTGTCCTCCAGAAATTTCCAATGAACTTTGTATCCCTGTCCGATACAATGCTTCTGGGTAAACCATGAAGTCTAACGATCTCTTTGAAAAACAAGTTTGCAATATGAGTCGCATCGCTGGTCTTATGGCATGGTATAAAATGTGCCATCTTTGAGAACCTGTCGACCACCACAAAGAACGAATCATGTCCTCTTTGCGTCCTCGACAATCCTAATACGAAATCCATGTTGATTTCATCCCACGGTCTTTCAGGTATGGGTAAGGATTGATAGAATCCCGCATTCTGCTTCCTGCTCTTTGAATGCTGACAAATCCTGCACCTGTCAACAAACTTCTTGACATATGTTCGCATCTTCGGCCAGAAATAGGCTTCACTCATCTCTGCAAATGTCTTATCGTGGCCGAAATGTCCTGCTAATCCGCCACTATGCTTTTCTTTTAGCAAATTATCCCTCATGGAGCAATGTGGAATGCATAACTGATTTCCTCTGAATAACAGTCCATTTTGGATCATGTAATCCATCCACGGGCTTCTGTCTCTGAGAACTGGATTCTCAGTTGCCTCGTATGCCTCTGCAAAATCTGCATCACCTGCATACATGTCTTTTATATTTTCAAAACCCAACGTTTTGACTCGGAACTCCTGCAACAACAAACATTTCCTTCTCAAAGCATCAGCCACTTTGTTAGCAGTCCCTGAAATGTGTTTAATTACAAATGTAAAATTCTGCATATACTCTACCCATTTAGCGTGCTTCTGATTCAACTTTTCTTGTTGACTTACAAACTGTAGTGCGTGATTATCACTATACAGAACAAATTCCTTGGGTATCAAGTAATGCCTCCACTTCTTCAACGCTTGTATGATGGCATAAAATTCTTTATCATACGTTGAATACTTCACCTTTGCCTCATCCAGCTTCTCGCTGAAATATGTGATTGGTTTGTCCTCCTGGCTTAAGACCGCTCCTATGGCAAAGCCACTCACATCACACTTGACCTGGAAAACTTTCTGAAAATCTGGCAACACCAACACTGATTGCTCTGTGATCTTCCACTTCAACAGATTGAAGCTCTTTTCTGCCTCTTCAATCCAATGAAAAGACTTATGTCTTTTATTGACTGTGTCCATCATTGCTGCACTAATTCCACTAAAATTTCGAATGAATTTCCTGTAGAAACTCGCCAGTCCATGGAAACTTCTCACCTCAAAAACATTTATTGGTGATGGCCAATTCTTAATCACCTCTACTTTACTTGGATCCATCTTTAATTCATTTGCCGATATGACAAACCCCAAGTAAATGAGTTCTCTCTTCATAAATGAAGACTTTCTCATGTTGATTAACAGCTTCTCTTGCTGTAGTTTCCTCATTACTGCAGCTAAATGCTTTAGATGCTCTTCTTTTGACTTGCTGAAAATCAAGATGTCATCCAAATAAACAATGAAAAACTTACCAATAAACTCTTTCAGCACTTCATTCATCAGCCTCATGAATGTACTTGGTGC
>ML789337.1:230533-249138 GCA_009831015.1 Picea engelmannii
CTCATTACTGCAGCTAAATGCTTTAGATGCTCTTCTTTTGACTTGCTGAAAATCAAGATGTCATCCAAATAAACAATGAAAAACTTACCAATAAACTCTTTCAGCACTTCATTCATCAGCCTCATGAATGTACTTGGTGCATTCGTCAAGCCAAACGACATGACCAACCACTCATACAAACCTTCCTTAGTCTTGAAGGTTGTCTTCCATTCATCGCCTTCCCTCATGCGAATTTGATGGTATCCGCTTTTCAAATCAACCTTTGAAAAAAAATCTGCTCCACTCAAGCAGTCCATCAAGTCATCCATCCTCGGCAATGGAAACCTGTACCTGATGGTTATCTTGTTGATGGCTCTAGAATTAGTGCACATTCTCCAACCTCCATCCTTCTTCGGACTTAGTACCGTTGGAACAGCACACGGACTTAGACTCTCCCTGACCAGTCCTTTATCCAGCAGCTCCTGTACCTTCCTTTTGACCTCTTCGTTCTCCTGCGGCGTCAACCTGTACGTTTCTTTGTTGGGAAACTTGCTCCTGGTATGAGGTCTATATGATGGCTTATGCTCCTCATCGGTGGCAACGAATGAGGTAACTCGTCCACCACTATATCAGTGAACTCTTCCAACAGTTCCTGAATTTCCTTTGGCAGATCATCCACCCTTGTGCTGGTCAAAACAACTTTCGGTTTCCTGACCACAAAGAATTGTGGATCTTCCTTCTTCTTTACTTCTGCCAGAAGTTCCTTCCCACTCATGAGAAGTATAGTATTTCTCGGCTCTGGTTTTTCTTCTTTATCCTTAATTGTATTCAGCGTATGTGCTCTTCCATTCTTCTCCAAAGTGTACGTATTCATCTTCCCATCATGAATTACGTTTCTGTCATATTGCCATGGTCTGCCTAGCAATACATGACATACATCCATAGGAATAACATCGCATAAAATCCTATCATTGTATCTTCCTATCTTGATGTCAACTAAGCATTGTTTAGTGACATTTACCTGATGTTCCTTCTGCAGCCATGAAACTTTATATGGCCTCGGATGATCAGTTGTTTCCAATTCCAACTTTTCCACCATCTCGGTCGAAACGAGATTGTCTGTGCTTCCGTTGTCCACAATGACCTGGCATTTCCTGTCTTTGGTCTTGCATGTGGTTCTAAAAAGCTTGTTTCTTTGAACTGTGTCCTCCACCTCCTTCTCGGGTGTTAAGAGAACCTTACGCATCATCAATGACCTTTCGTCTTCTGCGTCTTCTTCCTCAGCATCTCGCCTCTGTGCTTGGGCGATGTGAGCTTCTCCTTTATCTGTCTTCCTATCTGGACAATCAACTGCCTTATGTCCATTTTTCCCACATGTGTAACATGTGATAATTCCACCTCTGCCTTTTCCTCTACCTCTGGTACGAGGAAATGTGTTCGCGTCAGCGTATCCTCTGTCTTGTTCTGTCTGTTGCCTTCGTTGT
Source organism: Picea engelmannii (assembly GCA_009831015.1). Lineage (NCBI taxonomy): Eukaryota > Viridiplantae > Streptophyta > Pinopsida > Pinales > Pinaceae > Picea > Picea engelmannii. The sequence continues at coordinate 231,997 of ML789337.1, forward strand.
TCAGCGTGCTAACCTCGCTATGAAATTCCCCCTCTTTTTGTTCTCGTCTGAGGCTTTTCCAGTCATCCTTAGATTTCTGGAATCTATCTTGAGTAACGGACTTACCTTTTGGTTGTCTCCTACCTCGGCCTCGCTGTCCTTGCTTACGGCTTAGCTTTTCCTCAGCTTTTAACGCCATCTTATACGCATCCTCTACTGTTCTGACGGTTGCCATACTCATCTCATCCTGGATATCGTATCTTAAGCCATTCATATACCTGGCAACTTTTTCATCATCGCTCTCCCGATGACCTACTCTGATATTGAGCTTATAAAATTCCTCGGTGTACTCCTTCACCGTCATCGACTTCTGTCTCAGGTTCTACATCCTCCTGAACAGTGTGATTTGATAATCCCTTGGGATGAACTTTGCTTTCATCTTCGCAACCATTCGATCCCAACTTTTAATCTTTTGCTTACCTTTGCAGCGTCTATCTGCTTGAAGCTCATCCCACCATAATGATGTGTGTCCCTTCAATTTGGTGACAACATGTCTGACCTTTTTATCCTCTTCGATATCCTCATAATCAAAGTAGGTGTCAAGAGCTCTAATCCAATCCAACAGTTCTTTTGCATCCAGATTTCCTTCATAAGTTGGAATGTCCATCTTTGTCTTTGAACTCATCCGGGCTATGGCTTTCATTAAATGCTCATTTTTTGCGTCTTCCGTTGGGATTTCTCCTGCTCCCGGTCTAGCTTCACCTTCATCCTCGGATTCACTGGTATCTCCTGCATCAGCTTTGCACCTTTGCTTTATTCCTATATCCACAATCATAGAGCGTAATTCTTGCAGTTGTCTTTCTACTTCCAGATTCTTCCTTGGCCTACCTCTTTCTCTGGACGATTCCCTTTCCCCCTCTGGCTCGGGTGAATGTCTATCTCTCCTCCATGGCGGCATGGTGAACTCTCCTTTCTTCTTTTCTACAGAAAACAGAGAGATTTTCCTGCTCTGATACCACTTGACGTGTATCAGAGTGCTCCTTCTCTTCTTCGCCCCCTCTTGCCTAAAATATACAGACAAGAAATCCGCTCTGATACCACTTGACGCAAACACGCCACCCAGAGCACGTCTGCAACACCAGGACCTTCTCCTCCATTAGGCCCGAAGAGCTGAAACACTCTCCAAATCCCCTATCGGGACTTTTCTCTACCCACATAACTATCCTTATGACTCCCTTGTGTTATATCGGGAAATCGGACCTCGCGGGATCGCGAGTCCTGAACTCATGAAAACTGGGGATTATAAAACCCCGAAACCCGATGGACATTCACCCACGTGTTCTTTGCTTCTATCGGGAAAATTCTCGTCGGGAAATCGGCACTTGCGAAGTCGTAAGTTCCTTACCTCTCATATCCCCGATTCCTGAACTCCGACGACACCTTCTGCACCCTTTAGCCCCTCAGGCTAACTCTTTCAGCATATGACCTTGCCAACCCACGTGACCATGTCCTTCCCCACTTATCGGGATTTCGGAGTTCGCGAGTTTGAAATGCGAAGAACTCGCACTCCTAGAATCTCTGATCCCCGATCTCCGATGCCACCTGTCCTCTCCTCGAGGCAAGGCTCAATCCTCCGACACCTGTCCTCCACTACCGGTCTTAATCCTATCGGGAAATCGCGGATCGCGATTTCAACTTACGCAATGCACTCGACTCTGAAAATCCCGAAATGTCGAACCCCGAATCCTCGGGATCTCTCTCCACGTGTCCTCCCCCGATCAATGGTTCCGACCGCGTCGAGAAATGGCCGATCGTGATTTCAATATGCAAGTGTTTCACAACCTGGAAGCCCCGATGCCTCCAAACGTCGACTCGCCAAGATCTTCTACCACGTGTCCTTGACGATGAACGGTCCAAAACGCTCGTCGGGAAATCGCGGATCGCAATTTCTTGATGCGATATTTCTACGTCCTCGGAAACCCCGATATCCCAATGGACTGAACCCCGACGCTCCATGGCTCCTTGACACGTGTTCTACCGATCAATGGCTGAGATCCTTTCTCGGGATTTCGAGACTTTCAAGGCCTTGATTCTCTTACCTTATGAAACCCCGATATCGCCAATATCCCGATGACTCCTCCTCTGTTCGTTGGGGCTTAAACCCTGCGCAACTCCGCACGATCTGATGGCTGGCAGGATTTCACTAGTTCTCTCGGTGAATCCTGACCGTCAATTCCTCCCTCTCGAGGATCTCCTGAGAACGGCTAAGTATTCCTCCTCAACGCTTGTTTGTCTGCTGACGCTTGGGTCTGCAACTCTTTGTTTGAACCCTCCTTGGCACAGCCCCTGTGCTTCCCTTCAACTCTTGTCACGAAGGTGCTATACCTCCTAAGCTTATCAACTCTAGTTCTCTCAAAGGCCTTGCGCACACTTCTGGTGCTTCGACCTTCAACACCCTTCAAAGTGTTGGGTCTTTCAGATTCTGTGCACCTCCGGCCACAGTAGTCTCTGCCTTCTTTTGTTCAGCTTAACAACTGAGACCTCTGACTCCGCCTGTGCGCTCTTCACACGGCTTCCTCAACAATATTATAACTTCTGGGTGAATGAGAATAAGTGTTTAACTTCTGAGCCTTCATCAACGCACTCTATGCGGATGAATTCAACTGCACTCTATGCAGGAATCTCCTGACTCAGACAGAGAAACAATTGAAACTAATTCTCTTCTCTCAGACTTCAATTTAAACCCTGAAATCACATGCACAGCATATTCAAAGAAAATGCATCACCAAAAACAAACATTCATAAGTACATGAACAATACACACAGATAAATAACACCAGCCATGAAATTGAATCAAAGATTCTCTTCTATTAATTCAAAAACATCTGTACATGGGTGTTCTTCACAATTTCTCTGCTTGCTCTCTCTTCTGAATGCTTCTGAATAATCTGAATCTTGAATAATGTACAAAGGAGGGTGTCTATATCAGTTTTCCCTCTCGAACTCTAAAATGTCTAATCTAGACTTAAACATCTATCTACCTGCATTAACTAGATTAAATGCCTCCTATCTATTTCAGACAAGAGCGTATGGCTCGAGGTCTGATACAATACAACAGGTGCTCCTTCATAAATGTTTCATTGAAGGATATGGCGCTTCATCTTAAATGAAAATTCAAAAAGAGTTATCAAGCTTATATGTCATGTGTTTTAAAAACACATGCGTTGGCTCCACGCTTGCTGTGTTGGCGATGCTCCTGCATCAGATGAACAGGTTGTTGATGTGTTGACCAAGCCTCTATCTCGTGTAAAGTTTGATCAATTTCGAGATAAGCTTGATATAGTCTGAAAGGACCTTCCTCAAAAGGGGGAGTAGTTGTTGTGATATGACTAGTACTGAGTTTCTAGCTGGATAGTTGTGACGTAAATCCAGTCTAGTGTCTTGCTTCCAGCTTGAGTCTTGTGATGTATAGCAAGACAATGAGATGAGACTAGTACTGTGCTTCTAGCTTGATAGTTGTGACGTAAAGCCAGTCTATTATCTTGCTTCCAGCTTGAGTGTTGTGACGTAAAGCAAGATGATGAGATGAGACTAGTATTGTGCTTCCATCTTGATAGTTGTGACGTAAATCCAATCTAGTATCTTGCTTCCAGCTTGAGTGTTGTGACATAAAGCAAGATGATGAGATGAGACTAGTATTGTGCTTCCATCTTGATAGTTGTGACGTAAATCCAATCTAGTATCTTGCTTCCAGCTTGAGTGATGTGACGTAAAGAAAAACGATGAGATGAGACTAGTACTGTGCTTCCAGCTTGATGGATGTGACGTAAAGCCAGTTTAGTATCTTGCTTCCAGCTTGAGTGTTGTGACGTAAAGCAAGACAATGAGATGAGACTAGTATTGTGCTTCCATCTTGATAGTTGTGACGTAAAGCCAGTCTAGTATCTTGCTTCCAGCTTGATAGTTGTGACGTAAAGAAAGACAAGTATTGTGCTTCCATCTTGACAGCTATGATGTAAATCCAGTTTAGTATTATGATGATGAGCCAGCCTCCTGTTGTGATGATGTATTAGTTTTATACTAATCCATATTGATGCAGATGATGATTGCATTCCTTTGAGAATGACGATGTTGTCGATGAAGAAAACTTCCGATGATTTATAGATACGCCAGTCAATGTTCCAAGATGATATTGATGATGTTCTCCTCCTGATGTTGTTGATGAGAAAGGCCTCTCTCTCGTCTAATGTTGTTGAAGAATACCCTTCTTGTTAAGGGGGAGTGTTGAAATAATGTAACTACAAAGTGTATTCTAATTATTATTTGATATATTATTCATTGGATCAATCCCCATTGTGGATTGAATCTCTATTGTGGATTGATCATGTCGGCTATTGTAAAGGACCAAATTCCCTTTTGCGGATTGGTCATAATGTAATTGTAATAGGCAGAAAGAGAATTCGGCCCCAAAATATATCAAAGAATCCCCGGAACATAATAAAGGTGGTTATAACCACCCAAAATAAGAAGTCGGCTCTGCCAATGAAAAGACACTTCCACATGTGCCAGACTTGTATAAATAAGGAGGCTAGCGCCTCACTTAGATACACACTCACTTGTCCATTTAGAGACAAGTTTCGGAGCTGCGGTTGGAGAAGACAGAGAGAGAGAGGCGCATATTTGGGAGAGGACTTTCTGTACTTGTTTGAGTTATCTATTGGCATTGTATTGGCTATCTATATTAAGGAAGTTTTGTTGGGTTTTCTGCCCCATGAGGGTTTCCCAGGATAAATGATTTGTCTCTTGTGATTGTGTATTTCTCAGTGATCCTATCTTATGTTATTGTTATCTATTGAAATGAAAAGAACTCTAATAATAGCTTAAACCTTAACAACTATGTCATTGGTGGGTGAGATGATGACCCAAGCAGCAGAAGCGATATTTCGGAAGGTGCGACTAGCTCCATCCACATATCAAAAATAGGGTGAGGGAAACGATGACATCTGCAACTCAAGCATTAAGCAGAATAAGTAGATTGACAAATAATGTCACACAAAGGGAAAACAAAATCAACCATAGCACACTATAATACATATGGTACAAAAGCAGGAGATAGCACAAGGCTTATGCATAATACTTTTTCAAGTAGAGCCCATTGTGGGGCTCCGATAATGGGTTGCCTTGATAGTCTACTAGCTCATATGCTCTTTTTTGAAGAACTTGTGTAATGATATAGGGGCCATGCCATAAGAGTTTGAACTTACCTATGCCTAACTTATCATGGTCTTGGTCGTAGACCAAAACTAAAGAACCTTCCGAGAAGGTTAGAGGACGTACTTTTTTATCGTATTGGTGTTTGACGCACTTTTGATGACACTCGTTAGCCATGATGGCTTCGCAACATTGGTCATCAAGGTGGGATAAATATAGGATTTGTTCCTCTTCGGTGGAATTGTCAGGCAGGAGTTTGACAACTAGCTTGAGGGATGACATTTCGCATTCAATGGGTAAAACGGCCTCCAAACCATAGACAAGATGGAATGGGGTGAAGCCGGTGGTAGTTTTAGTAGAGGTCTGATATGCCTACAAGGATGGGAATAACATTAAATGAAAATTGGTTTTATGTTTTCCAATCATTCTTTGGATAATTGTTTTGAGTACCTTATTGATGAACTCGACTTGACCATTTGCTTGAGGGTAATAGGGAGATGTCGGTTCTTGGTCAAAATGCAACATAGTAGATAATTTTGTCATCATGATATTGTAGAAATGTGATCCATGGTCGGTGAAAATAGATTTAGGCACACCGAAACGTGCGATGATATTATCGAATATGAACAAGGAGGTAGTATTGGCATCGTTAGAAAAGGTAGGCATGGCTTCTTCCCACTTTGTGAAATAATCAATGGCCACAATAATGTAATTATGACTGACGATAGAAGGATGTTTACAGGTGGTGAAATCGATGCCCCATTTAGTGAACGAGCCAACTGGAAAGACTAGATGTAAAGGAGCAAGGTGAGCGTGCATTTTTTTGGAAAAGACTTGATAGGGGTGGCATTTGTCTACCGCATTAATGCAATCTTTAAAAATTGTGGGACAAAAATAGCCTACACATAAAATATTATGGGCAGTGGCTAACCCAGAAAAATGGCCACCAAATTCTCTAGAGTGGCAGTCATTTAGGATTCATTTGGATTCAGAATGGATGACACATTGGCATAATACCATATCTACTCCATGACAGTAAAGGATATCATCGACGATGAGGTAGTTTTGGGATTGGTGGTGTATATGATGACGATCATTTTTCGACAGATTGGGCTGAAAACGTTGGGTCTAGAGATAAATCAATATGTCTCCATACCAAGGATCATATGAGTCGATGAGAAACAAATATTCATCAGGTAATGAATCTTGTACCATAGATTCATCAAAGTCTCGGGGAAGATCAATCATTAATTCTGCGAAGATCAAGGATTTTTTGTATTTTGGGGTGGATAATTCAAGATCAAATTCCTCTAAGAGGATGATACATTTAGAGTATCTCCCCCCCAATATCTGGTGGGACAAAATATATTGCATTGGGTTTGTGTCAGAGACAACAATGGTTGTTTGGAACAAAATATAATGCCGAAATAGTTGGACAATGTAAACAACTGCCAGTTCCAACTTCTCAACATAGGGATATCGAAGCTCGGCACCAACTAAGCCCTTACTAAGATAATAAATAAAATTTTCATTGTGTTGATCGTCAGTCTGGACTAATACCATTCCAATGGTGGTACCAGAAGTTTCCAATTATAGGATGAAATCTTTATTGTAATTTGGGGGTTTGAGTAATGGTGTGGATGTAATAACTTTCTTCAAATGATCAAAAGATCGTTGGGCCTCTTCATCCCAAATAAAAGGTAATCCTTTTTTAATAATCGCATGAAACCTTTGGTGATTTTTTCAGAATTGGCAATGAAGCATCTAAGGAATTTTGCTTTCCCTTGCAAACTTTGAAGTTGGATTACGGAGGTGGGAAGGGGAAAGTCCCCTCGTCCTCCAAACAAAAGGAAGATTTCCTTTTGTTTGGAGGACGAGCGAACAAGATCCATTAAGAGGGAGACAAGATCTTTTGTGACTGTTAGATATGGAGAAGAAGCGTGGGTGTTAACCCCTTTAAGTCCTTCAGAATTTACGAGTTTGACTATTTTTGTGTGTTCATTGTAAGGAGGCAAATTCTTCAAAGTCCTGGAGCCTGAAGTTAATCTAGGTTGTTGGTAGTATATGGACACATGTCCAAGGATCAATGGCTATCCGAAAGTCCAGTTATCTGGCGAAATTGAAGTGCAATCGCAAGAGCGTGCAAGTTTCAAGAAGATCTGAAGGTCGGAGAAAATCCATGCCATTGACACCATGTACACATGGAAACATATTGAGTGTATTCAGAAATTTGTCACTCTAGAGGATTTGAGGTGTCGAAACAAAAGCACTAGAAATTATCGAAGTTTCGAAGCCATCGAAGATCCTAACCATTGGCGTCAGGGCCACTTGTCGGCAAATTTCTCATGGTTCGTAAGTCCAACAGTCAGGGAGAACATAGGTGTAAGGTGTTAATGTTCTAGAACTCTTGAAGGAACGAAGGCCAGAGTAGATCTCGATCGTTTGTTGAGAGGGACATGTGGATAGTAGATCCAATCCTTCGTGAGTTCAACACTTTGAAGGTTTTGGAGTGTAGTTTTATGAAAATCTCTGAAGCCCAGAGCACGGAGTAAGCACCACTCATTGATATGAGGTGAACATAAGTCATCCAATCTACTAGTTTGAAGTTCACATGTTCGGAGGAATTACGTGTTGGATCAGGTAAAACTCTCGAAGCCCGAAATCCCAAAATATCTGTGAGCCGTATATCTCGGCGCATAGTGTGAGTCGTTGATCTTTGTCATTGTTCATCCCTTCGCATATTCGACGTTTGGGAGGATTGTAGGTTTTTTTTGTTGGAACTCTTGAATCCCAGAGCTCCGAAGTGTCGTATCTCTCGCCATTCAAATTTTCATTCCACAGTTTTGGCCAGAAGTCGTGAGGATTTCTCCGTTAAAGTGGCAAGACCCTCGTGAACACAATTTATCACGCAGGGAAAAAGGGAAATGCTTGTGGTAAAACATTTCGAGGGATCAACAAGAGCCCGAGAGCTAATTCATCTCCTTAGTGTGAACGATCATAGACCGAGAGGTCACGCGAGCCCCAGGAGGTGATGGGGGTTTGGATCAAAATGGTTGGCTTAGGAAAATCTTCATTTCTATCATGTATAATTGGAGATATGGAAAACGTCAAAGGAACTACGAAGGAAAGTGGGAACATAGCTTTGGAAAGAGGGAGAGAATGTTCTCTTAGAGATTTTTGGACAGGAATTTTTGGATACAATGATTGGGAGAACAACATAAGTATAAGGAAAGTAGTGCGCAGATAAGACACATTGTTGGCCTCGACCAAGTTTTGGGGAAACGTTGCTAAGTTTTGGCCCACTTTTGGACTTAAACACGATGGCCAAAGAAGGAGCGCCCAGGCGGAGCTGAGATCACGGATCTCACCCACTTTTGAGGGTTATGTGGACCCAGTAAGGTGTCCTCTAGGGTTTTGTAATGGGTTTATGGGATTTCGATCCATGGGTTTTCCCCATGTTTAGGCCCTATTGTAAGATTTTGTAAATTATAAATAAGAGGAATGTATTGTATAAGTAGGTGAGGCCCGAAACGCTTTGTGTGAATGAATGTATGTGCGTCGAGGCTTTGTGCTCCACTGTGATTTTGTAGAAGGTGCTAAGTGTTGTGATAGGGATTTTGTCTATGTGCATTTGACCTGGTTTTGGAAGGAGGATCTAGTGATTAGTGCGTGGATCTCCAGTTTTGTGTGAAGTTTGACTATGTGGCTTAGTGCACAGGAGTGAATGGAAGTAAGATTTTGGTGAATAATAAAGAGGCGAAGCGGCTTGTGGACGTAGCCCCACCTTGGGGTGAACCATGTATATCTGGTGTATCTTGGTTTGCTTTGTGTTGTGTTATGTTATGAATCTTCTTAGCTCTTTGATTATGATGTGTAATAGATAGATCTTTTGTTTCTTAAGTACTTTACTTATGTTAAGGGTAAATGAATGCTAGATTTAACTTATAGTGCTAAGTGCTAAGTGCTAAGTGTTCAGTTCTCAGGGTATATAATCATTTTTTGTTACTGCATCAATCTATCTTTGACTATGTTATGTTGTGTTAATAGGGTTAATAAACTAATGCATGTCACTGCCTAAGCGTTAATAGAATATTCTACGAATTACTCTTATCACATATTCGTGTCTCAGCCTGGTTACAGACACTTGCGTCCTATAACCTCCCCTGCTTCTACCTCGGGTAAGACTTCGCATGCTTCGCAAGTGTTGCCAAAAGGGTTGGTAGTCGGGGTTTTGTTGGTGCGTTGTTAAGCATTAAACCCTGGGCCTGCCCCTATGCCAACAAATGGTTTCGTTGCTGGGATCTTAAACTGTGATTGTTGGGAACGGAAGTAAAGAAAAAGAGAATCTATGTGTGTAGATCTACTACTGAAGTGCGCAATACTCTACTTGAATTGCAAAGCTTCATGCCAAGGAGGTAAGTTGTTCTGAACAAAAGAGGAAAGATCCTAAAAGAAACAAGCTTTGTGCTTTGGTAAGAGAAAGATAAGTGAAATTTTTTGTTTTGAAAGCATGAATTTAAGTATGTTTAATAAATTGTGTCCTAGTCTAAAAGCTAGAGCGCAATTGAAAGAAAGAGTTGACTTGAGTAAATTTAATGGAAATGAAGAAAGATATGTTATTCCTATGCATAGAAATAGTTTTTGGACTAATAAGTTGATGTAGGAACCTAGAAAGAATTTTTTTCAGATTCCAGGTCCAGCACTATGATCCTAGGGGAAGTGCGCAGTACAAAAAAGGTTGGGGAACATTTAAAAGAAAAATAGGATTGACTTTGTGTTATAATTGCAGAAGGTCGAGACATCTTACTAGAGAATGTCTTGCGGTGGGCCCTATTTGTCTTTGTTGTAAGGTTGTTGGTCATGAGGTTAAGGATTGTCCAAGGATTATTGCTAAAGTTGAAGGGATGAACATAAGACAAGAAAACTATGAAAAAAGTCAAGAGACTAAGGGCATGTTACAAATTCATAAAGAGAAAGGGTCAGAGGAAGTTCAGACTAGGTTATTACAGTTGAAAGAAATGATGGATGTTCATAAAGATGTCAATTTACCAGAAATCTTGAAAGCAAAACAGCGCATAAGTGCAAGAATAAAAGACCAACATAGATTGTATAGTCTTGGATGAAGAAACACAAGTGAATATTATGACAGAATAAACTTGGGAAGTTTTGGGAAAGTCTATTGTGGTATCTTCTTTAGGAAGGATAGGCTTGTTTAAGGGCAAGATGATAACTTTATTTGGAAGAGTAACTGTAGTACCTATTATTGCTCATGGAACATCAACTGAAGAAGAATTTGAATTCATTAGGTTTGTTGGGGACAACACCCCTTTCCCACTTTTGTTAGGTAAGACTTGGATTGAGAAGGATCAGATCAGAAGGAAAGCAGAGGAAGAAGCTACAGAAAAGAAAAATCAAGAATTAAGGGATTTCATAGCTAGGAAAATAGACCGACTAATAGAAGAACGAGAGGATAAGTCGAAACAACAGAGCAAATTAAAAACACGGGAAGGAAAGAAAGCAAGAGAATTAGCTATCAAGGTTGAAAGAGTGCAAGAAGGCTTGAAGAACATATCTATCCAAGAAACAAGTATGCCCACTTAGGAAATGTTAAGAAAAGGGATATTAACTTAAAAATATTTGAGGGTACCTCAACAATGCGAAGCCACTGTGCCATGGGAAGATAAGAATAAAAATGGAAAGAGGATTCCAGAAACAATTAGAGAGACTCAGATAAAAAGAAAGAAGGAAAGGAAGCTCAATAAAAAGAAGGGTAATTTGGAAAATCTACAAGCAGTTACAGAAACCAGATGGAAGACTTTGCAGACTGGAACCTCGCAGGAGGCAGGTTCGAAGGACTTGAACCTCGTTGGAATAACAGGTCCACGCAGATTTGGACTTCGCCCCGAGGAAATTATATGACCGTTGGAGGCACCCCGACTGTTAGAATAACGCTCTGGAATGGTTAGGAAATGAATTTATGGACTTATGGACTGCTTTTGGACATTGATACCGCGCATTACATATATATTTATATTAATGGAAGCAGTTTCCTATCCATTGGAAGATTCGTCACAATCGCCCTACTTATTTAACTCATTGATGGTGGCGTTGGGACCACTTTTTGCTACCCGTGATTGACTGAGCTAAGATGAGAACTATCCAAGTGTTGAGATGTTCTTCCTGTCGTTATCTGAAACTATACCCCGATTATCTGTTTGTCTACCCCACCTGTCTGTTTGTCTACCTCGCCTCTCTATTAAAAGCTAGAATGTCTAGTGAACCCAACGAGTTGGAGAATTATGTTGAGGAAGTTCTTAAGAATCTCATGGTCGACAAACCTATATCTGAAGGTATCCATGCGTTTTCGACTAGGGGACTGCAGGCTTCCCCTTCGACCGAACGTTGTTCCACCTGCACCAACCCCATAATTGAACAACGAAGTAAGTACCACGGTGATCTGGCTAACACAAAGCAAATCTCGTCAATCCTACCTGAGTATGTTCCGCCTCTGGCTGGAATTGTTAACCATGACAGTATACCTCACGATTTGGAGTACTCTGTGTTCATTGAGTACATTCTGAAAGGAATTCGCATAGTCGGGAGTCAGTTAGGAAAGATCCCGCTATTGAAGCACAACGACTTCAACTTAGGAGACTGGAAGAACAATGTCGTGTTAGCTCCTCACCGCTACTTAATGAAGACAACCGGAAATAAACCTCACCTTGTCTCACAGCCATGGATTAATGGGTTGGCGCAGTCAACCGTGTTGAACGTGATGAAGATCCTGCATTTTGGTCGCCACCAAGAGGTTAATGCTTGCGTTAAACTCCTTATGTCGTGCTATCATGGCTGATATCTATGGCTTGACAGAAGGATTACTGTGGATCCAGTGTTGATCCACCAGATCATAGATTTAAGTTTGAAGGGTCCTGACCCTCAACAGTTCTATCTAAGAAAGTCCTCAGACCATTCATTAGCACAACACATCAAAGAAGCTTATGGAGAGGTAGAAAAGGGGAAGCGAGATTACAAGGTAGCCTCCATATAGGATGGCGCAGTGCGCCTTGCTTTTCAACTCTTAGCTAGAAATATAGTGAGGAAGAACCACCCCACATATGTCACCGGGTTCGTGGTGTACCTCACAGGAAAGTGTGTGGAGGGCATGCAGATGGACTAGGCGAACTACCTCGTCAACGAATTAGAAAAGGATTGCCACGAAGCCTAGGACTTGGGATATGAATTTCATTACAGTTGGTTGATCATCCTAATCACATTTGTGGCTTGGAAGATGCCCAAAGGAGCCACTTTCCCAGAGATTGAATCTACGGAGCCCCTGCCGTTCAGTTTTCCACCCTGTGGTATACCAACGACATGACGAAGCAGTGGCATTCTAATGTCATCTTTCATGGATATTATCAGCAGTTGAAGGTTTCCATTGAATCATTCTCACGTATGACACCGCATACCCTGCATCAGTACCGACCCATAACGAAGTTCTACGTTGATCCCCACTTCATTTACATAACTGCACGAAGAGATGAGCACTAGGAATAATTGCAATCATACTACAAGTTGGCAGATGAAGATATGGAGCAGATTATAAAGGAATGGCCAGAGGAATTTCTTGTACCTGTCTTCGATGCAGAGTTATCCAACACTAACACCATAGGAAGCCCAATAGTTACACGAGTTGAACATGTCGGACAATCTAGTGGGACGAAGAAGCAAAAAAAGTAGGATGAAGTCCAAGACATAGAGAGTGACGAAGACGCCAAAACTTCTGGAGATAATGGGTCTGGCTCGCCAGGAGGAGGAGAAGATGAAGCAGAAGGACAAGGAGGAGGAGATGAAGGAGAAGAAGAGCAAGAAGGAGGTGAAGCTAAAGCTACACCCCCTGAAGATCCCCCTGTTGGGACAGTGACACCGCAAAACAGGAAAGTTTCTCCGAAGAAACCTTCAGCAAGGAATAAAAAGCGCGCCAATAAGCCACTCTCACTGATGACGACATTAGTATGGTCCACGGAGCTATGGAGGACACCTCTGAAGACATGTTTCAGAGATACGAAGAGAAACAGGAGACGTTATACGGATGGATTGAGAGAGAATTGAAGGAAGTGCAACAGGTTGTTCGCTTGGTTCGCGTAGTACCTACTGTGTCGTATGTGCCTTTCTTATGATAGACTACAGAATTGGGGGATGAACCAGCCCAGTTAAGAAGGCTTGCGGATGCAACAGAAGATCGGTTCCAGAGAGAATAGGAAGAGAAGGAGAAGGCTACAGAAGCCTTGCAAAAGGAGAAAGATGAAGTCCTAGTAAAATTACGAGCATCGCAAGACAATGTAGTTGTACATGAAAGTGAGAAAGCAGAGCTTCAGGCGAAGCTTCAGAAGGAAAAATCCCAACTACAGAGGGAAAAATAGTAGTTGCTCGCAGAGCAGGTCGTGTTCAAAGAAGCGGTAAGTAAAGAATGTCACTATGTTCCAGGCTTGGCACAGGAGGAGCAAGAGTCGATTGAATCTTAAGTAGTGAAGCTCAATGAGACCCTCCAACAACTTCAGGCTAGGATAAATAAATTGGAGGCCCGAACAATGTCGAGCACCCAACAGGAGATGTGTGACCAAAGGGAGGAGTCTGCCAAAATAATAGTAGAAAGTATTAGAACCCTCACCTTGGCATGTCAACAGTTGAGTGACAAGAGAGCCTAGACATATGAATGCCTTGTCGAGGATATAGAGCCAAAGAAGCTAGAAGCGCAGTTACAGGAGGCGAAACAACAAGCATTTCCCTTGCAAGTGCAGATGAAGCTGCTCACAGCAGTGGAAAGGATGAAGAGATCCCAAGAGCAACGCACAGTACAACAACAGATCACTGCCCTCCAGGGTAAGGTGATGAAAGTAACACATAAGTTACAACCTGTGTAGGATGAAGCATGCAAAGTGTTCAAGGAGATCGATGGACAGGGCTCACAATTAGATCAAGTAGTTGCAGCAGTCGAACAACGCCTGGAAGGGCTTGTTACAGAGCAAAGATTCCAAGATCTCATTGAGCAAGAGACTCAAGCGAGGCAACAAGTCAAGGAACTTCGAGTTAAGATTGAGGCTTTCTAAGTAGCATTGTCTGCACCTAAGTGACTCGAGATGAGTCACAGGTGAGTGTTGGGGGCCTGTTGTCCTTCGACCAAGTTTTGGGGAAAATTTGGTCAGTTTTGGCCCACTTTTGGATTTTGACACGATGGTCGAAGAAGGAGCGCCCAGGCAGAGCTAAGATCGCGGATCTCACCCACTTTTGAGGGTTATTTAGACCCAGTAAGGGGTCCTCTAGGGTTTTGTAACGGTTTTATGGGATGTCGGCCCACGGGTTATCGCCATGTTTAGGCCCTATTGTAATATTTTGTAAAGTATAGATAAGAGGAATGTATTGTAGAAGTAGGAGAGGCCAAGAACGCTTTTTGCAAAGGAATGTATGTGCATCGAGGCTTTGTGCTCGACTTTGATTTTGTAGAAGGTTCTAAGTACTATCATAGGGAGTTTGGCTCTGTGAATTTGACATGGTTTTGCAAGGAGGATCTAGTGCTTAGTGCACAGATCTCTAGTTTTGTGTGAAGTTCAACTATGTGGCTTAGTGCAAAGGAGTGAATGGATGTAAGATTTTGGCGAATAATCAAGAGGAAAAGTGGCTTGTGGACATAGCCCCACCCTGGGGTGAACCACATATATTTGGTGTCTCTTTGTTTTCTTTGTGTTGTGTTATTTATGTTATGAATCTTCTTAGTGCTTTGGTTATGATGTGTAATAGATAGATATTTTGTTGCTTAAGTACTTTACTTATGTTAAGGGTAAATGAATGTTAGATTTAACTTATAGTGCTAAGTGTTAAGTGCTCAGAGTATATGCTCATTTGTTGTTACTGCGTCGATCTATCTTTGATTATGCTCTACGGTGTTAATAGGGTTAATAAACTAATGCATGTCACTGCCTAAGCGTCAACAAAATATTTTGTGAACTACTCTTATCACATATTCGTGTCCCAGCTTGGTTACATACACCTACGTCCTGTAACCCCCCCTGCTTCTACCTCGGGTGAGACTTCGTCTGCTTCACAGATGTTGAAGAAAGGGTTGGTAGTCAGGGTTTTGTTGGTGTGTTGTTAAGCATTGAACCCTAGGTCTTCCCCTATGCCGACACACATTCCATAGGATAGTGTGAAGAAGGAAGAAAGCGTGTAGGAGGAAGACAACGCACAGACAGAAGAATAAAGCAAGAGAGAGAGAGAGAGAGAATAAATCACGAGTGAAGAATGATAACATGAAATTACAGAAATATAAGAACAACAGAAAAGTTGCATGAAGATAGAAAAGAAGAAGAAAGCAATAGAACAACCAGTTAACTGAGCTGGACATGCATTGTAATGGGGTAATTTTGGGATAAATAGACTAGGTTTTTAATCCCTAAATTGTGAAGTATAAATATGTAATGGGTTGGAAAAGATTATGCCAGAGTCGTGAATGTAATAGTCGGTTGGTAAGGAGAAAGATGAATAAAGGGAGAGATTAGAGATGATATTTAGTCTAGTTATATCTAATTGTCTATGTGTGCTTATGAATTATGTTGCTATGCTTTGTAGACTATACTTAGTTTATGAATTAATTATGGCATAATATTCATGACTGTGACTGTGAAGAATCTCTGTAATAATAAGAAATATGCTAAGTAGGGGAATCATAATCACAAGAAATTAACACTAAATAGAGTTGAATGGCATGCTTAGATATAAGAGGAAGAATGAATCGGTCGTTTGTCTCTCTTTCCCTTACTACTTCAGAAGTCTGGTTCTCACAGTCCCAATAGATACCTCACCTGAGATTTCATCTGTGCAAGAAGGTGACGTCGAAAGGGCCGGTGTTTGGTGGGTTTTTTGGTCATAGGTAAATTGAACCTTGGTTCTTACAGCCTATGCGTAGAAAAGGAAGCCAACAAATGGTTTGAATTAAAAAAAAAGGGTGCTCAAGTACGAAGGTATCATAACTTGCACAAATGGAAGGATCATCACATGAAAAAATAGCACTGCACCAAGTCAAGAGACAAGACACAGACGAGACATAATGTGAAGTATAAATATGACATAACAAAGAATCAATGCGCAATTTGGAAACGACAAGACCGTTAAAAGTAGTAAGGCATAGAAATGATAGGTAGGTAGCAAGCATGATAGGTCATAAAAGTTTCGTATAAGTTTTTAAATGGGAAAATCCATCGGAAATCACAAACAAATTAGTGGTATTAGAGGAAAACCATAATATGGATTTGGTAATAAAGGAGCATTTATTTAAGACAGTTAAGGAAGGATGAGACATGTATGTTAATGTTTATGCCATTATTATAGTTCTTTGCATTTCATTAGATAAGAGCATAATAAGAACAAGATCACTGAGAAATACACATTCACAAGAGACACAACATTTATCCTGGGAAACCCTCTAGGGGAAGAAAACCCAGTAAAAACTTCCTTATCATAAATATCTTATACAATGTTTAAGAGATAACTCAAACCAATACAGAAAGTCCTCCCCAAGAGATGTGCCACTCTTCTTCTCCTCTCTCTGGTAATTGCAGCTTGCCTCATAAGAGAAATGAGCAAGTGAGTTGTGTGTTTGAAGTGAGGCGCTAGCCTTTTATTTATATCAGACTGGCACGTGTGAAAGGTCACAACTGGCAGGGTCGACCTCTCACTCTGAGTGGGTAAACCCACCTTTAATTAATTATGGGTCTTCCATAATAACTGGTGGGGCCGACTTCTTATTCTGCCCTTCGTAATTGTCCGATGACCAATCCGCAAAAGGGGATTTGGTCCTTATACAATTACCGACATGATTAATCCACAATGGGGATTAATACAATAACAATAATAATAATAATGACATGATTAATCCGCAATGGGGATTTAATCCAATAA
>ML789337.1:249238-262179 GCA_009831015.1 Picea engelmannii
ATGTTCAAGAGATAACTCAAACCAATACAGAAAGTCCTCCCCAAGAGATGTGCCACTCTTCTTCTCCTCTCTCTGGTAATTGCAGCTTGCCTCATAAGAGAAATGAGCAAGTGAGTTGTGTGTTTGAAGTGAGGCACTAGCCTTTTATTTATATCAGACTCGCACGTGTGAAAGGTCACAACTGGCAGGGCCAACCTCTCACTCTAGGTGGGTAAACCCACCTTTAATTAATTCTGGGTCTTCCATAATAATTGTCAGGGCCAACTTCTTATTCTGCCCTTTGTAATTGTCCGATGACCAATCCGCAAAACAGGAGTTGGCCCTTATACAATTACCAACATGATTAATCCACAATGGGGATTAATCCAATAACAATAATAATAATAATGACATGATTAATCCGCAATGGGGATTTAATCCAATAAAAAAAAAATAATAAGAATGCTCTTCGCAGTTATATTATTTCAACAATGTATATTTGGCACACAAGCACAAAAAAAACATGAAGTCGGTAAAGGCTAAGTCATTGTTACATGCAGGCGGGACAAAACAGAGTTGAACTACCAGATTTGAGCTAGAGAAACCAGCACAGACAAAAAGAGCTAGTTCATGATCCCATCACACAAGTAGAATGGCATCATTGAGAGTTTGAGGGACATCCACCGCAACGAAGAAACAACTGAAACGACCAGTAGAAAAAGCGTAGGTCGAGGAGGTAACCAGAACTTCGACTTCGGTGCCACCAATAGTTTTTCACAGAGAATGATTATCACCTAGGAAGGATGACACCCCACCAATAAATGTACCAGTTAATGCAAAGTACCCATTACAGATAGCACCTGTTCTGGTTGGTGTCATTAGCAATGAAGACATGATTGGAAAGATTGCCAACCTGAAGTTTATGGACCACGATATCACAGACACACAGAAATTCCCTGAGTTGTCTAGGGATCAATATTTATACACGAAGATCACCCTAGGCATCAAAGAAATTTTGGTAAATCCACAAGAATGGGTGTCGGGCTTGGAGAAATAAGGGATACTAAACTTGTTTGAAATTCCACATTTCTGATGAAGTACGGAAATTGATGCATGTGTAAAAGTGTTACTCAACTGTGTCCATGGGGGGACACTCTGCCTTGATCCCCCCATATTGATTGATAATGTGTATGTGTTGATTGCATGTATCACAAGTTTTCAAAAAGCAGGAGAAGACCTAGGACTATTGTTCCACAAAATGGGAGAGCGAGCCCTATATGAGTCCATGAAATACAAATTTGACACATTCAGAGGAAAGAGGGGTCTTGTTGTCAAGAGAATCAATGACAAGGAGGTCAATTTTGCAACGCAAGTTTTTTCCTGCAAGATGTTGCGCAAATATAGCAAAGACAAAGTACCAACTACAACAATTTCAGTAGCAAAGAAATGTAAGGAAGGAATTCAGATGAACTGGGCTACATTTTTAGTCAACCAATTTTTACAAGATTGCACGAAGGCTCAGGAGAAGGGCTTTGAATTTCACTATGCATGGTTGCTCATCCTCATCGTGTTGTTCAAGTGGAAAAAGCCTGTGGATTACCAACACATGCATACTTCAAGTCGTAGGCCTTTGATTGCTAGGTATGCATATGTGGATTACGACAAAACTGAAATAACACCATATTTTATACCTATTTGGAGTGTTTAATTGTTGTAGTTGAGAACACATTGCACATCTCAGCGAAAAAAATATTTGCATACAAGGATATCACATGATTCTGAGCCAACATGCACCATATGTATGTGTAGGCCAAAAAGGATCCTGCGTGGCAATGGTTGTCAATCACTTATTGTTTGACGATAGAAGATGTGAACTTAATAATCACTGATTAGGAGGAAGATTCGAAGAGCCTAACAGAGAAGAAATGGCCATCAGAAGAGGAATAATTCCAATACAAAAGTGAGGAGGAACATGATCAGAAAAATGGTGCAGGCGATCTTCCTGGAACATCTACAATCATGGATGTAGGACTCAAAAGAAAGGATAAGGGGCTAGAATAGGAAGGAGGGGCACGTAATAAAGTAAGACGCGGAGGAAAACCCCATTTTATATAGTAACCAATGATGATATGGATAGTATTGGTTACCATATACGGGATTCCACAGAGGAAGTATGGGAGGAAGCAACAAAGAAGCAAGAAGACCAATAGAAGAAGGTGTAGGATCAACTAGGAATACTTCAACAACTATTAGAAACAATATGTGTCACGAAAGAAAACATATTAGGAGGAGGATTGTCCCTAGGACCAAGGACAAAAATGGACAGTGCACATCCGACCATAGATGATTTTAGGGGCTAAATTTCGTAAATGGGCTAATTTTCCATGGTTTTTCCCAAAAACAAATTAACCAATTTCCATTTTTTTATAAAAATATTCATCCAAATTCTAGAGAATAAAATTATTTTACCTTAAAAATCACCAAAATTTTATACAATCTATATAAAATTCTTAGAAATTTGAATATTTTTACAAAAATACCGCCAAACAATTTACATTTTGCGTATTAAGGACTAGTAATATTAGCCCATCTTTCTACATTTTAATATGAATTTCCATCCTTAAAATCATCCTTGTATCTGGCACTGACACAACGAATGAGGGAACATATAACCATACAGATCGAGGAAGATGCGCTAGAGTTTCCAGTGGGAAAATTACAGGAGTGCATAAAGGCATTGGGCCAACTTAACATATTCATATAAAAAATTCCCATATAAAGATTACAGGACTTCCAAGCAGAATTGGTGCAAGAAATAAAAAACAGAGGAGATGTAGCGAACTAAGACTTGGAAAGACTAAGGACCGAAAGAGCCTAAGTGAGGGAACAATATGATATGGAAATTCAATAAAAGAAGGAGATTGAAGTCCGAATAGAGGAAGTTGTGAATACTACAAAGGGGGATTAGGAAAGGTCCACAAAATCACTAAAGGAGAAGGATGGTATTGAATCCATGGTGTAGAAGACACAATAAGTTGTCTATAAATTATACAAGGAAGTACCAGAGGTTCCCCTAGTAAAAAAATCCACTATGGAGGAACAATTGTCAAATATTGGTGAAGTCATTAAGGGATTGAGGGAGCATATCCATGATTTACAACTGAGGAGCATTCCTAGAAGGCCACCAGAGGTGCGCGCAGGTAGGGTGAGAATGGTAACGACAACATTTTCCAATATTAAGAAAATAAAGGATGAATGCCCAAAACTTTGCAAGGAGAGTGTGTTGGTATGGACAGAGCTCATGGGAGACCCATAAATGAAGGCCATAGAGGCCAAGCTCACAGAATTGCAAGAACAGGTGCAAAGTCATCAAAAAAGGCAACTACACTACCACTGGTACAATGTATGGTAGCCATTTTTGCTCAGCGACATGAATTTGTAGAAGTGGAGAGACTGAGGAACCAACAAAATATCCTTCAACAAAGACGCAGGCCATGGAAGGAATAATTCATAAGGGTAATTAGAGAATTGGTTGCTATACAAGGTAAGGTCAAACAAGCAATGGTTGAAGCAGAGGAAAAACTCACATATTTGACTCCAAAAGACATAAAGTAGATAGAGACAATAGAGGCCGCAGTTTTCAAGGAGGTAGAGGTCGCTAAGGCTACCTCTCAACACTTCATTTCGTCCTGAAAGAACATGCAACGGGATTAAGTGGCTTGGGACGAGCCACAAGTGAGTGTTGGGGGATGGTTGGACAATCGGTTTTGGATACAATGATTGGGATAAAAACCTAAGTATAAGGAAAGTGTGAAGCTAAGACACATTACACAAGATAGTGCACATAAGGAAGAAAGTGCGTAGAAGGAAGAAAGTGCAGAGGAGGAAGACAATGCACAAACAAAAGAATAAATCAAGAGAGTGAGATAATAAAGCATCGGAGAACGATGACAACATGACGTTTCAGAAATAGAATAAGAACATAAAATATGCATGAAGAGCGAAAAGCATAAGAAAGAAGTCGAATAACCAGTTAACTAAGCAGGCCATGCATTGTAATGGGGTAATTTTGGGAGAAATAAACTAGTGTTTTAAGCTTTATATTTTGAAGTATAAATATGTAATGGGTTGGAAAATATTATGCCAAAATCATGAATGTAATAGTCGGTTGGAAATGATAAAGATGAATAAAGAGAGAGATTAGAGATAATATTGATTCTAGTGATATCTAATTGTCTGTGTGTGCTTATGAATTATGTGTAAATGTGTTGAACCTGCACAGAATAGATCTAGCTAGAAAATACTACACACATTTGCAGAGAGAAACTGAGAAAGAAGAAGAAGGAGAGAAAGAATGGAAGAATTATTATTAACCGTTACGAATAACTAATAATTTACACATGATATACTATGCATAACTCAATGAATGCACACTGGAGGAGAACCAATGTGCTATAGTGGTGGTCTAGAGTGATTTGGACACACACCAACAGTTACGGGAGTGAATTGCCACCTAGTCTAGTCTCTCAGGCAGTTACGAGAGTGAACTGCCACCTAGTTGAGTTAACTAAACATATAGTAGTGAGGAGTAGATCAAGGAATCAAGGGTAATTCACCAGTCTGGTGATGATCCCAAGGCACGTGCGCATTAGCATGGTGATGATATCAATGTTGCATGGTGACAAAACCAATGTAGCATCTAAACTCAACTCAACTAGTCAAACTAAAGTGTCAATTGAAAGAGAATATTCTCCAGGTGGAATATTCTCCCCTAAAATATAGGAGACTGGATAATGACTAATTATGACTAATAAACAAGGAAAAACCTTAGGAAAAGGAAATCCTAGGTGTGTGTTGAAGTAACTTCAACACCCCCCCTGAACATCACTATGGTGAAAATAAAGAATGGGTCACGGAAACGAGGCCATGTTAGGTACCCAAGTACAAAAGATACACTGAAATAAAGTGAGGAAAGAGGGAAAAACCGCCCCTAAAGGTACAATGTATGTAAAAATAAGAACTACAGTTGCTAGGAAACTTTGTTTTTCACTCCAAGATGACTTCGCAGAGAATGTAACTTATGCTCAGTGAAGGTCTTGGTGAATATGTTTGCCATCTGTTATGCTGAAGGACAGAATTGTAGGTCGATGATCCCCTCATGTACTAAGTCTCAGATGTAGTGCATGTGGATCTCAATGTGCTTCATCCACTGCCTTTGAACTAGATCTCTACAGAAGTTCAGTGTTCTCTAGTTGTCACACCAGATGACGATCAATCGATGAAACTAAATGCCCAACTCAGTGAGAAAATGTTGTAGCCACATAACCTAAATGGTTATGTTAACTACCCCTTTCTATTATGCCTCAGTTGAAGATAGAGAAATGGAAGCTTGCTTCTTGCTTGACCAACAGATAGTCCTGAAACCAAGACTGAGTGAGTAACCAGATGTGGACTTGCGATCAGTGTTATCGCCAACCCAATCAAAATCAATAAACTCGATGAGATCTAATGTAGAGTCTGCTGCATAATGAATCCCAAAGGTGATGGTTCCCTGTACGTATCGAAGGATACACTTTGCATCCTTCCAATGTAGCTCATCTGGCTCCCGCGTGAACCTACAAACTACGCCAACTTCATAGGAGAGGTATGGTCTGGAGTGTGTGAGATACAATAAGATCCCCACTAGATTTATGTACAGTGTGTTGTCAACCAGTGGAGTCTCCCCGCCATCCTTAAGTTTGACTCCTGATAGGAAAGGAGTCAAATCGGACTTGCATTCTGTCATGTGAAATCTCTCAAGGAGATCTCTTGCATACTTGTCCTGAGACAGTTTGATGCTTGATGCATCCTGACTGATCTCAAGTCCAAGGATTAAGTGTAGTGGAACCATGTCCATCATCAAAAACATGTCATGTAGAATCCTCTTGACTGGAGCAATCGTTGAAGTTGAGCAACCGGTGATCAAGAAATCATCAACATACAAAACTAAGAGTAGAAGTGAATCGGTCGTCCTAAGCATGTATACATTCGGGCCTGATTTACAATGTACAAAGTTATGTGACAATAGGTAGGAATCCATCTTGGCATACCATGCCCTCGAAGCCTGCTTGAGTCCATAAAAGGACTTCTTTAGTCAACAAACCAAAGATGAGTCTTGCATAAATCCCTAGGGTTGCTCCATATAGAGATCCTCATAGAGATAACCGTGAAGAAATGCATTCTTCACATCCATCTGATGGGCTTCCCATCCCTTGGTTGCCACAATGGCAAGTGCCAATAGTATGGAATCCATCTTCGCTATTGGAGCGAAGGTTTCATCATAGTCAAAATCATGCACCTACTGAAAGCCTTTGGAAACAAGCCTGGATTTGTATCTGCTAATCTTTCCATCTGTTGCACTCTTGGTCCTGTAGACCCATTTGCATCTGACAAGTTTCCTCCTAGAAGGAAGGGGAACCAGATCCCAAGTATGGTTCTCGAGGAGGGATTTGTACTCCTCCTACATGGTGGATTCCCAAAAGGGATTTCCAGCAACCTCGCCATAAGACTCTGGATCTGAAGATTGAACAAAGAAAAGATGCTTGGAGGGAAATGGTTCAATGGAAGTGAGTGCAACATGAGGCTCCTAGAAATCAGATCGATTCCTCCTAGTATCGATTGGATCACCAATGAGATCCCCTGCATCCGGAAGAGTAGTTTGTGCCCACTTGGGCCTTTGCTCTGGATCTGCAACTACAATTGGATGATCTAACTCTACATCTAACTGTACTGACTCTAAATCTGAATCATCTGAGTCCTTCGAATCAAAACTCCCTTCTGAAGAAGATTCAACATGTGCATGCTCATCATCTCGGACAGGTGGAAGAATGAAGGTGTTTAAGCATGAGTAAGCAGTAAAGCCGAATCAGGTTCAATGAATTCAGAAAATGTATACAATCTAGATTGATGATTTACCTCACCAGTAGCAACCCTAGAGTTGGTTTGCATGTCATAGATGTGCACGGAATTTGGTGTGAATATGACTTTCTTTCCAGTTCCATAATTCGTCATCTAATACATGGAGAGAAGGTTGACGAAAATTTTGGGAACATGCAACACATTCTCGAAGCTTCCATTGGTGAGTTCAATCCTTCCTTTGCCGGTGACTTCGACAGAAGAATTGTCTCCCATTAGAATAGGAGGACCTTTGCATGCATCCAATGAATAATATATTACTTTTGAGGCAGCCATGTGATGTGATTCTCTCGAATCTACAATCCAAGCATCAGGAGAGGAGTTGATGGAAATCAAGGCATGGCTAGAATTTCCTTTCTTGGGATTCTGATCTTCTGGCTTCTTCTTCTTGGCACCCTCGGGGACGTGATCTAGAAGGTTGTTTTGTTGAAGTATTTGAGACATTAGATCTATTTTTTTTTGCATGCATGCAGATTCTGGATGGAATCCTTTGTGATAGTACGTGCATTTCTCTCATTTTCTTCCCTTTCCCTCTTTGGATCCGGAGGCATCGGTGAAGGGTTTTGTGTACCCTTCCTTCTTTGGATGTGCATGAGCTTTCCTTTTCGCTTTATCTTTAGATTTCAGATATTGATGGTTTCCATCTTGCATAGTAAGTGCATGCACCTTTGGGCCTTTCATTTTTCCCATGTTGATGAGATTGGTTTTCTCTTGTGTCACGGATTCGATAAAGTCCTCAAGAGAAGGCATCTTCCAGGTGGCTCCAGAGGCAAATCTGACAGAATGGAATGTGGATACGAATACATAGAATTCAAGACCAAGTTTGGAGAGAAAGGTGAGAACCATTTTTTTCTCCTTCTTAGATTTATCAACCCCACAAGCTTTGAGTTGCGACAGTAAATCCTTTAATTTTGTAAAGAAATCTTGGATATTGTCAAAGATTTTTGGATCCAATGTGAGCAATTCCACCTCCAGCATGTGTCCCCTCATCTCATATTTTTTCCAAATATCCCTTCCAAGGTGTTCCAGGCTTCATTGGCAGTCTTATAGGAAGATATGTGAAAAAGGAGATCGAGAGAAATAAGACTGCAAATCGTTATGAGTGCTTCATCCATCCGATTTAAGTACTTGGATTTTTCTATGGCTGATGTCGGTTCTGTATCTATATTCAAGGTTAACCTGTAAAATCCTCCGGTTCAGATATGTATGCCTATTTTCTCCTTCCATGCAAAGTAGTTGTAAGGTGTAAGAATGAATTCTTTTTGGAAATCCATCTTTCCGTTGTCTTGAATATTTTGTACCTGCAAAAAATTTTTGTGTAGCTTTTTCTTAGCAGTCCATCAGCTCTGATACCATGTAAATGTGTTGAACCTGCACATAATAGATCTAGCTAGAAAATACTACACACATTTGTAGAGATAAATTGAGAAATAATAAGAAGGAGAGAAAGAATAGAAGAATTCTCATTAACCATTATGAATAATGAATAATTTACACATGATATACTCGGTATAACTCAATGAATGTGCACTGGAAGAGAATCAATGCACTATAGTGGTGGTCTAGAGTGATCTAGACACACACTAGCAGTTATAGGAGTGAACTGCCACCTAGACTAGTCTCTCAGGCAGTTACGAGAGTGAACTGCCACCTAGACTAGTCTCTCAGGCAGTTACGAGAGTGAACTGCCACCTAGCTGAGTTAACTAGTCAACTAGTCTTCAGTTAACTGAATGAACAGAGTAGTGAGGAGTAGATCAAGGAATCAAGGGTAATGTGCTAGTATGGTGATGATCCCAAGGCAATTGTGCATTATCATGGTGATGATCCCAATGTTGCATGGTGAAAAAACCAATGCAACATCTAAACTCAACTCAACTAGTCAAACTAATGTGTCAACTGAAAAAGAATATTCTCCAGGTGGAATATTCCCCCCTAAAATATAGGAGACTAGATAATGAATAATTATGACTAATAAACAAGGAAAAACCTTAGGAAAAGGAAATCCTAGGTGTGTGTTGAAGTAACTCCAACATTATGTTTCTATCCCTCGTAGACTAGACTTAGTTTATGGATTAATTATGGCGTAATATTCATGACTGTGACTGTGAAGAATCTTTGTAATAATCGAAAATATTCTAAGAAGGGGAATCTAAATCACAAGAAAGTAACACTAACTATATTTGAATCACATGCTTAGATATATGAGGAAGAATGAATCAGGCGTCTATCTCCCTTCCCTTACTACTGCAGAATCCTAGTTCTCGCATCCCCAATAGATACCTCGGATGAGACTTCATCTACGCAAGCAAGTGATGCTAAAAGGGCTGGTGTATTGTGGGTTTGTTGGTCATAGGTAAATGGAACATTGGGTCATACAACCCACATGCAGAAAAGGAATCCAACAGAGATGTAGATTTCGTGTTGTAAACTTAATGATGCATCCTACATTTCATTGTTGCATCTTATGCAAATGGGGAAAGTGATAGAACAAAATAAGACTCTTGCAGAAAAAATATGTAGGCATGATTTATCCCAGTAGAATATGCATCTCCTTGAGGGACTTGTGATAGTCTACAAGAAATGTAACTTAACTAGAGAAACAATATATGTCTTTCCAAATTTGGAGAGAAGAGGTTAGACACCGATTTAGATATTTTCAATGCCATCATTTCAATTTTCCAATCATGGGAGGTTGCACAAAGTTGAAACAATGCATGATATCTTAAGACTCATCAAAGAAAATGGCTTGAATCCAGATTTAGTAACATGCCCTATGAGGAACATGTGTGGAATAGATGGTCATTATACAAAATTAAAGGAAATTCCACTAACTCTTATAATCATTAACCAACTAACCATTAACCATTAAATAAATAAATACCACTAACCATTAACCCTTATAAATAAATACAACTAACCATTATAATCATTAACCCATACAACCCCTAATACCATTAGCCCTAATCATCATAAAACTTAACCTTTAATCCCTATAAACAAATGCAACCCATACATACCCTAGCTCTTAGAACCCTTACCCCTAGCCCATGTAACACTTATAACCCTATAATCCCTATAATTTTTCTTTTTGTTTTTCTCATTCTTTCCCTAATTCCTAGGTTGTATCTTTTTATTACATTTTTCTTATTTAATTTCATTTAATTTTCATTTAATTAATTCTATACATCCTCGGATATCCATAGTGGAACATGACTTCACCCCATGCAACCGATGTCTATGGGAAGCTATCAATAGACGCAACATGTCCCCATGACATCCACTCCCTGTGATGCATCAGTACTTGATCATATGCACTCTTGTTTCAATGCCTTCCCTTTTTCATGTTGGATGGGACCTTTCCATACACAGTTCCATCCCTTTTTCATGATGGATGAGTTCCACCTATCACTCCCTTTGAAGAGGGACCACACCAAGCTTGTCCCTGAAGTACTCGAACTTCGTCCTTGACAACGGCTTGGTGAACACATCTGCAACCTGATCCTCAGAAGTCACGAACTGGAGTCTCACTACTCCCCTCTATAACATATCCTCGATATAGTAGTATTTGATCTCGATATGCTTCGACATGTCATGGAACACCAGGTTCTTTGAAAACTTCATGCAACTTTGGTTGTCACACCAAATGCAGGTCACCCCCAATCCGAGACTAGATAATCTAGAAAACAAATTTTGAATCCATATTGCTTCTTTGCTCACTTCACATGCTGCCACATACTCAACTTTAGTCATACTGAATGCCACACATGACTTCTTTCTTCTACTCCATGAGATCATACTGGAGCCAAGACTGAAATAATATTTGAAAGTGCTCTTCTGGTCAACTGATGGCCTAATCTGAATCTGAGTATCCATACAATCCAAACTCATGGTCAGATCTATACCAGAGACCATGATCTAGAGTACCCTTAAGGTACTTAAACACATGTTTTGTTTCAACCAAATGAACCTATATGGGATGCTCCAAATGATGACTCGGGGTGTTCACAACAAAACATATATTTAGTCTTGTGTTCGTCAAATAAATGAATGAGCCCACTATCTTCCTCTATAAGCTAGAATCCACAATCTTTGAATTTGTATCATGCAAAAACTTAAGATTTGATACCATCGGGGTAACCATGGCCTTACAATCCAACATCTCGATCCTCTTCAATATTTACACGACATACTTCCCTTGATTTAGGAAAATCCCATCTGATCTCTGCCAAACTTCTAGTCCCAAGAAGTAGTGCATCATTCCTAAATCTTTCATCTCGAATTTTGCAGCCAATTTTCTCTTACATTTAGTGATGAGCTTTTCCGCACCTGTTAGAAACGGGTCATCTACATACAACAGTAGAATCACCGATTCACCATCCTGAACCTTAAAGTAAAGGTTAGGATCTGCACTACTCTTGGCAAAACCCAAGCTCATCATAAAATTGCCAATCATACCATACCATGCTATGGGTGCCTGATTCAATCCATATAAATCCTTTTTTGATCTTCACACATGAGTCTCCCTGTCATGTATCTCGAATCCAAGTGGTTGCTCCACATAAACTTCCTCTCTTATTTCACCATTCAAGAAAGATGTCTTTACATCCATCTAGTGCACCTTCCATTTCATCATAGCGGCCAATGAAAGTATAGTCTTGATCGAGGTATATCTTTCTATGGGAGAATTTTTTTTTTCATATTCAATCCCTTCCTTTTGAGAGAAACCTTGGGCCACAAATCTTGCCTTATAATCTTCAGTACTTCCATCAGTTGCATGTTTCGTCTTGTAGATCCATTTCAAACTCACCACATATTTTTTCTTTGGTCTGGAAACCACATCCAAGACATCATTCTACATAATGCAATGGTATTCTTCTACCGTGGCATCTTTCCATACTTTATTTTTTGAAACCTCTTCATAACTGGAAGGTTATGCATCCATTATGTCACACAAGCATGCCATGTAGTTTGAATACAACTTTGGCTTCTTACTTTCCCTGAAAGATTTCTCTGGGGCTCCAATTCTTTCTGCATCTCTGATAATCTCTTGTGCCCAAGCTGGTCTTCTCTTGCGAGAAGGTATCTTCGCTGGTTTATGAGGTTCTACCATGTCATGATCCTCTGGAATGACTTCCTCTTATTCAACTACATCTGGAACTTCAGGAAATTCATTCTCTTCTTCATGTGCCTCTTCTACATGGATCTGTTTGGATTTACTGAAAGATGCATTCTCATCGAAGGTTACATCTTAGTTGATCTCCATTTTCCAGTGACCAGGAATGTATATCGTATAAGCCTTCAATTTGTCAATGTAACCAACAAATATGCCCTTCCATCCGAAAGGGTCCAACTTTGTCCTCTTTTCCTTGGGGATGTGAACAAATACAGGGAAACCATATATTCTGAAATGGTTGACTTCTAGATTCTCTCTTGAAAACACTTCCTCAAGTGTCTTGTTTTCAAGCACCTTGTGGGGACTTTCATTCTTCACGTACATTATCGTATTTGTTGCCTCTGCCCACATATGCATAGGAAGATATTGATCATGGATCATGGCCTTTACTGCTTCCATGATTGTCCAGTTCTTCCTTTCAACTATTCCACTATGTTGAGGGTTATATGGAGTAGAATTCTTCCTCTTAATCCAAACTTCCTTGCAATACTCCTTTAATTATTCTGAGGTGAATTCACCTCCATTGTTTGATCGCATGGTATTTATCTTTCGCTCTATTAAGTTTTCTACGAGAGACTTGAACTCTTTGAATTTTCCAAAAACTTCATTCTTTGCTTTTAACAAATAAATCCAAGTTTTACGTGACTAATCATCAATGAAAGATACATAATATACATACCCACTTAGTGAAGCTGCCGACATCGGTCCACATACGTCTGAATGCACGATGTCCAAAAATCCTTTGGCTCTGCTATCGCTATTGGGAAAGGAGTGTTTCACATTATTTCCTTGTGCACATCCTTTGCACACACCATATGGTTCTTCTTGGATTT
>ML789338.1:0-18400 GCA_009831015.1 Picea engelmannii
ATTTTTCAAAATAAAAAATTAATTATTTTATAAATAGATTATATATTGTAAATATATTATAAAGTGAGATTATGATTTTTATGGATGGGGTGATCATTTTCTCACTCAATTTATGTAATTTAAATGTCAAAAAAATTGTTACAAAATGGAATTTAAATTCAGATGGAAAAGTAACAACTTTTCCGATTAACATAATTATATTCACAAAATTCTTTTCAAACCCATGACAATGGGAAATTAAAGGGAGAGCTCCTGTGGCAGCCGAGTCCTCACCAAATTAATGTGAAGTGTTTTGAAAATCGGATAATCAAAGGATTTGGAAGGACAACTAAAGTGATAAAATAGTTGAAACCCATTCCAAGGGCAGTCCCAAGATCACTGGAACGCTAAAAAGGAGCCTTGGGTTACTGAATGGTAAAAAGTAAGAGTGCCACCCGAAGAGGAAGCTCAAATGTATAATTAGACACCCATGAAAGATAAAATAATAGAAAAGAAAATTGTTGGTATGGGAGATTGTGTATTAATAATTAAACAAAATCAATACGAGTAGATTTTCTTAAAACCCAAATCCAATATAATGGAGGGAAAAACATAATCATGGGAACCAAAAACATAATTTAATGGAATTAATTATGTGTAATGGAAGCAAAAACATAATTTAACATAATTAATTATGTGTAATTTTGAACAGAAAATTGTTGATATTAAAGATAAGAGTAACTAATTATGTGTAATTTTGAACAGAAAATTGTTGATATTAAAGATAAGAGAATATGTAATAATAATTAAAAAAATTATTCCAATAAAATATAATTCAAGTATCTATAAATTGTTTTTACAAAATATTAAATAAAATTTAAGTAAATATGTGTAATTTATAAGCTCATGGTACTATTGGAAATGGTGAGAATTAATGGCCTTTTAATCACATATGAGATTATTTCATATGTTCATAATATTTTTAGTAGTCACATTAAATGAAAGGTTGTGATTTCAAGCATTAACTTTCTTGCATGACAAAAGATATTAGTTCATCATTAAAATAGGTAATTAAGATGATTAGTATAACAATGAAAATTCACTTTAGATTTAAATCTTTTAATGCATTTGAATTTTTTACTTTGCTTTGATTTCTAATTTTTTTATTGTGATTTGTTTTTTTTAATTGCATTTAGGTTTTTTTAGGGTGCTTTGAATGTTACTTGGTCTGACGTGGTAAAGTCTATGTGCAGAGTGGGCGTGTAACGGTTATCTGCAGAGTGCAGAGTGGGTGTATTTGTTTCATATACTGCACATGGTAACGTTTATCTGCAGAGTGCAAAGTGGGTGCGTTCGTTTCATATAATGTTTATTTGTAGAGTAGAACCGGATGCAAGTTCTAGAAACTGATCAATAAGAAATCTTTTCTTTGCAGATGAGACTCAGTGGGTTTCCGAAGAAGGCTAGGGAGTTTTCAATATTGTGCAACACAATGTTGTTGTCTTCTCTACAGCTGTGAAACTGTATGAATACTCGAGCACTTCGGAGTATGTATCTTGCATCTAGAATACACACCTTAATTATTTTATGGTTTCTTTCGAGGTTATGAATTGTTGTCTTCTCTGCAACAGGGAAAGTAGTTGAATACCCATGAGCCTATGACAACTTACTTTACATATACAATACAATGATTATAAGCCTCAATTATTTTAGGGGGGTTTCTTTCTAGCTTACGCATTACTTAGAATGTAATGTTCCCAAGCCAAGAGGCCAAGAACATTGTGTTTTTCATGTGATTTTTAAATGTTTTATGGTTGTGACATTTCGTCAAACACTTGGTTGATTTGATCTTTTAGGTTTCTCTAGGGTTTATACTGATGGATGTTATGTGTTTTTACAACAATAATCAAATAGATGTAGCAATGGAACATACCTCAACAAGATGCAATATCAACAACACATGGATTAACCAAAAATACCTCAGATCTAATATTATTCATAATAGAAGAAGACCCTGATACAATGTATCTACAAATCTGGTACAATATAGCTAAGAGCTAATAGAAAAATGAAGATAATCCTCAAGCAATATCAAGAAGAGAAGCTACAAGCCTCCAAAGGCCACACGGCTACAATAGATGAATAACAAACTGAGATCCTTGTCCTCTGAATTGCTAAACCCCAAATTGGATAAGTTGCGCCCTGCTGGAAAGCTGAGTACACCCAACAATTAGGCCTAGCTTCTAGAGGCCTCCAAACACTCTGAAAATGGTTGGTTGTGTAGATCGGTCCAAGGCTAAACCACTGGTGAAGTCTCAGGCCGAACGGTGAAGATATGAACCTCCAAATAGGAAAACCCCTAATTGTGTTGCGCCCTCCTCGATGACTGAAGACCCAAGAATTTGGCCTCTATGAAGATGGCCTCCAAACCCCCTAGAAAAGATACCAAATTGTAGATCAGGCCACTAGAAACCCCCTGGTAGAGTCTCGGGCTCAATGATAGAGATTTGACCCTCCAAATGACTGGATCCTCAATCAATGGTGCACCCTCCTCTCTCTGAACAATGATGAGCTCCAATAAATAAAATAATAGAGAAACCTCCTCTGGAACAGGATAGAAAAGGCATCCTAGGCCATACGAATAATACCCAGAAGTATGTCTTCTCTGAATCCTCCTCCTATGCCTGGAACAAACTCTTCTCCTCAAGATGGTGCGCCCTCC
The DNA here is from genome assembly GCA_009831015.1 of Picea engelmannii. Lineage (NCBI taxonomy): Eukaryota > Viridiplantae > Streptophyta > Pinopsida > Pinales > Pinaceae > Picea > Picea engelmannii. The sequence continues at coordinate 2,702 of ML789338.1, forward strand.
TGCTGGAAATCCTCATGAGGTTGCACCCTAGCTCTCTTTGAACCTGTGGCTGATGTAGAATCCCTCTGAAGCTGAGTAGATCTGATGTAGAATGGCGAGGGAGGAATCTTCCACCTTCATGACCAAGCTTGGATCAAGATAGGTGGGATCTTTCACCACCAAGTTGATCTCTAGGGTTTGTTAAGTCAAAACCCTCAAAACCCCCAAGTGCATGGACTCACTAGCAAGAAGCCAGATATCAAATGATAAACAACATAATGAGAGAATAGAGACCCCTATCTCTCTTTTATCCTCCGTGTTCACCTTGTCTCTCCAAAGTGACTTTTACTTTATTTAATTATTAATTAATTAATTAAATCACTTTAATTAATTAATTAAATCACTTTAGTTAATTAATTAACCATTTTATCTCTGAAAAGTAGTTTATCTCTCCTTGTGGCTTCCCTGGCCACTGAAAGTCACTTCTCATCATCCTATCCTGTAGTGTTGTTCCTCTCGATTCCAATGAGCTATTACACTAGGATGTTCCTCCAAGTATTATGCCCAATATGACCTCCTTAGTGAATTTAATTAACCTATAGCCTAAAATAAGTCAAAATCATGGAAATCGTTGAAATGCAATGGAACCAAAGCTAAGTTGTGTGGAATGGATCATGATGATGAAATAAGATGAGTGATGCAAGCCGGGCCCCAAAATACCCCTCAATAGCCCCTGTACTTGCTATGACTTCCATCTGGCTACTATGGTCATCATAACACTCTGTAATACAATGATGTCCCAAAGTGGGGACATTACATAGAAATTCAAGAAAATATGTCATTCAATAATCATTTCCTTTAATTTTTAGAAATTCACATCTTAAAATTAATAAGAGTTATATAGCATTAATGTCCATTGGGATTTGAGTTTACGATCTATTTTCTTTTGTGTCTAATTTTTTTTTGTAGGAGATAGCTCTTGACAGCCCTATCTTCATGTGATTTTTGCAAAACCCAGGGTTTTGAGGTTACAATAGATTTTCTTTTGTTTGTAATTGTTTTGCATAGGGAGGTGAGTCTGAATATCGAGAGGAAAGTGGATATGAACTCTGATAGAGAAGTGGTTTTGAATTCCGATAGGGAAGTAAATCTGAATGTTAATAGTGAAGTGGATCCAAACTTTGATAGTGTAGATGATACCGCTTCCAATCCCTATCCTCCTTTGCTACATGCAAAACCCATAAAAATAAATGTATAGAGAAATGCCTTCTAGCACCATATTTCTGGTAGGATGATGCCAAGAAATTCATGATGGTTCATAAAGTCCGACAATATCATCAAATCAAATCACTACATGCTCAATTGATTTAATGTGCACTCTTCCTATTTAGGTTTTTACTTTTATCAAAGGTTTAATTTTTTTATGGGCTCTAAGTAGGGATTTACTTTCATTGTAGCAATGAATAGTTGAAATGCTAAAATATTAGCATAATCACATTATAAAAATGGTTGATATACACTAATAAGAGCCATTTATTTGGAAAGATGGAAATGAGGATCGGCTTATATCAACCACTTTTATAATGTGGTTGCTCTAGTTATAAGCAAATTTCAATCCCAATAAAATATAATACAAGCATTTATGAATTGTTTTTTCAAAATCCCAAATAGAATATAAGTAAATATGTGTAGTTATTATAAATAAACTTTTTTTCAATGTTTTTACAATCAATTATGATGGGGGCACTTTAATCAATTATGATAGTTACAATTATAAGAAAAGGGTTCTTTAGACTCTAAAACATTCACCTACCTCTCCCCCTTTAATTCTCATGCTTTCTTATGATAGTAACAATTATAAGAAAAGGGTTCTTTAGACTCTAAAACCTTCACCTACCTCTCCCCCTTTAATTCTCATGCTTTCTTCAGGTGCACAGAGCTATTTCTCATTGGGAAAAGATAAAAAACATTGATTTCCTCAACATTGGAGCCAAGTTTCCCAATCCTCACAAAGCTTTAGATGCTATGAAAAAATATGATCTTAATGGATTGTTCTCAATTGGACTTACCTTTTTAACTTTTTCTTCTCTAACCTTGTCATTCTCAAAGCTTGGATCAACACCTTCAATAGCACTAATTGCCAATCTCCAAATCATATTCAAAGAAAAATTCTAGTACTTTTAAGTTCCGCAAATATTCTAATGGCCAAGTTTGAGTTCTCAAACTATCAAAATAAATGTATGCTAGATACTCAAACAAAATCCTTTAGAAGCTCTAGAAAATGATTGCCAAATAATGTTTTGGTATTTGTAATAAAGCCAAAGAAAATGAAGATGAAGTGTCATCCAGCCTAGGTTTTGTCAAAAAAAATTATAAGTGAACAAAGTATACTTAGTTGAACTTCTTGGTGGCATTTCTGTAATACAAATGAAAAGCTCAAGATTTTAATTAAATATTGCATTTAGTTGCTTGAAAAATTAGAATAGTTTTAGTTCAGATTTAAGCCATACATAAAAATGTAATGTAGATTATGTTAAATCTTATGTATATAAGAAAAACATTATTATATTTAGGATATTAATATAATTATTAAAATCACAAAAAGACATAGATTTACTTAAAAGGTCAAGTTGAAACTTATAAAATCCCAAGGTCATATCCATTTCATTTGGTCAAGTTGAAACTTATAAAATCCCAAGGTCATATCCATTTCATTGGTATGGAAACCATGTTATGATTATAGTATTTGATCACATTGTCTCATTCTCTGTCTGATTTGATTCTTTCATATCTGATTCTTTCATACCCTAGCATTTACCCAATTTACCATAGTTTCTCTCATAATTTCTCTGATTCCTAGCTCTTTGACCAAAATGTAAATGTGGCCCTGGCCATTTGAAGTTTAAATTTCGTAGCAAAGTGAAGTTTCATTGTCGTTTATTGAAGTTTCATGAAGATAGCACTCCAAAAATTGAAGAAGAACCCACAAGTTTCACCAAATAATTGCAGACATAATCAGACCAGTGCAGCGATAATTCCAAGCACGAAGATCAATAAAGCACTACCAAATAGAATTACAGGGGCCTTCTAGACTTGTCACTCTGATAGTACCAAGCATTGTTAGATCACACAGTCACATTTGAGAAGAGATCTGATAAAACAAAAATTCCCCGACAAACTAAAAATGATAATAAAATCGCGAGGTGTAGCAGTGCCATGGAGCAACCCGTGAAAGAATATTAAGACGTGACACCCATTGATATAAGAAGAAATTTCACCAACTGATAGATTGCACGTCTTCGAAATTGGTGTCAACACCCTAATTAGGGTTCCACATTTGAATGTAAGGTACGCACCTAAACGAATCGCATAGAACCATCGTCCAAAACCCTAAAAGAAGATTAAATTCCGAGACAAAAAACTTAAGATTACTACGAAGAATATCAAAAGGTAAATATCATAAACTGGAATTAATAAAGTTAAGTTGAAAAATTATAGCATATATCTTAAACGGGACTATAAAAGCAAAGTTAAAATCCCAAATCATGAGTTATCAAAGGGTTATTAAGTAACCGTATAAAAGTCAATCGAGAAGTAAAGAGATAAAATGGAACGTACATAAGTAAAACCGTCAACCATGAATTTTAAAAACCATATATATATATATATATATATATATATATATTTATTTATTTATTTTGAAATGTTTTTTTTAATGGAATGTGATTTTTGTGTAAAGGAGTTTAAAGGTTAAGAATAATTAAAAAATCAAAATGTCCATTAGTTACAATTTAAGACTATTTATTTTAATGGATTATCAAAATGACTCAAATGAGGACAAACTAGCAAAACATCAATAAAACAAGAATTTATTAGAGAACATATCTCAAAAATATATTTGGTAATGAATTATCAAGAAAATACAAGGAAATTTCTCGCCTAAAAAATAATAGTAAGTTAAAAGATACGAAACATTGCAATCAAAACTTAGAACAAGAGAATCCAAATCTCAAGGATAAACTCAACAAGCGTTTATCATAAAAAGATGAAGAGAATTCTCGCCTAACGAATCTCAATCAAAGGTTGTTTGAACAAATCAAAGGGTTAAAAAAGGAGAAGCCGAAGAATCTAGAACCTAAAAACAAATACGACAAGCCAAAAAATAATGAAGAACTTTCACACTTAAGGGATCATAATCAAAGCTTACTTACACAAATTAAGAAACTAAATAACAAAAAGAAGTCTCTACAAAATAAGTTACAACAACTTACCAACAAATAAGCATTGATTAATAAAGAAACAATGAGTGGTCCTATTGAACTAGAGAAATTTACTCATGAAAAAATCCAAGTCATACAGAAAGGAACCAATGCAGATCCAAGTAACATCACAACCCAAAAATATGTGATCCAATAGAAGGATATCTTCAAATGTCGAAGTAAAAACAATGGAAAGTCATAGTGTCCTTGCTAATATAAATTCAGTGATTAACAAAGTGACACATGTGTATGAAGAAGAATAAATACCAAAATTGAATCGAGAAAACATTGCAAGTATGATAAGGAAAAATCATGTTATAACAACGCCTTATCGACATCGTAATCACAATAACTGATACTTAAATTAATCAATTAGTATATCAACGTCGCTTTGAACAAAAGAAATTGACCTATAAATCGAAGAATATTAATGTTAGTACAATTGGGTCTCAAAATAAATGTTCATCTTGGTGCCTCTATAAACACATTGCATAAGGGATTGAATTGCGATGGTTAGACCCTTTCACAATTTGATAATTCTACTTAACACTTGGAATATCAAATCATATTGTATCACCAACCATCACAGTTTCAAGAATAGACAATCACGAGAAGGCATACTAGCCAGAACAAGATATAAAACTTTTCCATAAATTTTCTTTGAGGACAAAACATTTCTAAAGGGGAAGACAATGTTATGTATATTAAAATAAACATTATTCATAAATATATTCCTAACTATAGTACTTAGTATATTAATATAATTATTAAAAGGTGCATCACAAAAAGACATTGAAGGTCACCCTAAGGATTATAAAATGTGAAGGTCACTCATCAATGTATATCATCATATCATTCATTCATACCTTATTCAATTATTTATATATTACTTGTCCTTTATGGATTTTGACTTATTGTCCTTCCTAAGTTGGATATTCCTCAATGAATGAATTTTGTTCATTTCATCAAAGCTTTGTCGATGTCCTGCAAAATTTGTTGCAATCAAGTTATTTGATGAAGATTTCTGCTAAATTTTTATAATGCCTAAAAATATCTACATGAATTAGATAGAAGAATCTAGAATCTGCAAGAGGTAATTTGACAATTATAGTGAATTTGTGGATATTTATTTAGTATGTAAATTGGATTGCTAAGAAATTTGTGGAATTTTTTTTATGATAGTAACTTCTATCAAATCATTTATGGTAAGTGGATAACCATTCTTGAAGCAAGACACTTTTACGTTTTGAAAAGAATTTTTGATGTCCACAAAAATACAATGAAATTAATTTATTTGACCAAAAATTATGCTAAAATTCTATGAATGGTTGAAAACTATTTATAAAATCAAACAAAACTTTTTGAAATGAAAAAAAATAACACCAAACAAAACTTTTTGAAATGGAAAAAAATAACACCAACATAGTTGGTTTGGAGATCTTTGTACTAAATGCCTTAAGATACAATCAAATAAATTTCAATTACCCCAATTATGAACATAATTTTTTTCATGTGATGGTAGATATTGTTTGTTTAGAAACACTACAACAATCGACCAGTGCATTGATGGCACAAACTTAAGAACTTTGCTTTCAATCAAAGGCACTGTAGGTAATTTTTACAAGCACTTGGAATTTGGTCTAATAAAAAGATTAAAAGCCACTACAAGCATTTTGTACAAGCACATGGAATTTTTTCTCATTAAAATCTATTTCAAGCATTCTTTCATCAATCACACTTATAGAACACACAAGTCTTTATCAAAGAGGTTTTGGAGATATTTTTATTAGGAATGTTATAAACATAAGAATTAACTCAACTTGTGTATTCACCGTATCCAAATTAAGGATAATATTAGTGATTTGAAGAGATATACAATATATTTTTTAAGTATTTGGTGTTTGTTCATTATTTCAAAGAAATACATTTAACAATGTCCTTGGAAAAACATAGTTACCAACTTAATGAGAACCCTATAGAGTTATAGTTTTTGGGGGGTCAAGTGTTTTACCCCGTTTTTAAAAATGGTGTTACCGGTAGTACCACTCCTTTCTAGGTGTTTTTTTTTATATTTTAAATTTTTTGATACATAATGTTTCCACTTTATTTTTTTAAATGCTCGTTTTTTCATTTATTTTCAAATTGTTCAATTTTTTTTTTCAACAATGTTTTCATGCTTCATCCAATATTAAAGATGTTGTACACCATTTTTTCTAAATTAATATTTTTTGTATAATTATGTGTTCTTAATTAATTTATGATAATTGTAGTTAAATAACACTAATTTTAAATATTTAAAAAAAAAATCATTTTTTTTTAATAAATTAAAAACTAAAAAAAACTAAGAAAAGTTAAAACAAAAAAAATTGAAATTGCAAAAAAAAACATTTTAAAAACAAATTTATATTAAAAAAAGAATTAAAGAAAACTGCAAAAAATTAAAGAGGAAAAACACCATAAAATAAGAAATATATAAAAAAAATATGAAAAAAAAATTAAAAAAAAAAATTATAACCCAAAAAAAACTTTAAAAGGTGAAAAAAACAAATTAACAACATATTAAAAAAAGAAAATAAAACTAAAATAAAAATTTTAATACAATTTTTTTAAAAATTAACCAAAATATTTAAAAAATACCTTAAAAAAAAACATATTAAAAAATCAAATATTTAAATTTAAATGAAAAAGTTAATAAAAAAAATAAAAAAAATAAAAAATAAAAAATTTGGATTATATAGTTTCAAGAAAAATTAAAAAAAAATTGTATTATATATACTTACATATTGTATAAAGTTTTTTTTAAAAATGAAATTTAATGTTTTAATTTTATTTTCAAAATGTTTTTTAAAATAAACTCTTAATTTCAGAATTAGTTTTTTTTAGAATATTTTTTTATTTTAGATTTTTTAAAATATTTTTTGAATTTTGTTTTTTTTGAGTTTTTTTATTTTATTATTCTTTTTATAATGTATATATTTTTTTAATTATTGTTTTCTATGAATTATTTTTTAGTTGTTTTTTTGACTTTTTATTAAGTGTTTTGTTTTTTTCTAATTTGGGTTTTGAATATATTTTGTTATATGTGTTTTTGTTTTCATTAAAAAAAATTGTGAAGATTTTCTCTTTTCTCTTTATTTTTTTTAATGTAAATTAAAAAAAAAAAAGTTAGTAAATAAATTTTCAAGTGATCATTTAGGATCCAATTTTGGGTTTTTTATTTGAGTAGGGATTTGCTTAGCATCACTTTTTGATTTGGGGGTTGATTTTCATGTTTTTTTATGCAAAAATATGGGTTTTAAGGGCTAGAGTTCTAGTTTTGAGATCACAATGCTCATTAAATTGGTAACTTTGTTACAAATGATTTGGTGTTTAAGGAATTAAATGACTTCCAGATTTTTCATAGCATTTCCATGCACTATTACAACTATTTCATTCACAATATGGGATATTTATTAATGACATATTATTTGCATTGTCTTCATGATGTTAATGAATATGTTGCACCAAATAAGTATACCCTTAGTGGATGACACCTATGTGAAAAGAAAATGGTCAAATTTACCATGTTTGTGTTTTTTTTTTAATATTGATTGCAAGTGCATTCTTTGATACATAAATTACTCTTTAAAATATAATTTATGTATTTTTACTAGAAAATGACAAATATATTTATTATTAATAGTCTTCTCTTCCTCTACTAAAGTATCTACTAATAGCTCCATACACTTTAATAGTTTATGCAACGTACATTTCTCCAATGCATAGGCACTTCCAGAGCATCCTTCCCACTATAGCAATATCATGAAACCTTATCCAAAATAATGATTATCCAAGCCCTAATAATTGGCTCCCCTTCAATTGCCATGTATTTCTACCTATCATGCAATGTCTATGTTTCTACATATTGTGAGATGAATTGATAAATTGTAGCAAGAGAGGATAATTCTTCTAAGGGGCACCTTCTTGCTTTGCTTTGCTTTGATAGAACTTCAACCTTGCCAAATGGGTAGAGATAAAAATAACATGTAGAATTTTCTCACATTTTTCCAGCCACGAGGTTTATAGATGGCAAGAAAATAACACAACACTCTGGCATCATATTCAATGCCAATCATGCTTTTGAGCACCCTTCCTTATAATAAATAAATCGTGATGTCGATGATTTTAGGGAACTGGTTTGTCGAGTTCCATGGTGGGGTGCGTTAATGCTTCCAACAAAATGGCACTTGAGTCATTTATTTATTTCTTGTCTTATTAACCTTTGGTTTACGTGTTTTTTTGGGCATATAACTGTTCTATTTATTGTATGGGGGCTTGGGCTCAGTGGAGCCCAGGTGGTAGTGTATGGCCTCTAATATCTCGCCTATTGTCAAGGAAAATGTCAGCACACTGATCAGTGTGTATGATGAAGCAGTTTGGAAGGCTATGGGTCTTTTCGACCAGATGGATTCAGCAGGGCTTAATACTAACTCCATTAATCCACACTTTGAACACTCTCAACTACCTCTGCCTTCACACACTACCCGTAGTTCTGATCCTACTCTGTCTTTTGCAGCATATTTACAGCCATCTAAAATTTTTAGTGTGGCACAGTCTAGTGAAGAACGGGTTAAGGTTAAGTCTTCTCCAAACTTTACAAAGGAAGGTGTTAAGAGTACAAAGAACTCTGGATCTAGGCGCAGACTGTGGAGGGCAAAGAAAATGGCTCATAAGATGGTGCTAGGCTCGGATGTGGGTCTTGTCGAGATCTGCAAGTTGGCGCTATGTGGTATGGTTGGTAGATTGTCATATAGATTTCTTTGTAAAGTTTCCTTGGTGGAGTGGGTGGACATTACCTGAAGGCCTTTGTTAGGATACTCCCCGGAGATAATTTTTTTGACCAAAGGATGGATAGGTTTTATCTATAATTCTCCTGAAGATACTTCTCGGTTACTAGCTCAGTGTTGGATGATTGGTTTCTCCAACATTATGATTAATAGATGGTGAGTGGCCTTTAACCCAGAGACATAATACTTCCAATTCCGACATCTGTGGGTTTTACTCCCTGGCTTACCATTACAAATGTGGAATGTAGACACCCTGGAAGCTATCGAAAACTCTTTAGGCACCTTCATTTCTCTAGGCAACTCTATTCTAACAGCTGCAAATAGAAAAATGTGGAATATTCTGGTGGAAATGAACATCCACGGAGGTCTATCGGAGCTCCTAGAGGTTTAATGGAGGGGATGCAAAATAGTCTAGAGACTGGACTATCTAGGTATCTTGTTCTGTTGTAGAAACTGCCATGGTATTGGTCATTTGGGGAGTACTTGTATGTGGATATTGGAAGGGGATGTTTCGAAGACATGGATCTTCATAGGGACATAGAAGATTCAAATGATGAAGTGGTTTCAACTGGAATTGATTACTAGTTTCCACATTCAAAGCATTTGTCTATGCCGGAACAGGATGACTCTATAACCAGTAAGTTACACTTTTATTGTCCGACCCTTTTTAATACATTATCATTATTGGAGAGAGAAGTTCTCAAGTCCTCGCTTATCTTATACACTCTTCACTCCTATGTGTTGCTACCCACGGGGGAATTTCATGACTCTCCTCCTTTAAATTCATTGCACATTCTCTCCTCGTCGCTATCAGACAACCTGTCATCCGAGGGTCTGGGTGGTTCTAGGGGTAATTCTTTATGTGTTCGAAAGGATCTACCTGTTGTTGTTTCCCCGAGTATCAGTCCTAGAACATTAGTGGATTAGGAACCTACCCTATCCTTCTCCTCTATGGATACTCAACAGGAGGGCTCCCCCATTCCGGTTGAAACTATTCCGACTCCGGGATGTCGTGAATCTGAGGAGGGAGATTCCTCCTTGTCAGCGGTTTTGGATTCCTTGATCCCCTTTCTCCATGATAATAAACGTCTGGCTCAGTTACCTACCTTATTTGGGAATTCCATCATTTATCCACCTACTCCCTCTAGGGATCATAACCTAGAGTCCCTCTGTCAGGCTGAGCCAACAAAAGAGTACTCTTGGCTATGGGGACTGGGAATTGAATACTCTTCGATCAAAACAAGAAGTACAAGGAAGAATTTGTAGTCGTCAAACTCCAATTCCTTAGGCATTGATCCTTCCTCATATGATAGTGGGGCACTTAGAGCAGTGAAGGCCCTAGCAAGGGCTAAGTGATGATTTTTATGTCCTTAAATCTTAGAGGGATTGGAGGCTCCCTAAAAGATGCCTCTTTCCAGCGTGCCTTGGAAACTACACTTCCTAATATTGTATTCCTACTTGAAACAATGGTTCATGAACAAAAAAACCATTTCTATATGCAAAAATTTTGTCCCTCCTGGTTAACTTGTGTTGTGAGTTCGGTAGGCTCTTCGAGTGGTCTTCTGGTTTCGTGGGATCTACATATTTTTAGTTTGGTTCCATACCTTACTTATGGCAGGATTTTGTTAACATGGTCGATTATTGCTACTAAGAGGAAGGTCAATCTACTAAATGTATATGGTCCGTTTCTGGAGCGTAAGTTGTTCTGGACGAATTTGGAAAACAATGGTCTGTTATCTCTGAAAAATCTAGTGATCGTGGGGGAATTAGATCTTATAGTGTCAATGAGCGAAATTTGGGGAGGATCGGCTTCTTTGGGACAACTTGTAGTGTTTTTTATTTCTCTTTTTCAAAATCATAAATTGATAGATGTTCAGCCTGACAAGTTGGTTCTGACTTGGTGTAATGGTCGCTTGGGTAGAAATATGATTGCCAAGAGATTGGATAGGTTTTTGGTATCGGAGGACCTGTTTCAGAATGTTAATATGTACATAACTTGGGTGGAATTTCCTTATGTATCAGACCATCTGCCAATTATTTTTCAATTGGAGAACTCTCTCCTTCTAAAAGATTACCCTTTTAAATTTCCCTCTCAGTGGCTTTGAGAAAAAGACTTTAATGATTTAGTGCATGAGCTATGGAGCGACCCGAAATTATTACAAGAAACAAATTGTCAGCGTTGATTTATCTGGATGCTAAAGGACTTAAACGTTATTGCAAAGAAATGGGAAAAAGATAAAAAGGATCGGGATGAAAAAGATCTAGATTACTTGGAAGGTAATATTAAACTATAAATTCAGAGACTCTCAGAGGTTTCTACTCTTCCTGAGGTGGAGTCTTCTCTTATTAAATTTGAATTTGAAATGAACAAGCTTCTAAAATCTCAAGAGGACTTGTGGCACATTCAGAGCTGGGCCATTTGGGTTCAAAGCGGAGATCAAAATAATAATTTATTTCATCAGTATGCTAACCACAGGAGGAATAGAAAACATATATGGGAGATTTGTGATGATTGAGGAACTTTCCATAAAGGCTAGGAAGCTATTGCGGCTGAGGTGGTAAATTATTTCAAAAGTTTCTTTAAGTCTTCAAATAATGCCATATCTACAGATCAAGTTGAAGTGGTGAGGCTGTTCACAAGGATGATTAACTAGGATGAAGAGAGAGATCTTTGTAAGCCTATAAAACTTGAGGAATTAAAATCGATTCTCTCCTTGTTTAAAAAAGAGAAAAGTCTTGGGCCTGATGGTTGGACTGTGAAATTTTTCTTACACTTCTTTGATCTTGTAAGTGAGGACCTTTTGGCATTGGTGGAGGAATCTCAGACCTCTCGACGCATAGTTGGAAGCATTAACTCCATGTTTTTAGCATTAATCCCTAAAATCAATAAACCTCAAAATTTTGGGGATTACAAGCCAATATCGCTATGTAATCTGGTTTACAAGGTGATATCCAAAGTGATAGCTAATAGGATTAAACCGATTCTTTCAAGAGATTTGTCAAAAAAAACAGTTAGGTTTCTTGGAGGGGCGCCAGATCCACGATGCTATTGGTACAACTCACGAGTGTATTCATTGTATAAAGAAGAAAAATTTAAAGGTTCTCATCTTAAAACTTGACTTGCAGAAAGCATACGATTGCATTAGTTGGGACTTTCTTAGGATGGTTTTACTTCAGTTTAGGTTTGGAATGCAGATGACTAATTGGATCATGGCGTGTGTGAATAAAACATCCTTTGCAGTGTTAGTTAATGGGGAGGAAACGAAATTTTTTAAAAGTGGCAGAGGCTTGCGTCAAGGGTGCATGTTGTCTCCACTCCTCTTTATTTTTGTGATGGAAAGATTAAGTCTATTATTAAAATCAAGCCAACAAGAAGGAATCTTAAAAGGCATTAAAGTATTCAGAGTTATAAAGATTCTACATATTTTGTTTGTAGATGATATTTTAATATTATCAAATGCTATAGTGCAGGAATGGAAATAAGTTGAGAGACTTGTATAGTTGTTCTGCTCAGTTACTGGATTATTGATAAACCATTTAAGATTGACAGTTCGCTTTTCTGGACTTTTGGAACAAGAAGTTCAATCTTTCAAGCAGTTTATTCCGTATAATTTCTATGACTTATCTGTGGGATTCAAATACCTGGGTTATTTTTTAAAGGCTGGTTTACAGAAGACAGAGGACTAGGCATGGCTTCTATCAAAAATTGAAAAGAGGATAAACCACTGGAGCTTTATATGGTTGTCTTTGAGGGGGAGGTATACTCTTTGTAAAGCAGTCTTGGAAAGTCAACTAGTCTATTGGTTATCCCTGGCTTCTATCCCGCTTTCTATTCTACATAAGTTAAGGAAATTATTGTTCAACTTTTTATGGAACGAGAGTGGTGAATCAAAACATTATCATCTTTGTGGCTGGGATGTTCTAGCGCAACCAAAGGGCTTGGGAGTTTGGGGTTTTTGTAATATCTTTTCCTTTAGCAAAGCATTGGCGGCTTCGACATTGTGGCATGTTCTAACCAAAGATGGAATTTGGCATAAAGTGATTAACGGTAAGTATTTTCCATATACCACTGCCAACATTTGGCTCAAATCAAAATCTTTTCATCAACCAGGGGCTTCCAAGACATGGAACAACCTTATTAAATTGGTCCATTTGATTAATAATTGGATTTGTTGGAAGCCTGGCACGAGTCATCATGTGGCACTTGGAAGGGATAGAATTTTGGGCATGGGAAACTCATATTTTCTATCTCTTCAGCTCCTCAATGCTCTCAAGCAGAAACATTTTTTGGTTTTGGCTCAGGTATGGAAAAACCATGAAGAGGATTCATTATTATCGACGTGGAGCGGTAGCACAGATTTGGTTCTTTGAGGTAATGTGGAGGATGAATGGGATCGATATAAATAGGCTCTTTAAGCTTCAGGGATCACTCTTTCAGAGAAGGAAGACAAGCTACTATGGATAGGGGGCGACTCCACAGGTTCTCTTATGGAAAAGAATGTATATGGGGCTTTATTTTCTATCTGAAATCAGTGAAGGATCACAGGTTGGCAAAAGCAAATGTGGAAGTGGAATAGTCGATGCAAATTAAAACTATTCCTGTGGTTGGCTGTGAAAAATAATATTTTGACGTGGAAGAATCTCCAACTTAGGGGGTGGAATGGTTTGGGACGATGACAAATTTGCAAAAGTGATAGTGAAGACAGTGCACATCTCTTCATTTTTTTTCCATTCACAAAACTGATCTAGGAAAAACTTAAGTCATTAAAAAATAATCTTCAAGATTGGAGAGAAAGTGACTTAGATGAATGCTTAAAAAATTGGACTTCGAATAAAAGTGTTTCTCCTTGTCTTGTGGCCAACACCTGTTGGTTTATTTGGAAAGAGAGAAACACAACTATCTTCAAAGGTAAGGAACCTTCAGTATACTCTGTGGTCATAAAGGTACTAGGAAATTATCATAACCTGGTGAGCAATTTGGTCCTTCCTACTATTTGCTCTTGCTGGATAGAAGAAACTCTCGAATATCCGTTGGCTTGTTTTGATGGAGCTTCTCAGGTGGATGGGTATTGTTGTGGTGCGGGGGGTATTATAATATGATCAACATCTATAGTTTATAAATGGTTTTTGAATTGTGGTGCTGGAACAAATACAAAGGCTGAACTTATGGGGGCATGGGCTACCCTTTTCTTAGCAGATCATTTGTCCATTCACCAGCTCCAGGTCCTTGGGGACTCAAAAGTCATCATAAATTGGTTATGCAAGAAGATTAATTTGCGTGTTAGCTCCCTTGAAGTCTGGAAACAAAGAGTCGAGTTGTTAAGGAAGAATTTTAGGGCCATAAACTTTGATCACATTTATCGAGAATTCAACAAGGAAGCATATGAGCAATCCAAGAAAGCACTCCTTTCTCTCGAAGGCAATATCGAGCTTCAAAAGTGGTCTAGTGGCTTGGTGGGCCAACATAGTATCATCAACATATATTAGTGTTTCATGCATTTTTGGGGAAGCTTGGTCTCAATTTTTAGCACAGTCAAAACATAATTATAGTCTTTTCTAGTCTGTGGTGGCAAGAGTTTTATGGTTTCTTTTTTGATGTTTGTATTGGGAGTTTTTGAGATCTGTCGAAACTCTTCTACAACTCTTTTGGGATTGTAATCTTTTTGTATCTCTCATATGTTTCAGTCACTTAGCTTCCTCTTTCAAATAGCTTACAAAATTGTGATGTAAAAATTATATTTATGTTAAAATAATGGTGATAATTTTCTTCTGGAAAAAATTTATGATATTGATAACATCTTTCCCCTATTAAAACAAATAACAACTATATATATAAAAAAAAAAACATTAAGGAACTCACATTAGCAAAAGTCGATTATTCGTCCTCTTCAAAATTTCAAAAATATATCATGCATGACAATAAAGATTGTCAGTCCTTTCCATGGCTATCGTCATGGTGGAGAAACATGTCCATACCCAACTTTCTATATAATAAACAAATATGACACCCTCCATTTTTTATTAACAAAAATATATTTTTCATTAAAATTGATCAGGATTAATCTTTTAGTTCCAACCATTAAATTTCAAGCTTTTTGAAAATTGCATGTATAATAATGTTCGTATGAGAAATGGCATTACAATAATTGTTATTCAACACAGATTACGATATTTTTGTATATTCATAGAAATATTTGTACTAGATTTTTTATCTGGTATTCCTATTCCTCTTAATTTATAATGCATTCCTCTAAACACATAATGTGTGGGGGTTAAGTGATTTTACGAAATATTTACGAATTGTTTTTTACTCAAAGACGATTTAGTGTTCCTTTCCTTGTATATATCCCGCGACACTTATCTTCACTCAATGTTGGTGCAATCATGAATGGTTATGGCTGATACAAATAGGAAAAGACAAGTTTATTACAGGTTTACTAGATGGTTTGTCTTGTAATCTTATTCCTTTTCGTTCCTATAATGTGCAAGGGTTAAATGATTTTGCACAATCTTTATGAATTTTTTTATTTTACTTTAGATTAGTGTTCCTTTCCCTGTATATACCCCACAACACTTGTCTTCACTCATGTTGTTGCAATCAGAAATGGTTATGGTTAATACAAAAATGAAAAGTA
>ML789338.1:18500-28632 GCA_009831015.1 Picea engelmannii
GTGGCATTCCAGTTGGAATATTTACTCCAGAAAGAGGCACAAACTTGAACATTTAAGACGCACACTCTGAGTATTCAGTCATGGTTACATCCTGAAATTCTGCAATAAATCAAAGTCCTGGTTACATACTGAAATTCTGCAATAAATCAAAGTCCTGGTTACATACTGAAATTCTGCAGTAAATCAATGTCCTGGTTACATAAGCAAATTCTGAAATAAATAAATGACTTGTCATGGTTACATACTGAAATTCTGCAATAAATCAAAGTCCTGGTTACATACTGAAATTCTGCAATAAATCAATGTCCTGGTTACATAAACAAATTCTGAAATAAATAAATGACTTGTCATGGTTACATACTGAAATTCTTCAATAAATCAAAGTCCTGGTTACATACTGAAATTCTGCAGTAAATCAATGTCCTGGTTACATAATGAAATTCTGAAATAAATCAATGACTTATCCTGGTTACATACTGAAATTCTTCAATAAATCAATGTCCTGGTTACATACTGAAATTCTGAAATAAATCAATGACTTTACAGATTCATGTCGATATAAGAAAAAAAAACCTACAATGGACGTTAATTCCAGAAGCCATTAAACTATGAAGCGACATAACAATCGGTGCCGAATGAACGTGTAATAGATCTATCCATTTGAAGCCTGGATTAATTATGAGAGTTTGGATGGCTCTGTGTGGCATTATACTTGGTCCTTTGTGGCATTTTCTTGTGATAGGCCATTAAAAGCTGGCGTAGCTTCTGTTTCTTTGGCATCCAGGAGAGCTTGAATTAGCTTTTGGAGGGCAGAGGTGGGATGGTCTCTCATCTCCATCAGATGTTCCGTTACATCCGCCGGGGTCATCTGAGGCACCTCCATCAAACCTTGGATCTCGGGAAACAGCTCATGGTTGTCGATGCCGAGGTAATTGCGGGCGAGACTAGTGAATGCACTGAAAGTGCAGAAGGAGAGGAGAATATGTTTGTCCATCCGACCAGACCGGAGAAGCGCCGGGTCAAGTCGCTCGATGTGGTTGGTGGTGAACACGAACAGTCTCTCGCTTCCGCAACACGACCATAACCCATCAGTGAAATTCAAAACGCCGGAGAGCGTCACTGCACTGTCCTGCTTCGATTTGCTCTCATCGGGATTGCCGGGCTCCGACGGTGACAACTTCTTCTTTTCGCGGTCCGAGGGCTCCGACGGTGGCTGCTGCTGCTTGTTCTTCTCTTTGCGGTCGGAGAGATCGAGAGAACAGTCGATATCTTCTATGACGATTATGGATTTGTTGGTGGTGGCGATGAGAAGGTTTCTGAGTTGGGCATTGTTCTTCACTTGGGTCAGCTCCAGGTCGTAGATGTCGTAGTCGAGGAAGTTAGCCATGGCCGCAATCATGCTGGACTTGCCGGTTCCAGGGGGGCCATAGAGCAAATACCCCCGTTTCCACGCCCTCCCCACTTGCCTGTAATATTTCTCTCCCTTGGAGAATCTCTCCAGATCTTCCACGATTTCTTGCTTCAACTCCGGTTCCAGAGCCAGGGTATCGAAAGTCGCAGGATGATCGAAAACGACGCGCGTCCACGACGAGTATTCATGCCGACCCGAATCACCTGATTTGTTCATGTAAATCTTCCTCTGCTGCCTTTTCAGATCCAACGTTTTCGCTTCAGCCATGACGTGAGGAAGATAGACATTGAACATCTGGTCCTTGTGTTTCTTGTGAAATTTGAGCTCGTAACAGCGTTTTTCATCGGAGGCGGCTGAGTTTATAATGTTCCGTTTGAGCGATCTGCTGCGAAAAACCCACCAGACTTTCATCCCCTCAAATTCATCGACAATCTGCTCGTTGCTACACAAACTGAAAGTAAAGTCCTTGCTATTCTTAAGCTTGTGCAGTTTTAACCTCTTGGCAGTCGAAGCCGAAGGCGCCCTTGCGTTCAGGTAAGTCTGCACTGCCTCATAAACTTCACTCACCCGCATCCCATCGTTCTTTTCTATCACAACTGTGACGTAGCAAGACACCATCCACGGGACCTTGCGCAGCGATTGTTTTAAGAAATTATAGAATGCTGGGGGAATGCAATGCTTGACTATGGTCCGTATGAATACCATGGTCGCCATGATCGCTACCTTCATTTCCATGAAACCAGAAAATCCCCGCAAGAAATTATTAAAACGATCCTCAGTCAAATATTTCTGGGCTGGTCTGGATTCTCTGAAGGAACTCGGCCTCTATTTCATGGGCCGGCCTTCCAGTGGATTACGAAAGAGCCAAGATATTACAGGGAAATTTGTCCGTGAGACGGTGATGCTTACTTCATCAAAAGTAGTGTCCAATTCAAACAACAAATACGGGGAGAGAAGGAAAAGGGTACAGGTATCAGGATGACAAACGGAGGATAGAGAATGGCTCAGTGCTACCAGATGTTGGTACAGATCAGTACATGAATGCAACCCTTGTTATGTCTCGTTAGACATTCAAAACTTTGTACAAATAATACGGAGACTTTGTGCAATGAGACTTTGCCACGGTCTAAGCTACCTGTGAACAAAACATGTTAAACCCCATGCAGTTCGTGTGCCTATGGGGATCACTCACTCAGTGACGAGTCAATTTAAGTCATTGTGTAAACATTTTTTTTTCCACCAATTTAACCATTAAATATAAAGCAAACCCATGTTTTTGTCCTTTTGCAGATTAACGAAATATGTTTTAGATTCAATAAAATTGAAAAGATATTTTGATCGAAATCAGGTGAGGAATGGTTGATTTGAGTGATTAAATTTGTATAATCTAAATGTCTCAATAAACTGAATCCATTTATATATTTAGAAATACAATTTAAACAACATAAAAAAACGATTTTATTCAGATTTACATTAACTAATTCCTATAGAGGGAACCCTCCATTTGTAGAGGGAACCTCTCCATTATTAACTGAATGGGCCTCTCCATTTGTAGAGGAAACCCTCGGACGCAGATCATTAAAGTAAACTTTCTTTATCAAGCAATTAAAGAAAGCAATTTCTTTATAAGCAATTAAAGAAAGCAAGTTTTAAGATCAATGGAGTCATTGTTCTATCAAATAATTATAAGACGCTTAATAGATCCATTATGTCTTATTTTCTTTTTATTCATCTAGATGCAATGGATACAATACTTTTTATGTTTTATTTTTTATTTATTTTTATAATTGTTTAATATGTCTTATTTTCTTTTTATTCATCAGTTTTATTTTCTTTTTATTCATCTGGATGCAATGGATTCAATACTACTTCTTATGTTTTAATGAATCTAATACTTCTTATGTTTTATTTTCTTTTTATTTCTATAGTTGTTTAATAGATTAAAAAAGTTAATATTTTCTTTTTATTTCTATAGTTTTTTAATAGATTAAAAAGGTTAATAGGGATATTTATAGTTAATATGAGGAATCATTGAAATATATATGATCTCTAATAGTTAATATGAGAAATCCATTATATATATGTATATATATATTAAATGTTAATTTCTTTGTAAAATATTGTTTTCTCTTTTGGTGCAACCAACTTAATTGGGGATTATTGGTGATGTTATCACTTTGTTTCACTAGTCTCATTCAATTGAGTTACAAGAATTAGGTCTCTTTCTTGATCCAACTAATTTGATTTTTCTTTTCCCTTTCTTGGAACGATTTTTGTAAAGTGACACTAATGGGATTGAAGTTATAGAGTTATGGACAACACAATGTTTGTCACAATCTACTAGAGATGGAGTAATAACAATTGGCACGTTGCAAGGGTAGGCTTGTCGAGGTTTTGTTTGGTTCTTTCCATTGGTTGTCCATCTTTAAATATTTCTACTAAGAGGACTTCATGTTTTTCTGTAATATGCCTAAATATAATGATAATTAATTATTGTAATTAAATCAATAGAATCTCGCCCATGTGAAAGGTTGCAACTTAGATACTCTGCAACATATAAATAATTGTCCATTTACCAATGTAAATCATGAAATGAATTATAAAATATGATAATTCTTATATATGTTGCCTTTAATTGGTATCAGAGCCAAGATATGATATTGACAAATTTGTGGATTAAAAAAGTACACTGCTAGCCATTATTTCATATTGTTCAATTGTATTATGCACCTTCTTTTCTTATCTACCATCGTACACCATACCAACAGTCACCATTGTACCCCATACAAGTAATTGTCGTTGTGTGCCATATCAACAACAACCATTCCTTACAACCATCATACTATCCATTCAACGTCAATTTTCAAGCTAGCCGCCATACATGGCTATTGATAGTATGACCAACAGTCATACAAATTAAGTCATTTGCTTGAATAGTATGATCAACCACCATAAAATTAAGTTCGTTCTTATTAAATTAAAAGATATGGAGGTCTTTTTTCTCGTGCAATTAAACTAGCTCTTCATGAGGCAGATGGATAATTCAAGGAAGACCTTGAGTGCTACAGAGCCTCCCAATTCAGAAGTAACTAATATAGTGAAAAAATTGGAAGCTAAATATAACTCTAAATTTGAAGGGTTCAACTCAAATTACAAGCTGCTTAAGGAGGAGATTGAAACATTATAAAATGGAAGTAAGGGAATAAGTAGTCCAAATACTCTCACAACATTTTCACATGGTGTTGACCAAAATTTAGTCACCTATATTTTCCCTCTCTTGGATTCATAAAAGCCTTGATATCAAAAGAAGACATTTTTTGAACTTTTATAAGTTCATTCTACAACCCTCAGTCTTAGTTTCTCCACACATTTTTCAGATCAGAAATCTGTTTTTGTATGCCTAAGTTATTCAAGATCTGGTCCAAAGGTCTGATTTTGAAGAATCTTTTTAAGTATCATGTTCTTCTCTCCTTTTTTGAATTTTGGCTAAGTATTCTCATCACTTATTTCTCTCACCTTTTATCTCCATCCATTTCAACACTTAATCATTTTTCTCCTTATCTCTTCACCCTCTCCACTCCCATACTTAGCCACATTTCAATCTATGGTGGGGGTGGACACCCACCACACTCCTTCACCCTTACCCCTCACCTTCCTCACCCCTGCTCCTGCTATCTACATTTATCCTCCCTCACTTCCACCATCTACATTTCTCCCCTTCCCCCCTAACTACTCATCTCCTCATCGGGTTCACGGGTTGGCGGACTCATCTCCTTACTTCCCTCACCTTCCCATCCCTGTGAACCCACCATGCTCCTAACTCCGTTGCCTACACTTTACCTTCCCACCTACATCACCCTACGTCACCCTTATCCCTATGCCACTTACAAATTACCCCCTCCCCCTCTCATCTCCTTACCCTCTCCCTACTTAAAACTTTTTAAAAGTAATATAGCTCATGGGCGGGTGGACATCAGTCATCCCTCGCTCCCTTAATCACCTCACTCCCCAACCCGCCAACATATCCCTGCATCCTACAAAATACCCCCTCAACTCCCGCTACCCACAATTCTCCCTTCATCTACCCTCTTGTGCATCCTCCCATACTTAACTTATTTTCTCAAGTTTCATTACTTTACATTCTGAACCAATAAGATCCTTCCACATGAAAACACACAATTTGTGACACATGGCGGCGTATTATTGGTTATATTTGGTATCTAATGAGTTTATGACACGTGGGATATGACTCGACAATGATTCAATGATGATTCAGTTTTGATTCGGCATGATGTGGACGAAGACGGGGTTCCAAAACTATTATTTTATTTAACAATTTTCCAAGGGTTGAATCCTCCAAGCTCCATAATCTTCTTCTCATGTTTCTTGCTAAGTGTATTAAACACTTAGTATTATATAACATGAATAATATGTTATCCCAATGCAAGTGGGATAGAATTTTGAACCAAAACAAAGAATTTTATGAAGGGGCACGAAATTCATCAAGGGCTATGATTTACCCAAGACAATCGATAGACGGTGGCCGAGTGTTAATCTTGCAGAGGCCATAACTTGAGCTCTGGGTGTCAGAATCGCGTAAAATTTATACCGTTGGAAAAATATTTCGACATAGAAGATGATGGTACAGGTTTCAAGGGTTGAAGGTTGCTACATTTTCCCCAAAAATAAAAATATCAGTCAGCTTCAATTTTTAACAGGCCTACGTGACAATTGAACTTTATGAGCTCATATCTTGGAATCCAGGCGAGAGATTTGTGCAAAATTTATATAGTTGGAAAGATAAGATGATGAAGATATCGTCTGAAATGATTTCCATGGATACAAAGTTTATTATCATTCCCAGAAAATCATCCTCTTTTAACGGGAAATTAATTAAATTTTAAAAATAAAAGTTTAATTAAAACTTTTATTAAAAAATGAGAGGGACCCATTTTCAATATACTTATATTAATGATGTGAATTCATTAATGAAGAATTAATGAGACATTGATTAAAGGTAATGTTTCAAGAAGAAACTTGTACAGGAATTTCAAGAGAGGAAGAAAACCCTAACTACTCAAGTAGTTAGAAAATCTCTTCTTAAAAAGAGAAGAGAGGTTTCATCAAAGGTTCCAAGAATCAAAATTGTCAGAGGGAAAGGGAAGACGATCAGAGCAAGAAGAAGGCCTAGCCATGAATGTACAACCAAGCTTCTGATCAAAGGAAATAAATCTCTATCTTCTCTACTCTTTTTCTTCTTCTACACCATTTCTCATAGTTTTATGATTGAATCTATGAGTTGGGCACAAGGCTGAGTTCTTGAGTGTTCTTCTTGTATTCTTCTAGAGACTTTTCTTGTATGATCATGGAGTATTTACAGCCATATACATGAGGGTCAAATCTTTTGTAATGAAGAACATTTTTCATGAATAAACTCCACAAAGAATTGCTTCGAGGTTGATCTTGACTGTATCTTGTAACTTTGAGTTTTAAGTATGAGATATTTGAGGTTGACCTATCAAATTATCTTTTGATATTGATAGCAGTACTCTTTTAAAATTCTTTGAGATGATCAAATCATTCTCTCCTATTTCCTGTGAAGAAGATATGGATGCATTTATATATGATTAAGAATATTGTGTGTGATGTTGATCACAATTTAATTCTGATGTTGAATCCCTCCTTCAATCTTTTATTATTGTAAAAAGACTTTTTGTTGCACATAAAGATTGTACTCGGGTTATTGAAGAACCATTTTATTTCATAATCTCAAGCAATAAATATTTAGAGTTTCCTAGCATTCTCTTAATCCAATATATTCAAGATATATTGTTTAGCCAAAGATGAGTACCACCTCTTTAAAAACACAAGATGATTCATATCCTCGTGAGGTTGTTGTTTCGTTCGTGACAGATTTAAGCATAAACAGTACCCCATATTATTCCCCCTAGATACACTACAATTTCCTTTATTTCCCCTTTAAAAGTACATGGAGACTTTGTTTTCGGACATGAGACTGTCACATGTCAGTGATTAAAACTAAGTCTGCTTGAGATGTTGTGTGTTTGTAGCCCAAAAGTTGTGTCCAACCATGATCTCCACTTTCCAAATCAAATTGGTGAAGAACACATTTTCTTAAATCAAATATTACATTAAGTCATTGCAGAATAAGTTAGTGCACCAACTAGGTTAACCTAAAAAATGGCCTATATTTTACTCATCTAGCCAATGGGCTATAAAAATGTAAGTCTCCATAATATGTCCATAGTTAACTTTTGCTATCTTCCATCTCGTTGGCTCACCTCTCTTCACTTTGGTTTTAGTGAGTTGTATCTGAGATGCTATCACCAAATGACTATATTGGTAAGATATACATTCATGAACTTGAATCTTTTTAGATAATATAATCACCCTATTTTTCACTTTTTCAAAAAAGTGACCCATCACAATTATGTCTCCAATATGGTATGTGTAATATCCATCTTGATACGATCACACCAACTTGCATTTTATTTGCATGTATCACATGAAATAGTAGGCCACATTCTCTTCATTGTCCCATAGTGCAATGGCAAAACATACATCACTTGCAACTACAATTAAAAATGTCAATCGATAAACATTTGTTCAATTTTGAACATTTGAATGTTAAGTTGAAAATTCTAAATAAAAACATTGTTAATCTATAATGATCCCATTAATGAAGTCACATACGTTCCCTGGCAACATAAAAAACCAGATTAGAATCCAATGAAGACCTCTTCAATGTCCATCTCTTGCCAAGTCAAAATTGGATGTGCCCTCTTTGGATTAAGAGGGACATATTTCCATTGTTTCACATATCCATAATTTTCACATTGAACATGTTTACATCCCTATACATTAATGCAAAATACACAAAAGCATGCATACTTTCTCATCTCAATAGCAAAGATGTCACCCACGTTTTTACTGTGAACATAGTGCAATTCCCTTGTGTTGGGTATAGTTTCACAATACCAAGGCATGGATCTATTCACATATTCAAATGTAACATTCCAAAAGAAGCTACACCATATTAGATATCAAATATAAATTTTCTACTAAGCATGTGTTTCTGAAGTATATTGAAAATTTGAGCTTTAGTTTTCGCATAGTAGTCTTCTATCCATACATTTACCTCGATTGTTTGTGACCTTCATGGCCTAAATGAAATTTGCACTAGTCAACTACTTCAACAAAGGATTTGAGTTAGACTGCATCATGATTCATTTGGTGCCTCTTGAGTGTTCATTTCACACAAGCACTCATGCGATCGTGTTAACCCTTTCCATGTGCCATTTAAGAAAACCTCAAAGTATGTTGAGCTCCTATCTCTTTGTGAATCCAATTCAACCCAAAAAACGTGTGTGCCAATTTGAACTACTCTGCACACCCATTAGACCAAATATAATGCTTTGTAAACATTATCTTGTTCTTTCTGAATGATTCATAGATCAACCCAAAGCAATGGTCAACAAACAACATTTCATGCTCACAATCATCACTAATGTAAACACAGTACTTCTTAATCACATTACATGATTCTATAGTGTTATCCCTACCATCAATTCTCAATTGCGCATGTCTATACAATACATACACAAATATAGACACCTACACATATAGGCATCCATCAATATCACTTTAATTTTAATGCACAATACCATAGAAAAAAAAATAAATGTGGAAAATACACATAAAATACCTGTTATCGCACAGTTTGTAGGAAAGGTTTAAGTAGCTTGAAGTCAAGGCTCAAACTGGCGTAACAGGAGCTTCCCCACCCACTGTCACCTCGATGGGGAGCTCTTTCTATTTAGGGCGGCTAATCCCAAGGGAGATGTCCCTAGTAATCTGGGTTTCTGAAAGGTCTAAAGGTTTAAAGGATCAAGATAAAAGTTTCCTTTCACAGATTACTGCCAAGAGAGATAGTCAAGGGTGAAGGTATTCCACTGAGAGAGGCACCTGTTTGCGAGACAAGGAAAATAAAGCTAAAATGTGCATTCAGTGGTTAGTACTTCAAAGTATTAATGACTATCTTGAATACATATGAGCAATAATGGATGTAATTATTGACGAAGTCAATGATTGCAAATAAAGACAAAGGCATATAATATTACTTCTACAATAAATACAAAATGATAAAGGCATTCAATGTATAAAAACAATCCTTATTATATCACAATGCAATAAATATCATAAATTTGCTCATATATATATTGTTGTTGCGTCACTATGCAGATTTAGGGTGACGTCAGCCCTACTTCTAAGTTACCTTTTGAAGGGCAATGAGAAGGACGTTTTGTTAATTAAGCTTGTGAAGATAATCAACAACTCAAAACCTATCAAAAGGGGTGACAATATCACAACGTTTTATGCAAGACAAGAGATCAAAATAAGTGTGACGTCACCTTAGGGTTAGGGTGAGGTTAGCTAGACAAAGAAGTGGACGTTTTTGCAAAACAAACCAATGAAATCATTCAACACTTCTATGGCTATAAAGGGATGACCTAGCCGCAACTTTTAAACCAAACAAAAGTTCAAAAGGCCAAGACGTCATCATCAAAACTAGGGTTAGTAAGACGTTAGGGTTAGTAGGTTTTCACAATTGAGGGTTTGAAAAGGTTGTTTTAAACACTAAGAACTCAACGTTTTAGGATTAGACTAGTGCCTTAGGGTAAATGGAGTCAAGGAGTAAGG
>ML789338.1:34459-52428 GCA_009831015.1 Picea engelmannii
AAAGGCCTCATGCTCCTCCCTCTTTCCTTAGAACTCTTTGGCAAAACAGCTAGCTTCCAACTATAAGTCTAGGGCTGAAAAGTGTTGCTTGGGGACAAGGCTTTTCAAACCCTAAGGTCAAAACCCTAGGTGTAAACTAAATTAGGCCTAGGACATCTTCCTCCTTCAACTTATAATTCAAATCTAACTCAGAAAAGAGAATGGCTAGTGTAGCTATGGCTAGGCTAAACCTTCTTTAATCAATGGCTAAACAAGTTTTTATCATGGGGACATGAAGCCATGACCTACTTGTGTGTTGGCTCCCTAAGGTTTCAATGATTAAGCATAATAATAATAATGTAACTATACATGTAATATATTTAATCAACAACCATTCAATCAAGAAGTTTTGTATGAGAAATATACTTACAAATCAATGAAGAGCTCAATCAAACCCTAGTTGTAAACCTTCCAATGATAAAAACACCATATGCATGCCAAAAATGATCCTCCTCAAGTGTAGCGCCTCACTCCAAGAACAAATACTTAAGACAAAAGATAGAAAGTGTCACTCTCCTAAGAGAGCAAGTTGTGTTATAAAAATGAGAGGCAACGTCCTCTCTTTATATCATCCAAATGACCTTTAATTATCAAAATAGGTCATTAAAAATAGCCGACAAGGCTGACTTATCATTATTCAATCATTTGTCATATTAAATGCTAAAAATGTCAAAAATAGAGCTGAAAAGGGAGACGTCAAGCCCCTCTGAGGGAGACGTTGGCCCTTTTTGGGCATGATCAGCATCCAAGGAGCAAAACTTTGGCCCCTCTGGGGCTCCTGCAACCTGTCACATGTGCCAAACAAGCCCAGCATGCTGCCACATGCTCCAGAAATCGTTCAGCCTGCCCTGGGTGGCGTCCTGTCCATCAAATCCATCCTCCATCTGCAGGGGCTAATCCACCCTAGGTCAAATATTTGCCACAGCGTCCTGATGAGGGTGTCCTTCTTCTTCTCCATGCAGGGGCGTGTCATCACTCTGTCCTGCCTCTGCCATCCCAGCAACCATATGATGGGCTCTTCAGCCCCATGGAGGTCCGAGCTAATCATCTCCCCATGTGCACTGATTCTCTGGTACCTGTCCACCGGGTATGGTCCTGCACATCAAAGACTACTCCCTCCATGGGCTCATCAGTCCTAGATATCATAGAAATGTAAATCATGTTTCATCATTAAAGTTATCAAATATATGCATGAAATCCCTATCATATCATCTAAGATCTCAAAGACATTACACAAATCTACTATACAAAGCTAAGGAAACCAACAGGAAAACCTATTGGGCTAATACACACAAGAGATGGAAAGTTTCCTCAAAGGATCATTCAAGCCATGTGTAATGAGGTGATATGGTTTTTAGGGATGTCTAGTCATAGTAAGACCAAGGGCAGGTGTCGTCTATGGGTGCCTTTGTAGGAGGCGAGTTGTACCCGTCATGGATGCATTTTTTCCAAGCCCTTTTATTGCCTTATCTTTCTTTTATTGCGTTTTTACTTCAAGGTCTGACGAAGAGGACACTGCCTTGGCTTGGTGGCCAGAGCTGACAGCATTACCCACTGGTATCTTCGCAGAAATGAGAAGGCTGCCTCATGATGAGACCCCCTTTCCTTTGGCCATGCAACCAAAGGTCACTGCCCTGGCTTGGTGACCAGATAGTGGCAATGTCATACTGCTAAACACCTATGAACATAATGGGCCGGCTCATGATGAGACCTCCCATCCTCTTGGTTAGGTCTTGTTTTTATTATTATTATTTTTCTGAGGGTCCCTTAGTTTCTTATCGAGAGGCTTTTTATTGCCTTCTCGGGGATCCCCTGGGCGAAGCATCTCTAGGTTTTATTTCCTATGGATTTTATCTTTTACCAGCTACTTTTACCCCCTGGGCCTTTAGCCCCTTCTTCCCACAAGACAAGATGTAACCCTGAAAGGTCATCCTAATGGCCAGACTAGGGGAATGGGATGGATGAGCAGGGTATAAGATGTAAAAGTGATAAGATGGTGGGAGCGGACGATGGCTCTGCAAACCCCCTTTGGTGGCTAACTAAAACCCATGAACATCAACTTGCTAGGCCACCCAATCAATTACCCCAACAATGGTCAAGTGGATTAGTGTAAGATCCAAGCAGTCATCAGAAATGAAAGGAACCTGATGCATATATAAGAAGGTTATAACAATCAAATATGACACATACCATGATACCTCGGACCAATTACCTCATGGAGCAAGAGTCCTCTCTGATGCAAGCCCAGGCCGGTGGTGATGGAAACTGCTACTGCTGACAGGACAAATCTGACGAAGAAGAAGAAAGATGGGCCCTCCAAGGCCATGCTCAGGTCAACCCTGCTCTCGGTACTCCATGTCTAGGACCATGCGGGCCTCGAGACATGATCTCCTAGTTATCCCTAGATATCGGGGATAACAATACCTAAAACAACTAATACCTAGTTAGAATGTAGTACTCACTATGTATCTTTCTCTAGGGAGAAAATGTGTAATTCTTGACAAAGTATACCACTGATAAGATTGTGCCTGGTTTGAATACCTTGAGAGACTATCTAAATTAGGAATTTTGTCATATGGACCTAATGAGTGTTTATAAATCTGATTTTGAAACTTCTCCATAAATTTTGAAATAGGGAAATCATCCTCAACCAAGTCAATCCTCTTTGAGGCCACGCCCAAAGAAGATGATAGATTCATAGTAACATACTCATATCTCCTCCATGTGACTGTAATATCTAACAATATAGGGTGGGAGAGACCCATAGGAAAATTCTAGTGGAATAGTGTCAGATTACCACATTAAAGGCATCATCTTCCACCTACACATGTTTTAACTAAAACCCACATCTTCGAGATTCCTTTTGCATAATATCATTGAAATAAAATTGTGCATTATGAGAGGAGGGCCACCTTACCAATTTGTTTTGAATAAATCTACAAATGTGTCATAATAGAGATAGAATTCACCATGGTATTGACAACAACAAGTGTTGAGTGAATGCATGAAGATAAGTAACATCTTTTAGTGAAACGTGGCAATGAAAATTTGACTTTTTACATAATATTTTTAAATTGAAGGCCTCAAAATTTATCTACGCCTTGTGAATTTTGATGTGAAATAAAAAAAAATTGTAGGAAATTGTGTTGTCTTTCTAACAATATTTTTTCAAGAAATATTAATGTCATTTAATGTGTCAAATTTGTATTTAATTAAATGCTTGTCCATGCAAATTTTTAGAAAAGTTAACAAATGACTTTCGTTCCTGTCAACTAATTCAATGTTCAATGTATAATTTTCAAAACCAAAATATACAAACACGATCTACATATAACATAGTAAATTTTACTATTTATTGGAAAATATATTATTATTATTATTATTATTCGAAGCTGACCAATTAATATTTCACTCGCATTTTATACACCTTTGTGTTCATGTCAACTTTTTTCCTATTGTTTACTTTGAAAAACAAAAAATGCCCTTTTGAAGGGGAAATATTCATGGGGATCCCACATATTTTTTATAATTTTTTAGTTGTGTAGTTTTTATATTTTTTTATAATTTTTCTCCAAGCTCCTTTGGAATTGTGGAACCTTTTTTTTTAGTATAAGTTTTAAAAGAAAATAAATTAAAAATATAATTTGAAATTCAAAGTGTGAAAATAATACACCATTGGATAGATGATTCACCGAAGGATCCAATTGCACCAACTATACCACCTAATATGAAAGAGATGAACGGGTTTCACCGCTTGGAAGTTGTAGCTGCAAAAAATATTACAGTGAGGGAGTTGTATTTCAAAATTTTAAATCCTTGATCGAGTAATTTAGCTCAATAAATGGTTATTATAAAGCTCGATTGAGTGCCTAACAAGAATTCAGAATACTTTGATCAAGGGTTAGTTAAACCCTTGTTTGAATTCTTTGCAGGTTAAGAAAAATAAATTGATCAAGGTTCATGTGTGTTGTTGTTGCAAACAGAAACAATGCCTCATAGCCCATATTCAATTATTTCTTAAAAAAAGGGACCTCAATTGATTTATAGAGATTTATCGAGGTCTTAACTCTTGCTCGACCTCTATAGCTCGATCGAGGGTTTTCTCAACCCATACAAGCACTTCAATCAAGGTTTTGATATGTCCATAAATAACTCTCGATTGAGAGATATTTAAGCACTCGATTGAGATATCAATACCTCGATCGAGTGTTTTAAATTAGTTGGAACAATGGTTAGAAAATCTACTATTTCACCCTTTTTCTTGCCAAAAAGTGTTACCCAAATTCATGGACTCACCTTGTTGCAAATTGTGTTGGCTTGTTACCCCCCAAGCTTTGGGAAACTAAGGAGATGATGTCTTGAGGTCCACAGGTTGAAGACATGGAGTGCCGAGAGTTACATGACTAGTTGAGCCCACATTGAGCAAACATAACCCCTCCTATCCACTGTTAGGTAGCGAAATCATAAACATAGCATAAACAAGCAATAAATCGAAGACAATAATCACACAATTTAACACATTGATTTACATGGAAACCTAATAGGCGAAAAAACCACAGGGTAGTGATAATCAATATTCTTATTATTCAAGGGAGAATTACAATAACCAACACATGAATACAACCATCCTCTCCTCACATACACACTACACTCCACTATATTGCGTCTCCACACCTCTACGGGTATGCTAGTTATATAGGACCTGATAGATAGTTAGACGAATTGATTACAACTCTATCCACTAGTTACATAACATGTTCACTAAAGAGTGCATGCATGTACATTCTAAATTTAGCTGATGTGCATGCTACCACATGGGAAATTAGTTGGAACATTTTCAACAATCCCCACCTTGACAACAATCTACCTGATATATCATGCCCGAATTAATTCATCACCTTTTCTGCAAGCTAAGAGAAGCCAAACACCATTGTAGCTTCTCTAACAAAACTTATTCCATAAAAATGTCTGCAGAATTCACTTTTGTATGGACCTTTTACAGAGCCACTCCCCATTCATCAATAACCTATCTTACAAAATGGTATTTAATAGAAATATTCTTTGTCTTATTGTGATAAGCATGATTGCTAGCCAAATGAATACCATTTTGACTATCGCAGAATAATTTCACCTTGTCCTGCACCCTTCCAAACACACCCAACAAACCTTTTAACCAAATTGCCTCCTTCCATGCATGTGAAGCATCCATATATTTTGCCTCAATAATGGATAAATAATCTATGTTTTGAAGCTTTGACATCCAACTAACAGGTCCTCTTGCAACAATAAAGACATATCCTGAAGTGGATCTCCTTTTGTCAAAGTCACCTGCAAAATAAGAATCTACATAACTGCAAACTGAATCACTGGAACCATCATAGGTAATAGAATAATTACTTGTGCCTCTATGATACCAAAGCATCAATTTCATTGCTACCGAATGCTCTTTACTTGGATTTTCCATGTATCTACTGACAACACCAACTGCATGTGAAATATTTGGTCTAGTACTCACCATCACATACATCAAAGTTCCTACTGCATTTGCATATGGTACACGAGGCATAATCATTTTCTTCATCATTACTAGGACATGAACCTAAAGAAAGATTGAAATGGGAAGCCAAAGGGATCTGTACAGGTTTCACATTATTCATACTGAATCTCATAAGTATTTTCTCCACATACTTCTATTGTCATAACTACAACTTACCATTTTTCTTATCTATGTGTATCTCCATGCCCAAGATTTGTTTTTTTTCTCCTAGATCCTTCATATCAAACACCCTAGCCAACTGAGCCTTTAACTTGTTGATTTCTACCATGTTTTTTCTTGCCACAAGCATATCATCAACATATAACATAAAAATAATGAATATCCCATTTTCCAACTTTTAAAAGTAAACACAGTGATCATATTCACTTCTTGTAAAATTTAGGCTCACAATGAAGGAATCAAACTTCTTGTACAATTGTCTGGGAGACTTCCCCAGGCCATACAATGACTTCTTGAGTTTGAAAAAAAACCTCTTATTGTGATCCTAAACAAACCCTTCTGGTTGTTCCACACACACACACACATATATATCATCATCATCATCATCATCCAAATCTCCTTGTAGAAATTATGTTTTAACATCTAGCTTCTCTAACTCAAGATCAAGTAAAGCAATTAATGCTAACACAACACGAATTGAAACAAGCTTCACAACTGGTGAAAATATTTCATGAAAATCAATACCTTCCTTTTGAGAATACCCCTTTTCTACCAGTCTTGCTTTATACCTTTCAAATTTATCATCAACACCCTTTTTTTCAGTTTGTAGACCCACTTGCAACTGGAAACCTTCCTATCCTTTGGAATTTCTACCAGGTCCCATGTTGTGTTCCTCTCCAAGGCATCTATTTCTTCTTTCATAGATTCTTTCCATTTAGCACTTTCAAATACCTTAATTTCTCCATGGTAACAACTATGTTCTCCATCAATAGAAACCAAAGCAACATATGAAACATAATCATCATACCTTGTAGGAGGATTCCTGACCTGTGTATATCTCCTTAGAGATGGTTGAGGCATATCCTCAGTTTCTTGGATATTTTCTGCATCTGCATCTTCTTCTTCTGGAACTTCTTCATGCTCCTCCATTTATGAAAATGGTTGAGTCTCCAACATAATTTTTTGAACTTGCGGTACATGTTCTTGTCTCACTTCAACATCTACTAGTTCTGATTTTAAGGGTGAGGATTCATCAAATACTACATCTCTGCTTATGATGAGTTTGTGGCCAGTAGGATCCCACAATATGTACCCCTTAAATCCATCACCATAACCAAAAAAGACACATCTCCTTGATCTAGGATCTAACTTAGAACATTGATCTTTATAAATAAGAGCATAAGCATCACAACCAAATATTCTCAGATTTGAATAATCACATGAATGACTTGTCCATACCTCTTCTGGAATATTATAGTTTATTGTAGTTTATGGTGATCGATTTATTAGATGGCATGTTGTAAGAACTACTTCTGCCCACAATTCCTACTGTAACTTGGAATTACTGAGCATTCTCCTTTCTCTCTCTAGAAGAGTCCTATTCATGTGTTCAACAACACCATTTTGCTGAGGAGTATAAACCGTGGTCTTATGTATTTTGATCCCAAATTCCTTGCAATAGTTTTCAAACTCCAAAGATGTGAACTCACCTCCATTATCTGTTCTTAAACACTTGATTGACTTGTCAATTCTCTTTTCAACCAAAGCTCTGAATTTCTTAAAAGTATTAAATACATCAACTTTTATTTTAAGTAAATAGACCCAAACCTTTCTGTAGTAATCATCTTACATGTCACAAAATATGACGATCCTCCAAAAGAAACCGTAGGGGATGGTCCCCAAACATTTGAATGAATTTAATCAAGGATACCTTTGCTTATATGTCTTCATGTTTTAAACTTCTACCTAAATTGTTTTCCAAAAACAAAATACTTGCAGAAATTCAAATTCAGAAACTTTAAACTTGGAAGTGACTTATGATCAACCGGTACCTTAAGCCCTTTCTTGCTCAAATGAACCAAACGTTGATTCCATAAACGAACATAGTCACTTGCACCTTTAGATGCTACCACTTATTGATTTATTCCAGTTCTTCCTTCAAGATAATAAAGTTTCTCGATCCTCTTTTCCTTCATGACTACTAATATGCCTTTGGACACCTTCAGTACTCCACCTTGAATTGTACACTTGTAACCAACAGAATCTAGAACTCCCAAAGATATCAAGTTATTTATAAGTTCAAGTGCATGCCACATCTTTTAATGTTCTTATAGAACCATCATGCATTTTAATCCGGACGCTACCAACCCAATAATGTTACAAAAAAAGTCATTTCCCATAAAAATAACACCATCATCAATAGATTGGTAAGTTGAGAACCAATTTCTATGAAGACACATGTGGCTAGATGCACCAGAATCTAACAACCAATGTTGATGTTGATGTGAAACATCACAAGTATACAATACCTCATCAACCATACCTAAAATTGAACCTGAACTTGTTTCAGCTAAATTAGATTCCTTTGCTTCCTTTGTGGAGTCCTCTTTGGATGCATTCTATCTTTTCCAATAGTCCTTCTTTAGATGCCCTAATTTTCCATAGAACCAACATTTATGCTTACTCGTCTTTCCTTTTGACTTAGAAATTGATGTACATCTTTGACCTTTCCCTCTTTATGTAGATCGACCCCTGACCACCATTGCTTCTGCTGTTGAGGTTTCTTTACTAGATCTTCTCCTCATTTCCACAAATAATAGATCTCCCACAACAATATCATAATCAATGGTATATGTTGTGATAAAACACATAGATGTGACCAGATGATCCAAATACTTGGGAAAAAAACATTGTAGCGTAACTTCCTTGTCCTCATCTTCGTACTTTACTTCCGTACTAGATAATTGACAAATCAGAGTATTGAAAACATTTAAATGATAAAAAAAAATTGTACCCTCTTTCATCTGTAAGTTGTACAACTGCCTCTTCAATAAGATTATATTCATCAAGGAATTTGTCATATAAAAAATATCCAGTATGTTTCATAAACCTGTTGTTGTCTCCTCTCCAACGATGTTAAACAACAATTCATATTCCAGACACTAATAGATGGTACTGAGGACTCTTGCATCCATATCTTCCCAGTCCTCATATGTCATGCTTGTTGGTTTCTTTTTCTTTCCTGCCAACAAATTTTGCAATCCTTTTTGCACAAGAAAATCCTGCATCTTGAGCTTCCATAGCTCAAATTTATTCTTTCCAATGAATTTATCCACCTCAAACTTAGAACTTTGCACATTCACCATTTAGCAGAAAACCTCCCAAAAACCCACAACTTATAATAAACCAATATTTTTATTATAGAGGAATAAACTTATATTTCAAAGTGGGACCAAAGAGGTTGAACCCAAAAAGGTTTAATCCCCCAAAAAATATTTAAAATATATCTTAAAACCTTTTAGAACATTCACCTTTTTAAACAAATAAACATCCCCCTCTTAAAAAGTAATAAAAAATGGTACTTTATAACTCCACCCATTTTTTATAGCAATCCTTTATGTCATATATTTGATATTTGATAATAAATGATCCTTTGTACCTCATGTTTAATAAGTAACCAAAAGTTCACTTGCATACCTCTTTCCACATGTATCACTTCTTTGAAAATCGTTAGCAGCGATGATCACAGGTTATCGCCTCTCTCGCAATGAATCTATTCCAGCACGCGACACACAGAACTTTGCGCATAGATTAAGTAGAAACTCTCCCTTTATCTCTCATTCATGCAAATGATTCCTCCTATAGTCATATCTTTGTCACACTTACAGTGCATTAGGAAAGCTGCCTCACCAGAACAACGTCTCAAACAACATAGCACACTCTCACCCTCTTTCACAGAAATCACCCTACAGATCTAGCTCACTCATGTAATGAATTCCTTAACTTATGCTATGATACCACTTGTTAGGAAGTGGAAGCATAAACAAAGCATAAACAAACAATAAACAGAGAACAACAATCACACAATTTAACGTAGTGATTTACGTGGAAACCCAATACGGGAAAAAACCACAGGTCAATGATAATCAATATTCTTATTGTTCAAGGGAGAATAACAATATCCAAAACATGCATACAAACATCCTCACCTCACATACACATTGCACTCCATTGTATTGCGTCTCCACACCTCTACGGGTATGCTAGTTATATAGGATCTGATAGACAGTTAGATGAAATTATTACAACCCGATCCACTAGTTACACAACTTGTTCACTGAAGAGTGCATGCATGCACATTCTAAATTTAGATGATGTGAATGCTATCGCATGGGAAATTAGTGGGAACTTTCTCAACCTTCACCACACATCACCATTCATTTTCAACAACATAACAACGTTTACCACACCAGTTTGTCCCAGAAATGACATCAGGTATTGCTTCATGAGGTAACAAGTCCAGTCTCATGGTAAGTGTCACTTTAATAATTGAAGCATTTGAGCATGTTGAAAAGAGTCCTTTCTTGATTATGAAAACGTTTTCTTGGAAATTATGCCTTTTGCCGCATTTCACCTTGGTGGTTGACTTGGTGTCCTAGTAAGTGGTTCACCCTCAGGAAAAGGGTTTCTATTTGGGGGTCTCCTTGAAGGGTCATCGTACCATTCCCTCACATATTGACCATTTTCTACGCCTCTTCCCTTTTTTTTCCTCATGTTTTGGGTTTTTGGGCTCATTGAACTGAAGAAGGGCTTGTATCTCATTTCATGGGAAGAAGGGGCTAGCAGCCTAGAGGTGTTGTAACTGGAAAGAGTTAAAAGCCATAAAGTATCCTTCTAGATGTTCTCCCTAAGGTACTGAGAGCAGTGAAACGCTTCTCCATAAAGAATGAAGGATCTTTTAAAAAAGAAAACAAATAATTAATAAATGTCATGCTTGATGGGGGAATGCATTTATGGTGTCTTTTAATTTACAGTGCATATGGAACTAAATGTATTCTAACTTCAAGTGGAATTATGGTGTTCCTTTTCTTTCCTTGCACATAACACTCAATATTCATACCATAATAAATTAATGGAAAAGAAAGGGTTTGGAAAAATGTTGCATTGCAAATGAAGGATGCATCACACCCTCCACAAAGGCACCCATGGATGAGACAATATGGGCCTTTGATATGTCAATAACCTCATGCCCAAAAGGTCTTACCCTATCCATCTCATATTCACTACATAGCCTAGAGAGGGTCTTCTTGGGAAACACTCCTTGACTTGAGGATTGGTCTACCCAATAGGGCACCATGAAAACCCTCCCATACTTAAATTTGACAAATTTAAAAAGGTCTTTGAACATTTGTTTAGTTTGAAAAAGGGATATTTAATGAACATGTTTGGGTAGTTCTTTTATTAAATGTGGCTTACTTGGCATGATATATGTGACTTGTGAACCCTTGGAGGGTGTACTTGTTTGTCTTTGCAGGACCTTGCCCAGTGAAATCTATCCATGGAGGGATTGTTCCATTTGACCTTCATGGGGGGTTGAGAACCCCTAGGATGGACACCATATCCCATAGGATGGGAAGAGGACCCCAAATCTCTTATGCACATGAGATGATGAATGTTTCCTTTGGAGAAAATTTGACAATACTAGAGAATGACATCATATCCCTTTGCACTTGGATGTTGGCCTTTGGAGGCCTAGGACGTCACCTCCTAATCCCTTGACGTCATATGGAGGCTAGGGTTTTGGGGGGATTGATGGTGTCATAGGTATTGTGATGTGGTTTGAAGGAAGGAGATGCATGGCATGACACTCTAACACATAAGAGCTTGACATGTGGCCTTTGGAGGCCCAATGATATGCTTCTTGAGGCTCTGTTGGCACAAGGGAAGACCTAGGGTTCAACGCTTCAACAACGCACCAAAAAAACCCTAACTATCGGCCCTTTCAGCAACACCTGCGAAGTAGGTGAAGTCTCACTCGAGGTAGAGGCAGGGGGCTTACAGGACTTAGGTGTCTGTAACCAAGTTTGGACACAGATCTGTGATTATAACACTTCTACAGAGAACTAGGAACAACATGCATCAACCCATTAGTCTTATTCACATCGCAGATTGAACCCTAAGTACAGATCGACGCAGTAAAAATGAAAACATACACATTGCACTTAGAATCTTAAGTTATATCTATCACATTCAACATAAACAAATCACTAAGAATTCATAGATCTATCTAACATACATAATAACAAAAGAACTAAGCAGATAAATGGAAAACACAACATAGCACAAAGAAAACCATCAACACAAGATATACATGGTTCACCCCAGTATGGGGCTACATCCACCAACTTCTTCTTCTTCTTTATTATTCTTCAAGCTCTTACATTCATTTGCTCCTGTGCACTAAGCCACAGAGCCAAAATTCGCAAAGGACAGGCGATCTGTGCACTGAGCACTAGATCCTTCTTCCCAAAATTAGGTCAAGGCATGGATCCAACTCCTATAACAAGCACAGAGCCTTACATACATGTTCTTTTGCACAAAGCACCCAAAACTATTTTCACTTAGCCAACAAACACACTTCACTACATTACATTCTTACTTATTTATACTTTTTGATTCCCTTACAAAAAGGCCTAATCATGGGTAAACCCATGTGACGACATCCCATAAACCCTAATACAAAAACCCTAATGAACCCCTTGCTGGGTCAACAAATCAAGTGAGATCCCACGATCTTAGCTCCGCTTGGGTGCTCCATCTTTGACCAGCCTGTCGAAGTCCAAAAGGTGGTCAAACCTGACCAATGTTTCCTCAAAACTTGGTCGAGGGCCAACAAGCTCCCAACACTCACCTGTGACTCATCCCGAGTCACTTAGGTCTAGGCAACACTGCGTTGAAGGCCTCGAGATTAGCTCGAGCTGCCCCAACTTGTTGCTTCGCTTGAGCCTCCTTCTCAACAAGCTCCTGGATTATCTGCACTGTAACATGCTCTTTCAGTCATTGCTCGACTGATGCAACCACTTGGTCTAGTTGCGAGCCTTGTCCTTCAATCCCTTCAAATAATTTGCAGGCTTCATCCTGCACTAGTTGCAACTTATGTGTGACTTCCATTACTCTTCCTTGGATGGTAGTAATCTATTGTTGGATTGTGCGTTGTTCTTGTGATATTTTCATTCTCTCTACCATAGTGAGTAGCTTCATCTGCACCTGTACTGACAGTGCCTGCTGCTTCACCTCATGTAGTTGTGCTTCTAGTTTCCTCAACTCTAGATCTTCTGTGAGGCGTTCATAAGTCTATGCACTTCTATCACTCATTTTTTTTCATTCTGAGGCGAGGGCTCTGATCCTTCCTACTGCACTCTTAGCAGCTTCCTCCCTCTGGTCGTGCACCTCCTGCGGAGTGCTTGGAACTACTTGGATCTCCAACTCCGGTATCCTTGCTTGAAGTTGTTGGATGACCTCAATGAGCTTCAGTACTTGAATATCAATCAATTCTTGTTCCTCCTGTGCCAAGCCTGACACAAAGCGAAGTTCGGCATCAGCGACAGGTGTCTGAAATTCCTCTAACCATTCCTTTGTGATATGCTCCATGTATTCATCTGTCATCTTGTAATATGATTGTAACTCCTTCTTGCTTTCATATCAGTGTGTAGTGATATAGATAAAATGTGGATCTGCATGGAACTTAGCTAGTGGTATATACTAGTGCAAGGTGCGCGGTGTCATGCACGGAAATGACTCTATGGAAAACTCTAGTTGTTGATAGTAGGCATGGAACACAACGTTCGACTACCATTTCTTTGACATGTCGCTCGTATACCATAATGTAGAAAATCTAGCCGCCAATGGCTCCGATGGTTCAATTTCTAGAAAGGTTTCTCCCTCAGGAATTTGCCAAGCGACAAATACAATCAACACGAGTAGCGAGATGAAGTGGAACTCGAATCCTTGATCCTGCACTTCATGATAGTCTTTCTCAAGCTCGTTGACGAGGTAACTCGCCCAATTCATCTGCATTCCCTCCACGCATTTACATGGGAGGTCCACCACGAACCTGGTGACCTATGTGGGGTGGTTATTTCTGACGATCTTGCCAGCTATGAGTTGGAAAGCGAGGCGCACTGTGCCATATTGTATAGAGGCTACCTTGTATCCTCACTTTCCCTTTTCAACTTTGTTGTATGCCTCCTTTATGCGTTGTGCCAGGGAGCGGTTCAAGCCCTTCCCTAGGTAGAATTGTTGAGGGTCAGGTCCATGCATGCTCAATCTTGTAATCAAGTGGATCAACATTGGATCCACAGTAATCTGCTTGTCAAGCCACATGTATCCACCATGATAGCACGACAAGAGGAGTTTAACACAAGATTTAACCTCTTGATGTCGGCCTAAATGAGGAAACTTCATCACGTTAAGTATAGTGGACTGTGCCAGCTCCTTAATCCATGGTTGGAGACTATGCAAGGCTTCTTCCCAGTGGTCTTTGTCAAATATCAGTGGGGTGTGAGCATGGTGTAGTTCTTTCTATATCCAAGGTTAAAGTCATTGTTCTTTAGTGATGGGATCTGTCCCAATTGGCTTCCAACTACGTGTATTCCATTTGGAATGTATGTGGTGATCAAAGTGTACTCGAAGTCCCATGGGATGATGTCGTGGTTAACCACACCAACCAAAGGCGATATATAATCTGGTAAGATCGACGGGATCTGCTTCGCATTAGCCAGATCATCGCGATGATTACTTCGCTTCTCAGTCGCGGGGTTAGCACGGCTAGAGTGTCGTGCAGTCGAAGGGGAATCCTATAGTCCCCTGGTCGATGATGCCTGAATACCTTCAAACATAGCTCTGTTATCCATAAACTTCTTAAGAACCTCTTCGACAAACTCCTCTAACTCAGTTTGTTCGCCCGACACTCTCACTTTTAAACGGACAACTCGGGGTAGGTGAATGGATATGTGGAGTAAAAAATGGATGGCAAGTTCTGATAACACAACTCGATACACAATCACTTCTCTTCTTGTCTCAGATAATCACGGGTGGAAAAAAGTGGTCCCGACACAGCGTCCGACGGGTTAAATAAGTGAGTGTTTTAACATATTCTTCCAAAAACGGGTAGGAATGCTTCCATCAATGTGAATTTGTCCTTTATGGCGTGGTCTCAACGTCCAATGACGGTTTGTCTGCCCATAAATTAATTTTCTAGCTTTTTCGGAGCATCGTTATAATGGTCAGGGAACCTCCAACGGTCATATAGCTTCGCCAGGGAAAATTCCCATTCTGCGCGGTTCTGTTGTTCCAGCGAGGTTTAAATCCTGCAAACCTGCCTCCTACGAAGTCTTCCATTTGTTCTTTGTAACTTCCTGTAGTTTTCCAACTTGGATTTCTTCTTACTGAGCTTCCTTTCCTTCTTTCCTATGATTTGAGTCTCTCTAACTGTTTCTGGATTTCTCTTTCCATTCTTATTCTTATCTTCTCCTAACGTAGTGAATTCACATTGCTGATGTATTCTCAAAGGGTTTGAAGTTAATATCCCTTCTCTCATTAATTCTAGGGTAGGTATTCTTCTTTCTTGCATAGATAGGTCCTTCAAACCTTCTTGTGTTCCTTCAACCTCGATAACTAATTCTCTTTCCTTTTGTTGCTTCGACTTAACTTCTCATTCTTTTATTAGTCGATCTATTTTTCTAGCTATGAAATCCCTTAGTTCTTGCTTTTTCTTTTCTGTAGCTTCTTCCTCTTCTTTCCTTCTGATCTGATCTTTCTCAATCCATGTTTTTCCTAATAAAAGTGGGAAAGGGGCGTTGTTCTCAACCAACTTAATGATTTAAAATTATTCTTCAGTTGATGTTCCATGAACAATAATAGGTACATTAGTAAC
Organism: Picea engelmannii; assembly: GCA_009831015.1. Classification (NCBI taxonomy): domain Eukaryota; kingdom Viridiplantae; phylum Streptophyta; class Pinopsida; order Pinales; family Pinaceae; genus Picea; species Picea engelmannii. Next base: position 49,930 of record ML789338.1, read on the forward strand.
TCTTCCACATAGGGTTATCATCTTTCCCTTGAACAAGCCTATCCTTCCCAATGAAGGTACCATAGTAGGATTTCCCAAAATTTCCCAAGTTTCCTCTGTCATAATATTCAATTGTGTTTCCTCATCAAAGACACAGTCTATGTCGAAGTCTCTTATTCTTGTACTTATGCATTGTTTTACCTTCAAGACCTTGGTAAATTGACATCTTTGTGATCATTCATCGTTTCTTTCAACTGTAATAGCATAGTCCGAGATTTCCCTGATTCTTTTTCTCTATGATTATATAACATGCTCTTAGTCTCTTGACTTCCTTTGTAGTTTTCTTGTCTCATGTTCATCCTTTCAACTTTAGCAATCATCCTTGGACAATCCTCAACTTCATGACCAACAATTTTACAACAAAGACAAATAGGACATGCACCGGGGCTTTCCTTAGCAAGATGTCTCAGTCTTTTGCAGTTATAACATAATGTCAATCCTCTCTTTCTTTTAAATGTTCCCCAACCTTTCCTATATTGCGCACTAGGATCACAGTGCTGGAGCTGCAATCTGCAAAAATTCTTTCTAGGTTCCTACATCCACTTATTAGTCCAAAAGTTATTTCTATGCATAGGAATAACATATCTTTCTTCAATTCTATCAAATTTATTCAGATCAACTCTTTCTTGCAACTGTGCCTTAGCCTTCAGACTAAGAGAAAAGCTATTAAACATACCTAGGTTCATGCTTTCGAAAAAAAAATCACTTATCGTACTCTTATCAAAGCACAAAGCTTTACCTCTTTTAAGATCTTACCTATTTTCTTCAGATCATATTTCTCTTTTAGCACGAAGCTTCGTAGGACGAGTAGAATACTGTGCACTAAAGTAGCAGATCTACGCACAAATCTTCTCTTTTACTTCAATTCCCAGCAATCACAGTTTCAGGTCCCAACAATGGAACCATTTGTTGGCACAGGGGCAGACCCAGGGTTCAACGCTTCAACAACACACCAACAAAAACCTAACTACCATCCCTTTCGGCAACACCTACATAGCATGCGAAGTCTCACCCAAGGTAGAGGCAAGGGGGGTTACAGGACTCAGGTGTCTATAACCAACATGGGACACAAATATGTGTTTATAACACTTCTATAGAGAACTAGGAACAACATGCATCAACCCATTAGTCTTATTCACATCGCAAATCAAACCCTAAGTGAATGTTATGTGTTTAAATAAAAAGGATCAGTTTGCAACACATAAATTAAAGGATTACTTATGCAAATTACACATAGACAGCAGCATAAACATTGAACATAAACACATAAGCACATCAATTGATAAAGGAGTTCACCCCTCTTATGGGCTACATCTCCTGGTCCAGCTTCCAATGGATCATTATTATTAATTGCTCAAAAAGTGCTCAAAAACATGTCTTACAATGATCAAACTGACAAAATGACTGCTCCAATGGCTTCCCAGCGTCCCAAAACCCCTGTCTGGGCTCTTTCGGCACCTCAATTGGTCGAAAAATGAAAACGTTAGGCCTCCTGGAAGTCTCCCTCTTCAAGCTTGTTGTCTATGGTTCTACAATTCGCACCCCTCTGAAATGAACCTGGCTCACACGCTCATTTAAGCGCAAAAACCCAGCACCGGGCGCAACCGCGCCAACGGTGCAAACCGTAGAACGGTTAAGGGTGCGCCAACCCCTAATCGCCTCGGCAGCTGGGCATATGGCCATGTGACCTCGCGCTTGGATAAAAGGTGGTTTAACCGTTTGAAAACTGTGTAAACCGACTCCCGCATGCACATACAAAGGTTATATGTTAAAACCGGGGTTAAATGTTTATAACCCGCGCGCAATTCGTTAACACCGCCCCATATACTATATGGTCACATAGTTTACAATGGAACCACGGGTCGGGGCTAGGCCCCGGCCCGCCCCCCTTTTCCACTTAATACAACACACGTATTTAAATATATGCGCATTGACATTCATAACAAGGAACATCGGGCGGAAAGTTGGTTAGTGGAGTTTGCAAAGGTACTATGTGGAGGAGAGGTCCAGGGGTCGAACCCCGCGGCCTCCAACATTTTATACATATAACTCCTTAGCCAACCAGTGAGTGACACGTGGCGCCCTTGGATTGGGCCACGTGTCCTCCTATTATTGGCCACCCAAGGACATGTGTCAACACCCGACTCGCCAACAATCAACCAATCAACATATGCCACGTCACCACCGTATGGTCTGTACGGCCCTACCATGTCAGACCGTACAGACTGTACGGACAGGTACAGTCAGCATCAAACTTTTTGCCTATTTGGCTTGACGAACAGATCACGATATCTTCTCCATACAGACTCTGTTTGATAAAGTAAATATATCGCCGGAATCAGGAAGACGAGACGGACGCAATGGCACTGTTTTCGTCGCATTCTGAGCACTTTGAAATTTGAGCAAAATTTGATCCCCTGATCACACCTCCCCATTGGGAAGCTTTTGGACCTCCAAAAG
>ML789338.1:56669-86301 GCA_009831015.1 Picea engelmannii
CACCTGGGCATATGGCCATGTGACCTCGCGCTTGGATAAAAGGTGGTTTAACCGTTTGAAAACCGTGTAAACCGACTCCCACGCGCACATACAAAGGTTATATGTTAAAACCGGGGTTAAATGTTTATAACCCGCGCGCAATTAGTTAACACCGCCCCATATACTATATGGTCACATAGTTTACAATGGAACCACGGGTCGGGGCTAGGCCCCGGCCCGCCCCCCTTTTCCACTTAATACAACACACGTATTTAAATATATGCGCGTTGACATTCATAACAAGGAACATCGGGCGGAAAGTTGGTTAGTGGAGTTTGCAAAGGCACTATGTGGAGGAGAGGTCCCGGGGTCGAACCCCGCGGCCTCCAACATTTTATACATAGAACTCCTTAGCCAACTAGTGAGTGACACGTGGCGCCCTTGGATTGGGCCACGTGTCCTCCTATTATTGGCCACCCAAGGACACGTGTCAACACCCGACTCGCCAACAATCGACCAATTAGCATCTGCCACATCACCACCGTACGGTCTGTACGGCCCTGCCATGTCAGACCGTACAGACTGTACGGACAGGTACAGTTAGCATCAAACTTTTTGCCTGTTTGGCTTGACGAACAAATCACGATATCTTCTCCATACGGACTCCGTTTGAGAAAGTAAATATATCGTCGAAATTAGGAAGACGAGATGGACACAATGGCACTATTTTCGTCGCATTCCGAGCACTTTGAAAATTGAGCAAAATTTGATCCCCTGATCAAATGACAACATACACATTACACTTTACATCATAAGTTAGATCTAGCACATTCAAAATAAACAAAGCACTAAGCATTCATAGATCTATCTAACATACATAATAAAAAAATCACTAAGCAAATAAAGGGCAAACACAACATAGCACAAAACAAACCATCAACACAAGATATACATGGTTCACCCCAGTATGGGGCTACGTCCATCAACTTCTTCTTCTTCTTTATTAGTCTTCAAGCTCTTACATTCATCTTCTCCTGTGAACTAAGCCACAAAGCCAAACTTTTCAGAGGACATGAGATCTGTGCACTGAGCACCAAATCCTCCTTCCAAAAATTAGGTCAAGGCACAAAGCCAACTCCTGTAACAAGCACAGAGCCTTACATACATGTTTTGTTGCACAAAATGCTCAAAACTACTTGCACTTAGCCAACAACCACACTTCACTACATTACATTCTTACTTATTTATACTTTTGCATTCCCTTACAAAAAGGCCTAATCATGGGTAAACCCATGGCCCGACATCCCATAAACCCTAATACAAAAGGCCTAATGAACCCCTTGTTGGGTCCACAAATTAAGTGAAATCCCACGATCTCAGCTCCGCCTGGACGCTCCATCTTCGACCAGCCTGTCGAAGTCCAAAAGGTGGTCAAACTTGACCAATGTTTCCTCAAAACTTGGTCGAGGGCCAACAGGCTCAATGTCTCTCTTCTAAGCCTCACGTCACCCTTCTAGGGCATGACATCACCTTTTTTAGGGTTTATCTTATGTAAATTTTATATTTCTAAGTTGTAAAGGAAAAAAAAGGGGGGTCAACCCTCTTTTAATTTTTTGTTGACATTTTAATGTGGACGAATTGGTTTAGATGGCGTCATATAAATAAAGGTCACCTCATTTTTATTTTGACATAACATCACTTGAGAATTACATAACTCTTGGAATGAAATTTTGGCCCGTCTTAGGCATTTCACTATCTCTCGTCTCTTATGCAAATGGATGATTTACTTGTCTATTAGTGGAAGAAATGCTAGCAACTTCTCTTGGATGCTTGTTCTTTGAAATTTGGTGGAATATCTTCGATAAGTAAGGGTTTTTCATATTATCTCTTGGATTAGGTAAGGAATTTCTACAATTTTGTGTGTTTCTTCTTGATTTCAAGGTTATTTGTGTCGAACCCTTGGAGGAGTATAAAGGTATACACCCTCCATCAAAGAATTTCATTCTATTGTTATTGAAAAGTCTTAAGGATTTCTATGAGTAAAAAGGCTTATACCCTTGTAGCAAGACCTTGATAAGGTTTGTTTTCTCTAGAGAATAAAAAGGCTTACACCCCTAGAATAATAATATACCCTAGCTTTAAATCAAGAGAATCCATAACCCAATAGATAATGCACTAATTTGCATTGGAGATTGAATATTGTTGCATTGGTAAACATGAATTTAAACAAATTGAATTGTTTAAGGTTGGATCTAAATTTTACATGCTTTCAACTATCTTGTGCACTAAGGGCGTCTTGATTTTCCAAGTTATTGAGCTGTTGTAATCAATATTAAGATACAACCATTAGGGCTCCATCTAACTCATTCTCTCGTACTCTTTACTCACTTTTCTACCACTGAAATTCACTTGCAAGTTGTCATAATTGATCTATTGTTTAAGAGTTATTGTTTGGGTGGCTTACTTGCTGATTTTAGTGGCTAGAAATTGTTGATGTAGCAAAAAATTTCTACAACCATAAGGCTGTTATAAAACTCTACTGATAACAATCATTAACAACCCTCTCTTTCTATCAAAGTTTTGGTTTAAACATTGGAATATCGTCTAGTAATTGTAGCTTTATTTTCCAACATCATATACTTGATTTTGATGGTTTAATTTGCAGTTGTCATAGTTTCGTTACTGCTGATATATTTTTCCATATTGCTGCAATTTTGGGACAATGGGGTTTGTTGTTGATTCCCCATTGATTTTCAGGCTTATATCATCATATATTGTCTTGTTTTGGTCTGTCTAACATTGTTTTTCAGGTACACAACCTTGGAAACCATTTACCATCTACAAAGAATATCATTAAGCCTTGTTCTCATCCTTGAACTTGATCTATAGGGGTAGTCTTCAAGCTCCTTGCTTCTCCCACCACAATCCCCCCTAGGATCACTCGAGAATCCTCCCTTGTTGGACTTGTCCTTCACTAAAACGAGGGGGGGATCTATTGAGATGATAGTGATAGTTGTTCCTAGTTGATCCAAAAATGATCTAAAGAAGACTAAGGAAAACTCAGAACTCGTAGAATCAACTCAGGAAGCTCAGAATGGCCTTAGCAGACAAAGAAAGGGAAAAAATTCAAAGTCCTCAAAACTTAGTGAAAGTGGCATCATCGTGAATAGCGTGTCAAAACTTTCCAACGGCGCAAACGACTTGTCAAACAGAGTTACAGATCAAAATATATTTGTGGTCAAAGTTTGGCCAACCTAGCCCAATCACCAAGGGATGAGTCAGCATCCGTACTGTTGTGTCAACATCAGTATAGATGATGTCATCATCTGTACAACGTACGTGGCACACACAGAGGTGATATGTATCATCCTGATGTCAACATGGTGATGTGGCAACACTAGAGGTTGCCATGTGTCACTTGTTTTTGGCATTTTAGAGTCATTTCGTGGACCAGTAAAAATGTGCCATGTGGCAGTCCATACAGCCATGTGGCAGACCGTATGGTGACGTGAAAGGATGGCATGGCAGGCTGAGGTGGCAGACTGTACACTGACATGGCAGGTGATTGTACAGTTGGTTGACGTGGCCCAATGGTTGGTTTCCATGTGGCCTAGTCATGGGTTGCCACGTGGTAGTGAGCAAATGCCCAATGACGGCCCAATAACCAAATTCAAAAAAAAATATAAAGATTGGCGGGTCCGCCAAATCCAACGGAACCCCGCCAAATATGGCGCCCAACGAACATATCCAAATGTCTGCTAAAGTTGGCGGGAACCACATTTAAATATACGCATATAGTTACAACGTACACCCAAAAGGGGAGGCCTGTGGGCTTGACCCTGTGATCTCCCCCTTAACAAATGCTCTACCAACCACTAGGCCAAACGACCTCCATTGATTACAAAGACAGAATTTTTATTTAAAAATTGAATCTACCCAGTACACCAGGGAGGAGGCGCGTGAGGGTACGACCGACACAGATGACAAGGCATTTTTTGGAATTTATTTCAGGTTGCAGGGCATGGAAATCAAGATAGAGTTTATCTTGGGCCTGGGAGTGCCAGAGTCATATTGAAACATGGAGATAGTCATTTTTGGGTAATTTGACACCACGAATTCAATGGTGATGTCTGTTTTTTTATCTGAGCAAAGCTTCTGCAGCTTGATTCCAGAATGAGGTATACTTATGTATTTTTCCAAATTCTTTTGTTGAGTTAATAAAAAGGCCTACCCATTTGAGAGCAGGACCCGGAGACGTAGTTCACCAGGGACGAACTCCGTTATCAAGTTTTGTGTTCATATTTGATGCTTATGCCTCTTCATTATTGAGCTTTTTCTTCTTTAATGGTGCACTTTAAATTATGCTCATTTAATACAATTCTTTATAAGTCACTTCGATGAAAAGCTCTTGGATCACTAATTGTGTCACACACTTGGTGTTTGGGTTGGGATTTGCCAAAACTACAAACTGTGCAATGACAAGGCTTAATATACCATGGTTTCAATTTATCAAACATGCTAATGTCAATCTTGACACTGAGATTGATTTCTTGAAATTCCTCATATAGTTCAACTTGCATCATATCCATAATGTGCTTAGAATTCTCATCATACACACCTTTAGATAAGCATTATCACAAACAATGCTTCCAATATGGTATAGCATGAGAATGTGTTTATGAAAATTCTATCACCTTCTCTTCAATCCCTTTTATAAGTTTATCCCAGTAAGGATTCCTGCAAATAATATCCCAACAAACAACTTCATTGTTTTCATCTACATGGACCTTGAATTTTGTATGCCTTTAAAATGTCTTTCTTGAAACATGGAGCAATTTTAACATTATTGCCACCATTATATTTTTTGAAGTCCTTGGTACCACAATAACTATTGTAATTTCCTTGCAAGCAATTTATATATCGTGTTTTGTTGCTTTTCCAAATGAAGAGAATGTTTTTCATACATTTTTTTATACATTCTCATGTGCCTTTGCATGTTTTATTAGTCCATGTAGAATTTGAGCTTGTTAATGATTGAATTTTGCTCAAAAAACAACTTAATTATGTTATTGACATGGTCCCTAACTGTCCAATTAGGGCTTACCTCCCCAAATTCTTCTCTTGTGTTTGCATCCAAACTTTTTAAACGTTTTGTCCCTTTCAGAATGACTACAATTCATTTATTCTCGAGAAGATAATGCTTTGATAAATTCTCATGTGCCTTTGCATGTTTTATCAATCCATATAGAATTTGAGCTTGTTAATCATTGATTTTTTCTCAAAAAAAAAACTTGATTATGTTACTGACATGCTCCCTAACTGTCCAATTAGGGCTTGGGTCCCCAAATTCTTCTCGTGTTTGCATCCAAACTTTTTAAAAGTTTCCTTCCCTTTCAAAACGACTACAACTCACAATTATTCTTGAAACCCAAGAGGGTATGGGGTCTTCTGACCACTGATTAGATTATATCCTTGCATATCCTAATCAATTTTGTGTGCATGTCTTACATGTAGAACATAATATACATAATAAACTAGATTATAAACCAAAACTATGAGTATAATATGCATTAGGGTAATGTTGTTAAAAATTACCAATACTGCCTCAACTAGATGCCCCAAAGACTCTCTAGTTAGATGCATCAAAGGTTGGGAAATGGGTTAACCTACATTTTCTTCTCAAAGTTATTTCAGTTCTACTTGTCTTTGTCTTGTCCTTTTTCTAGACTTCTCTTGCACTTGATCGTTTTCAACTCGTTGGTGATCATATTTCCTTTTGAGGTTTCTCACATTCTCCACCTTGATTGCTGATTAAAATGTGGATTAATGTTAGATTGATATAATTTTCCTTTTATGTTTTTTCCACAATGACAAAATAACCAAGTGTGGCTTGTGAAAATTTTAATTTTTTTAATGTGAAATTAATCCATTAACCTTTTACTATGTTTAAGTTACAATAATGTCTCGATCGAGCATTTTTGTTACTTTTTTTTGTTAAGATACCCAAATCGAGGTATTTCCTCGATTGAGCTCTTTATGTTAACCCAACATGATTCAAAATGGATAATTATATAAAAAAAATTATCTATTTTGGTACTTCGTAGGTGGAAGAATTGGAGCCATTGGCTTGTAGGTCCCACTTTAGGGGTAGGTCCCACTTTGGTGATTTGGGGTCTAGAAACTTTCAGAGCCTATTTGAGGCCTTAAAAGGTCATTTTTGGGGTCAAAGTTTTGCAAACAAAGTTTTCAACCCCTCAATGTTTTTATACATATCAAGAGCTTTCCAACAATGTGAAGATCATCTCAATCATAATTTGTATGTGAAAGTTATGCTTCCTTCCAATTGACCTATCTTGTTGACCACCATGATACCAAGTGGATATTACATTAGTGTCCATTACTTGTAGATGTGGAGCTAATCACATCTAAAATTTCAAGAAGATTCTAGAGGGTAGATGCAGAGCTAGTCACATTTGGACTTTCAAGAAGATTCTAGAGGGTTCAAAACTTTAACCCTAATTAGGGGTTGAGGCATGCAAAAACTCTAACACTAGACAACTATCGAGCTATGTTAAATACTAGGCTGCCAAGATAGGGAGGGGTTCCTTTATCATTGTATTGTTTATTGCTCCATAGTTGAGTAGGGCATCTAGGAGTGTGATGTTGAAGCATAACAAAGGAAGTAGAAGATCTTGTAAAATCCACTCATGCCATAGTGTCCATGAAATCTCCATATTGAATGAATTTTCTTTGTATTTGCATTTCATAATTGAGAAAAAAAGAACAAAGAGTAGACCTCACTTTCTAGCGAGGTTTTTTTTGTATTAGGTTTTCCTAGAATATATTTTGCATTCATTATGTGGATTGTGTTTTATTTGATAAACCCTAAGCACTTATTACTATTACAATTACAAGTTAAGATGGACTTACACCACTTTTTTATCACAATCTTGATTGAAGATTTGATAAACCCTAAGCACTTATTACTACTACAATTACAAGTTAAGATGAATTTACATCACTTCTGTATCACAGTGCAACAATACATACATGAAATTATTTACTAAATTGATAATATAAAAACTTTAATGTGATGGGTCATCTGTACAAACACATATCCCCATTTCATGCAAGTTAGACCATAAAATGGGGATAACTTTGAGGGATGCTTCTAATATCAATGTGCAATTATTATTATATATATATATATAAAACATATGCACACTTACACATGTATATCGTTAGATTTTACACATCAAAATGCATTCTTGGGTGTTTTGGGTGTTTTGCCTTTAAGTACTAGGCTTCTTCCGCATGAAGTAATTTTACAAATCATTGACCTGGTTCTTCAATTATGGAAAGAGTGGCTACTGCTTATGCTTGCTTTCAAAATCCTTTGACCATTCGATTATCAAAACTATGGTCCGTATGAATACCATGGCCGTCATCGTCGATCTCAAATTCGACCAGACCGCCATTGTTACATTGGAGAAACCGTCCAGAGGCAAAGGGTACATGTATTGGGATGATACCCGGAGGATACAGAACAATCAGTCCAGTGCAGCAAGTGTAAGGTGAATACAATATATACAACATGTTAAGTTTTAGAGAAAAATATGGTTGGATTTTTTGGGTGTCTCCTCCAGAACCTTGGTCACATTATATAGAGAAACCCAATTGCACTAGCCAAATTTAACTTGAAATTTGAAGGATATGGAATGGGCTTTGATCCACTTATCTGTGTACAGATCATGATACCATTTAATATAATATCTTTGGGTAACCAATTTAACTATAAAATATAAACTTGCATGGTAATGTTTTAGAATTTTTTTTTGAGTAGAATAAGCTCTATGCTTTTTAGAATTTTAAAATTAATTTTGATTCAACAAAATTGAAAAGTTATTTGAATTCCACATTCATGTGTGGTCATATGGTGTCACTCGGAGAAAATGGGTTCTAACTCACTTTTTATCTATTCTTTTTAAGGTGACAAAATATTTATAATTAAGTTGTTAATAGGCATTGAAGAGAGTGATCATTTACTCTTATGCAATGCCACTTAACTTAACAATAACTATGTCATGTGAGTTAACTTTTCACATTATTCAAGAAAAACCATGCCACCTTAAATAATCTATTGGTGGTTCATATATGGGCAAACTTTTACTCCTACTAGATGTCTTTGGGCCTTGGGTTGCTAACTTGTTTCCTTACGTCCCATGAAGGGAATGTGAGCTCTTAGCCAATCACAAGCAGGTTTTGGGTCTTACTCTAGGACCAAAAGGTACTTTTAGCCTGGGAAAGAAAGCTATCCCTTCTAGTCATCGTTGATGCTACCTCTAGTGGAATCCTGTGCTTTTTATCACTGATGCTACCTCTAGTGGAATCATGTGTTTTTTAATAACATCTAGCCTTAATCCCATACATGAGACCACCACATCTAATGGAATCATGTGTTTTTTAATAACTTTTAACCTTAATCCCATACATGAAACCAAAGACTACCCTCTTGCAATTTAATCTCTTACCTATGAAGTAGCTCTTTATCTTTATCTTTATGGTGATATATAACATCATTAAAACTTTTGTTTTTTCTAAACATTTTACAATTCATTATAATATTTATAACAAGTATTAATATTATATTGGATACATTTGAGTATGGATGAGATGTGTAAAAAAATAAATTTGATTATTATATTTTTATTGTTAAAAAAATTAATAAAATAATGTAAATCAAATTAGTTTAAGTGAATTTTAATAACACATTTTATAATTTTTATATATAAATAAATATGAATCTAAAAATTACATTTCTTTTTCTTTTTTTTTATTTTTCTCAATACTTTGATAAATTTATACTAATTGATAAGCATTACTCTGGATATTACTTCATTATTACATTAAAAAAAATATGATCCTTTACATTTAGTATGAGGATTGAAGGGACTATTCATATATGCAATGTAAAATTTAAATACATCTATGTTAACATCTAAATGAAAAATGTTGATTTATTTCTTAAATATTACTTTTTTTTTATTTTGGTTTAATCAACAACTTATTGAAAACTCTTGGAGTTACTATCACAAGTGTTTGTTTTGTCTTATTTAATGGAGTTACAATAATTGAGTCTTTTTCATAATCTAAAAAAGTTGATTATGTTTCATCTTTTTTTTTCTTAGAAGAGTCTCTATAGTGACGAGAATAAAATTGAAGTTCTTGTCACACCTTGTTAGAGATGGATTAATAACAATTGTCAACACTACAATGGCTTGGTTTTGCTCATTGGCGGTCCTTCAAAACTTTCCACCAAGAAGGCTTTCCATTTTTCCCTTTGGAAGTCTGTGGACATGATATTGCCACATGTCCATGATAAAAAATGAGTTTGCATTATATGTTGTGTGTTCCTAACCCATAAGTTGTGTCCAACTTGACCTCCACTTTACAACATTATTTGGTCAAGAAGACCTCTACTTAAATCAACATAAACACATGTCGAGGCATAGGCTACATAAACACATTTACTAGTTTCTAGAGCTAAGCTAATAAACTTACTCAAAGCATTACTAATGTCTTGTAGAGTCTGGTACCTGATGTTACAAATGGAGACTATGTAATTTAACACAAATTTACATCTCCAATAGAAGACCTATATGTAGATTAAAACTAGGGTATCATTGTTTCATAAAGAGATTGACGTCCTCCATGAATCAAAGCCCTCTAGCAATAACTTATTCTGTGTCCATCTCAATAATGAATTCCACAGTTGAATGAATAACCATAATGTACTATAAGAAGAATCACAAATTTCCTTTATCCAAAATAAGACATTTTCAAAAAAAAAAAAAAAACAACATTCAACTCATATATTAAACCATATTCCAAAAAATATATCTCTTCTTTATTAACTCATATTACATCAAACTTGAACACTAATATTGAAGTTATCTTATGCACACAAGGAGAAGGGGTGTTATAAGGGATTGAGAAGTTGGAAGGAAATTTAGCTTTGGATTGGGATTTTTTTAAATGACTTAAAAGGGTATCTTTGAAAGAAGAAGTTGTGTTTTTCACAGGGATTGGAACTTTTTGACACTCAAATAAATATTTTTGTCTTTTTGGTTAATGCCATCTTCCAAACAAAATACTAAGCTTTGGTTAATGCCCTCTGCCAAACAAAATACTAAGCACTTAGTTGTTACCTTCCCATTATTATAAATACACAATGCATTGCTAGCTACTTGTCAACAAATCTTAGTCTTTATTGGTAAAAAAGTCCATTTCTTAACTCCACAAATTAAAACAATGCCTAGGATACTTAGTTATAACATCTACCAACATAAGAAGATATTATACATCTGAAAGTATTAAGATACGAAAATACAATTGATGAACTTGTAAAAGTCTAACAAACGTGTCATAATATAATATAGTGACCAACAAATGAATTTCATGATTGTGAAAACAAAAAATTGATTTATCAAGATATTTATAATAGTGACACCCAATCGTTTAGAAAAATATATGAATTTATAAAGTATAAATGGGCATGTTTTGAAATGGAAAGCAAACATAGAATCCTAAAACCATTGAAAGAGTTATAGATATTATTCAAAACAAAGGAATGTTTTTGCGATATTACGGTTAGAACACGACAATTTTGACCGTCAACACAAACCATCTATCATTCATGGGACAAGCTTTAGGACTAATAATGGGGGATTGTTCAAATAGGCACACTATATATTTGAATATTAAAGTGGGTATATCACTTTTTATCTTGTGATGTTAAAAAAAACAAAATTTCATGAAAGGATTTTTAATTAAGGAATTTTTTATTTTTCCTTTGTTTTGTTATATTGGTGAATGATATCATTAATAAAATTGTCGACATAAATTAGTGTGCTTAAAAAGGGATTTGAAGTGGGTGGAATCAACTAAATGCTTAACAATATTGGTGATAATCAATTGAGCTAATCACTTGGACTATCTAATTAAGGTATTTACCTAAAAGCATGATCCATAAATTATAATATGTATTGCTAAACAATTTGTCACAATGGATATTCATTTTGATCACTATTAGTATTGTATTATAAATTGGTAAATGTGTTTTTTGCTATCTAATTGTGGAAAATAATAACATAAATTGAAATGAACAACACACAAAACCAACTAGAGAACAATTTATACATAGGTTTACCCTAGAGAAACCCACTTCAGGAAAGCTCCAACAATGCAAGGGTTTCCATTGTGCTCTATTGATTATTTTAAAAGAGATATTTTACATATTACAAGGTTCAAATAAGAAAATATTACTACACATGGAAGTATGATTTCGATGACAATTTCTTACTTCTATCTTTGCTTGCAATCTTTATTCTAGAGTGAGAAATCAAATACCGAACTCCGACCTAGCTTGATTCCTCTTCATTATGTCTCAAATCCTACCTCTAACTCTGCCTCATTTGAAACACAAATTAGGTCTTGGTGGAAATCAACTTCTGTTATGAATAAACATTCTCTTCAATTCCAAACCACCACTCTATCAAGTTGGTGCATGGAATTTATAGAATCTCCTTTGGCCAACTTCTGTGATTGATTTATGACCCATTCACTTTCAAGTTTGGAACCAATTTAGTTTTATGAAAGGGGAAATGTCTTCATGAGAATTGAAATAATACATCGACATTGTTGGAGCACCTCTAGACTCTTTAGTGAGTTTCTAGGTGGTGTGTAGGTTTCCATGCACACTAATGCACATGTGGCCCCATATAGTATATGCATGGTCTCGATGCCCATGTAGAGTGCATGTGTGGTATTCATGGTTATGCATAGTGTCGAAACCCAAGTTAAGGGTGCATGTGGTATCAAGGATTGTGCATGATCCTAGAGCCCTTGTAAATGATGCATGCAATCCTAGCGCCCTTATAGAGGGCATGCATGATCCCAACACCTTTAGAATCTATTGATTTTACTAGAAAATTTAACCAATACCTTAACCATTCAATTTTTCATGATCCTTTTCTGAGCACAAACTCTATGGTTTAGGACCAAAACTTAGAGGCATGGGCCCTAATAATTTCCTCTATGGATCATGGCTCATGTACATGGTGTAATGCCCAATTTTCACTTAGGGAACTAAATTGCATTATGACCTATTTTGTATTTCTCTGCTTATTATGTGTTGAACTAAATTAGAATGATAGAACTATGTTATACAAACATATGGACCTACCTATGTGAGGATGTTATGTATAAGTTTATTGTTTATGTTAATAATGACTAATGTCATGTGATTTACTTCGAACATGAAAATTTAAATGAAATATTGTGGTGTGTGGATACTAGTTTGAATTATATATTGAAATGAATCAATAGGTACCATGCGCATGATAAATAATCTAACTTGTTTATGTTTTTCATTGATGACTAACATGGAAATCACATATAGATAGTTATATGGTTATGCATGATCTTGTGTTTTGGTAAACTAACCCATAGGTTAAATGGGCTAATTGATTTAAACAAATAATTGTGATATTAAAGTGACACAGATATCATGGACATCGAAGAGGAATGGTATGCTATGGAGAATTAATTTGTTATTTATATATTTGTTTAATACATTGCTATGATATGCGGGGAAGCAAAAGTTTTATAAGAAGCACAATTGCCCAAACTGGTCATTGAATGACATATCTCTAACAACCACAACAATGGAATAATGTGGCCAATGATAGGGTGTTGAGTCTAGTTCTATAAGGATGGGTGGAAGTATTTCCTATCATTTATCCTTTGAAGCCTAGAGTCATGGAGGGCTATGTTAAGTCACGCTCCCCTAGACATGTGATGGCGACTTCTAATTTCCTGCTGGGGAAAACTTGGTTGATATAGTTGACACTTCTACTTATGGGTTCTATATGGGGTTAGGTCAATATAGCTGATGCTCTAGCATATTCTTGCAGAGGAAAGAATAGGATTTGGAAGATGGAAGTAGGTTATGGAGGAAGGGTGATTTGGACTAGTTAAGAATGATGTTGGGAAATAGATGCCAACTTAGTTCCATACTTAGTTTCTTTTGTGTATTGATTTGGACTAGTTAAGAATGATGTTGGGAGTTAGATGCCAACTTAGTTCCATATTTAGTTCATTTTGTGGCTTAAACACTTGCTTAATTCATTTACGATGACCTTTGTGTAATGTTCAATTCATATTCGATTATTGTGACTTAGTTAGTAAGATTGCTAGATGTTTTGTTTAAAGGATTACTATCTTTCATGTTTGGATGAAAACATATAAGAACTATACATTATATATGATGATTATTATCATTAGCGCACACAACAACTATGTATGTGCCAACTACACATACATACCTTGCGGGTGTACACCAGTATCATTTAAAAATATAATAACTATTAAAAAAATATTATTAATGATTGATGCATGATGGGTGTAGTAAAAGGTAAAAGTGTATGCTTGTGATTTAACCTTCATTTGGATTTTTAACCTTTCATTTCAGGATTTAGTTATATTTTACTAAAACATGAAATTTCATTTCATTTAAAATCTGATTTCATTTAGTAGGAGATAAGATTTCGTAATCTACCCAAAATTTGAAATTGATTAATTATATTTTATGTTAGGCTTATTGATGTTGAGTAGGCGAGGGAATATTTTATGATATTTTGACCTTCCTAGGAATCTTCTTGGGAGGCTAGGAAGGTGATGGGGGAAAGGCCTAAAGGGGAGCTTGGGGAGAAGGGCAAGGGGTTGGATCATTTTTAGAAGGAAAGGAACAAGAGGGAATGAAGAGGGAGAAAAATAATTTGAGTACTTGAGCTTGGGAAGATTTCCAAAGATTGAGAGACTTTATTTTGGTATTGGCTATTGTTGTGGTTATTAGAGATAATGCATAGAGAGATGGGAAACCTAGGTTTCCTAGAGATAGTAACTAGATAAACTACTAGTTGGCTAGGAGGAATAATAACAATTTGGGTAATACTCTACCAATTCAGGGAGTTGCTAAGGAGTTGGTCTACTATTTGACAGTATTAGAGGCATTTTACTAATTCTTGCTTGGATTAAGTTGTTTCAATTTAAGTATTGAATTTATTCTTCAATTGAATAAGTTATAGAAAAAAAATTGTATTGAAATTTCTAGCTCATAGGAAACTAAGAGAGAAAACTAAAAATCATGAACAAAATTATACTTAGAACATAGAAATTTTGTTGTTATGAAGGAATGATTTTTTTGCGTACTTTTATATAAAAATATAAATTGATGCAAAGAAATTAGTTCATTGGTTAGATGATCAATTAATAATAGCATCATACTTAGAAGGGGTGCTACACATGGTATTAGAGCCCTAGTTTGAAAATTGGTGCCTTAAGGGCCACAATCATGCTTTAAAATTACTATCGACATAGATATAAAATTTAGTTTCCTTACACAAATGAAGGAATTCAAAATTGAATTTTAAATTGGACATAAATTAATTGGAAATAAAAATAATTTATTACAAAGGCGAGCTAGTTAAGTTGTCTAAATTTTGAAAGAAAATTATATGATACAAAACTTAAAACTAAGTTCCATAATGCTAGTAGAAAATTCAGCAAGCCAAATAAAGGAACATGTACATAACCCTATGGAAACTACCTAGAAACTTGAGAAGGAGCAAGGTAGATTCATTAAAAATCCTGAAATGTCCATGAAGGGGGAACTAGTACACTTGTAAAAGACAACTTATTCACCTATAAAAGCCAAAGGAAAGAGACAAACATAATTAGGAGTTAGAGAGAACCACACACACACACACATAATCCAGGGTTTCTAGAGTGTTCTCTTTATATCCATCTCTATTTAAAAGAAAATAGGGGCATACTTATATACAAAAGAATTATATATATATATATATATATATATATATATATATATATATATATACTAAATTTATAGATGTATAAAAACAAATAGGTATTGTTTAACAAAGGGAGGGGGAGGATATACATACATATATAAGTATGTATGTATGTATGTATGTACATACGTACATATACATATAAATACATACACACATATACATAAAACTAAACTAAATCATAATAAAAAATAAAATAACAAAATATATATTTTGAAACAATTAGCATGGAATGCATGCAACTATGGTTGTGTGCCCAAAGGAGCTAACTAAGCGCTCATGGGCTATGCCCATAGCACCCAAAAACAACAACTAGAGAAGGAGGGGGGTGGGGGAGTGGTGTAGGTTGCAGGCTAGAGAAGGGTTGTGGGTCGCAAGATAACACCAAAATCGAGCTCATGTAAAGGGTTGAGAAACCACAACCTGAAAACAAATCCATCCTCATTCACCTGTAGAAGGTTGTGTGAGGAGGAGGAAGTAGAATGGGGAGGTCATGCCCCGCGGAAACCCTAAAGAAATTTTAAAGTGGCCACAACCCATTGGCTGGAAATGAAGGAGTGAGCCTGAATAATTTGTCCATGTAGAGAACTAGAGAGGATCATACCTAGATTTGAAAACTCTGATATATGCAACACAATCATTCAACGATAAAACCAATAAACACATGTTAGGGAGAAAAAATAGTGAGAATATAAGAGAAACAATGGAAAAAAATTTGAAGGTGAAAGAATAACCATGGAAGAATGACATTGGGTAACCACTATAACTGCAATTCTCCTCCATGCAATATTTGGTTGAAACCCTGAATATAGATGGTTGAGAGGAAGGAAAGAATGGAGGAATGAGAAAGGTTAATGAAGATGAGATTTAGGGGTTTTGGCCCTATTTGATTTTCTGCATTTGATAAATTACGTTTAAGTTTTTTTAGAAATCAAGGGAAAAGATCTAGGAGGAGGCATGTGGACCTCGTGCAAGGCCCCCACACCATTTTTATTTATTTATTCTACTTTATATANAGAGAGAGAGAGAGAGAGAGAGAGAGAGAGAGAGAGAGAGAGAGCCTTATAAACCTAAGTCACAACACATATCATAAGACCACTATTCAAATCCATTTTAATTTATATATTATTATATATTGTATTTGGTTAGATATGTGTGTTCAAGTAGGGGTAAATGGTAGGTGAAAGCACTAGAGAGTTGTTAATGTCTTTGATTAGATGAGGAGTTTTGAATCTGAGAATACTTTCATCTTTCTCCTCATTATTGACCTCATCCAATATTCTTGATTCATCAACAATGTCTTGAAAGCATTATTCTTTCATGGAATGGCAGTCTTGCCCATCATTGTTCTTAAGATTAATTTATTTCACCAATTCTTCTTCCCTCCAATGTTCTAGTGGTTTTTTATCATCTGTTGCAACATTTTCCACATGAGTATGTTGGTTGAAATCTTCTTGTGCATTTGGTGGAGGCTCAACAATATCATTTTCAATTTTTTCGCTTGAAAGATCTTCATATGGAGTATATGAAAGGATGAAATATTCATTGTCTTGTTTCCATATGGGAGAGGGTGGGTGGGAAAACATTTTAGCAAATTAAGTTTCCAATGCATCCCAACTAGTAATGGTCCTAGGCAGCAACGAATTGTACCATTCAAGAGCATCCCCACTCAGAGTTTGTAAAAATAATTGGCATGTAACATTGTCTTCAATGAGATTGAAAACATCACATGCACTTTTGAATCTAAACAAGTGTTTCTCTGCATCTTTTGAAGTATTTCCAAAGAATGTGGAAAATTTTTCAATAGGAATATCAAACATCTGAAAATCTACTTCTAGCATATTTAAAGGGATTCTATGAAATCACCTCCTTTGGATAACTCTTCCTTTTGATGAATCTTGTAAAGACATTGTTAAGATGAATAAGGTAAAGGAGCATCATGACATGAAATAAACTCCTCAAAGGAGTCATACTATATCTCTTCTTGATATTCTTGAATCCTTTCAATGGAGTTTCTAGGTCGTTTGAGAGTTATTTCAATGGAATTACCAGGGAGTTCATTCTCCCAAATCTTTAATTGTTTTCAGATCTTTTTTAGGTCATCCAAATATTTCTGAATATTTTTTTTTATAAATCCCTTGCATCTAGAACAAGCAACAATCTTTTTGAATTTTCTTTTTGAAACTTTGAACCATGGAGACTTTGTTTCTTCAATCAAATCTGAAATAAAGTCTCACATATCTTGAAAATAAATTGTTCCCCGGTATGGTCGCCAAAAATGTTGATGTCTAGATATGTTAACGTCCAAACAACAACCTCATGAGGATATGGATCCCCCTGCATTTTTATAGAGGTGGTACTCCTCTTTGGATGAAATATATATCTTGAATATATTGGGTTAGGGAGAACGCTATACAACAAACCCCAAAGTCTTATTGCTTAGTTTTATATTGAAATCGTTCTTCATAACTAGATCTGATCTTTATGTGAAACAAATTGCTTCTCTACAATAAAATATTGAATAAAGGATTCAATATCATAATATATGTATACTTAACATCATTTATGCAACCCTCTAAATCATGTCCAAGTAGAGGATACATCCATATCTTCTCTCAAGAAAACAGAGGAAATTATTTTGATCATTTCATAAAACTTTAAATAAGTTATGTGTTCATAACTGAAAGAATTTTATGGGAATACTTAAAAAATCTCATGCTTAGAGACCCAAAGATATGATAACTCATTAAAGTAAAACCCTGAAGTAGTTCTATGTGGAGTTTTATTCATAAAAGTTATTCAACAATACAAAAACTCTCAACAAACCAATTGACTAAGTGTTTAGAAATGAAGATTATCAAACACAAGACTAAATCTCAATGAATACAATAGAAAATCCTGGCTTACATCTGACACACACATATATGGTTGTAAATACTCCATGATTTTATAGAGAACAAGTGTTTGAAGAATACAAGAAAGACACTCAAGACTCAATCTTATGCTTGGTTTTGAAATATAAACATAAAGCCTTGAGAAAGTAATGTAGAAGAAGAAGAAGAATGGAGAAGATGGAGATCTTTGTTTGTTGATCGGAATCTTGGCTGCATGTTGATGGTTGGATCCTTTTATTATGATATTTTGATTTCCTACCTCTAACTCTTTGATGAATTCCTTTCTTTCTTTTTAAAATTTTCTCTTCTAAATCCTTGAGGTAGTTAGGGTTTTATCTTCTTGAATTTTCCATACTATTTTATTCTTGAAATAATAACTTCAATTAATGCCTCATTGAAGCCTCATTAATGAATTTTTATAATTGATATTGGTGTCTTGAAGTGGGCCTCTTTTTTTCTTTAATAATTTTTTTTTAATAAACTTTTATTTTGAAATTGTTAATTGTATGCCTTTTGAAAGAGAGGACTGTATTTTAATTTTTTGGGAAAGATATTTAACTCTTTAGCCATGGAAACCATTTAATATATTATATTCATCATATAATATTTCCAATGAGTCCTTTTGAGCGAGATTTTGGTTTTTGGATCTCAAGATATAAGCTCGTGAAGTCGAGGTACTAAGCAAATTTATTATCAAATCACACAAATATAGTTGACTGCTCTTCCAATTTATGAGAGCATCATAGCCACTTTCAGTTCTTGAAACCTATTCCATCATCTTCCTCATTTAATTACCTTTCCAAATAGGTATATTTTTTCCAAATCCAACTCCTGGATCTCGAGATATGGCCTCCGGAAAATCGTTTCTCAACATTGGTTCATCAAATCTCATGGGTTAATCTGAGCCCTTCATTCAAATTTGCCTCTCCACTTAAAAATTTGATTTTTCCTTTGTAATAGATATTCCACATGCATTTTTGGTGTTTGGTTGTTTATTGTTTATAAATAAAAATGCTCCATGACTTTCATGTGAAGCATATGGAGACTATGGAAACTTAGAGATTCAACCCCTTAGAAAATTAATGAAATACCTAAAATTTTGATTGCCGAGCCATCATCCACCAAGCACCTAGTAAAACATGAGTCAGTAGTGAGTCATATACCAGTAACAAATGAGTCAACATCCTTGTCATCTCCATGTGTCACAGTGCCATTGGTTACCACAATATGCCACATGCCATCACATGATTGGTCAACACATGTCACACTCCCATTAGTTGCCATGTGTCCTCGTGTGATTGTATATCAGGTCTGCCATATGGTGTGATTTCATTGGTTGATAAAAATGCCACATGTCATCGAATGGTTGACTTCCATGTGTAATCAAATGGTTAGCTTCCATGTAAAGGGAGAAGAATTAGGAATGAGAGAATGGAGGGAGGTCGTGAGGGAGGAGGAATGATAGATGGAGAAATGGGGGGGTGTTGACAAAAAGGTCATCTTTATTTTCCTACTCTTGGATTCATAAAATCCTTGATATCAAAAGAAGACATTTTTGAAATTTTATAAGTTCACTCTACAACCCTCAGTCTCAACTTCACCACGCTTTTTTAGATCCAAAATTTGTTTCTGTATGCCTAAGTTACTCAAGATCTTGTCAAGAGGTCCAATTTTGAAGAATATTTTTAAGTATCATGTTTTCCTCTCCTCTCCTATATTACAATTCTACCATACTTAGAATTTTCACTCAACATCTCTCTCTCTCCATACTTAGTCATTTTTCAGTGTTCATGGGTTCACAGGTTGGTGAACTCATACATTCCCTCACCTCCTTACACTTCCTCACCCCCACTCCCACTACCTACATTTATCCTCTCTCACTTCCGTCATCTAC
Source organism: Picea engelmannii (assembly GCA_009831015.1). Classification (NCBI taxonomy): domain Eukaryota; kingdom Viridiplantae; phylum Streptophyta; class Pinopsida; order Pinales; family Pinaceae; genus Picea; species Picea engelmannii. The sequence goes on from ML789338.1 coordinate 76,367, forward strand.
ATTTCTCCCCTTTCCCCCGAACTACTCACAATCCTCATTGAGTTTGTGGACACCGATCATCCCTCACTCCCTTACTCACCTCACTCCCCAACCTGCCAACCCATCCCTGCAACCTACAAACTAGCCCCTTGAATTCTGATACCTACAATTTTCCCTTCACTTACCCTTCCACCTAATTTCCCATACTTAACCATTATTCCAAATTTTTCCACATTTAAACCATGAACCAATAAGAACATTCCACATGGAAGCTTGGAATTGAGACACATGACAACTTGTGGAGGGAGACACATGGAATATTATTATTAGAGACACGTGGAAATTTATTACAAAGAAAAATGGCAGTATATGAATAGTTGATTCATCAATGACTGAGCATGAGATGGATGACAACGAGATTCCAAAATTATTATTTTATTCGACAATTTTCCAAGGGTCGAATCCTCCAAGCTCCATAATTTCTTCTCTTCTCTTGTTTCTTGATAAGTTATCAAACACTTAGTATTATATGTCATGAAGAATATAATATCCCAATGCATGTGGGATAGAATTTTAAACCAAAAATTCGAATTTTATGAAAGGAAGCACGAAAATTAATCCAAGCGCTGAGGTTTTCCCATCAACTTTGATCGATGATGGTTGAGTGTTGATCTTACGGAGGCCATAAATTGAGCTCTGGGTGTCAGAATAGCACAACATTTATACCATTGGAAAGGTATTTTGATGTAGAATAATTTTTTATAGGTTTTAAATGTTTAAATTTGATAAATGTTTCTTAGAAATTAAAATATCAGTCAGTTTCATTTTTAATGGGCCTGCATGACAACTCAACTTCTCGAGCTCATATCTTGAGATCCGGGCGACGGATTTGGGAAAGATTTATATAATTGGAAATATGAGATGATTAAGATAAAATAAGAAGTGGTTTTCATGGATAAAAATTTGATTTTCACTTCTATAAAATTAAATTATAGACGCCCTATTTTGATGAAAAATTAATCAAATTTAAAAAAATAAAAGTTTAAATAAAAACTTTTATTAAAAAAGAAAAGGGACCCACTTTCAATACACTTGTATTAATGATGTGAATTAATTAATGAGTAATTAATGAGTAATTAATGAGACATTTATTAAATGGAATGTTTCAAGAAGTAACTTGTATGGGAATTTTTAGAAGGGAAAAACCATAACTACTCAAGTAGTTATAAAATCTCTTCTTAAAAAGGGAAGAGAGGCTTCATCAAAGGGTCCAATATTCAGTATTTTCAAAGGGGTAGGGAATAATATAAGAGGAAGAAGAATGTACAACCATGGATACACAATCAAGGTTCTGATCAAAAGAAATAAATCTCCATCTTCTCCAAAAAAAAATTATATATATTCTTATACACCACTTTTCATAGTTTTATGCTTGAATCTCAGAGTTGGGCACAAGGATGAGTTGTTGAGTGTTCTTCTTATATTCTTCTAAGATATTTTTTTATATGATAATGGAGTATTTGCAACCACCTATATGGCTGTCAAATATTTTGTAATTAAGAAAATCTTTCATAAATAAAACTCCACAAAGAGTTGCTTCGGGGTTGGTCTCAACTGTGCTTTGTAACCCTATTTTCAGAATAAAAAGTATTTGAGGTTGAGCTATCAAATTCTCTTTTGATCTTGATTGCATTACTATGTTAAAATTATTTGAGATGATTAAATAATTCTCTCATGTGAAGAAGATATGGATGTATTTATATATTATTAAGAAAATTGTGTGTGATGTTGATCACAATTTAATTATGATGTTGAATCCCTCCTTCAATCTTTTATGATTAAAAGACTTTTGCTGCATATAAATATCATATTGGGTTATTGAAGAACCATTCTCATATAAATACAATAAATATTTGGGGTTTGTTGTCTAGCACTATCCATACTCCAAGATATTCAAAGATATATCTTTTAGCTAAAGAGGAGAACTACCTCTCTAAAAACGAAGGAGGACTAATGTCCTCAGGAGGTTAACGTTTCAGTCCTGACGGATTCAATTGTCAACATTTTTGGTGATTCCACTGGGGAGTGATTTATTTTCAAGATATTTGAAGAACCAGAAATCTCCATGGCTCAAAGTTTCAAGAAAATGGCTTCTTGTTTTAAGCATGGCTCACATGTTTTATAATTTCAAAAAGAAATGAGAAGCGCCAAAGATTCGGGAGAATGAACTCCCTGGCAACTCCATTGAAAAAATTCAAAATGAAGTGTTTCATTCATGTCATAATGTTTATTTATATTCTTCATCGAGCCCATTAATGGCTTTGCAATATTCAACAAAAGGGATAAATACTCAAAGAAGGAGGCGATTTCATAATACTCCTTTAAATCTACCATAAATAGACTTTCAAATGCCCAATATTCCTGTTGAAAGTTTTTCTACATTCTTTGGGGATGCTTCAGAAGATGCAGAGCAACAATTGATTAATTTTAAAGGTACATGTTATGATTTCAATCTCATTGAAGACAATGTTACATGTATATTATTGCTACAAAATCCGAGAGAGGATGCTCTTGAATGGTATAGTTCATTAATGCATAACTCTATTACTAGTTAGGATGTGTTAGAAGATTCATTTGCAGAAAATTTCATCCCAAAAGTGCACTCATATGTTTTTGCTAATGTTTTAAATGTTGTTGCCCACCCATCCTCTCCCATGTGGAAGCAAGATAGCGAAATGACCAATTTTGAGGAAGAATCTAATCAAAGAGTGGATGAAATTTTTAATTCAAGTCATGTTGTTGAAGATGAAGATGAAAATTCCAAATTACAAGAAGAAAATTTCAGCCTCCTATATACTCCATATGAAGATAGTTCAAGTAGCAAATTTGAGAATGAAATTGAGGAGCCTCCACCAAATACACAAGAAGATTTATGCCTTGTGATAAATGATGAAACATCACAAGAGAACTTGCAACAAGAAGAATTGATGGAAGAAAATTTTGAAAAGAATGATGAACAAGATCATCTTTACAAGAAAGAAGAATATTTTCAAGAGAGTTTTGATGAATCAAGAACCATGGAAGTGGTTGTAAATAAAGAAAAGGATGAATGTAATCTTATGTCGAAAACTCCTTAGCCAAGAATTGATTTTATTGAATTATGGTTCCAGAGCATTGTTGGCCAAACAATGCTATCAAATCTTCACCATACTTGGTATAATTTTTCTCCAGTACATATTGAGAGTGCCTCTGACTGAGTGGTACAAGTCCCAACTTATCTCATAATTTTGGAGTTCATTCCACAAATTAGATCAATGCTTGAATGGCTCCATTGTAAATCTTCCTACACCTAAGGTATCCCTTTATTTAAAATAAGTTAGGGTAGGTAGATCATGTATGTACATACTTTGTTTCTTTAGTTCAATTTTTCATAATAAGGTAGTCTTTATATTGAAGTTTAAATTTAGCTCCATGAATGGAAAAGAATTACAAGAATTTATTTTGAAGATGACTCCATAACCCAATGGAGAAGGTAATTGGTCTTGATATTATGGTGTTCTCAGCAACCCACAGGGGGTCATTGTCCCAGAGTTGGAGCCAATTGTTGACCAAAATTTGGTTATCTTTATTTTCCTTCTCTTGGATTCATAAAATCATTGATATCAAAATAATACATTTTTGAACTTTTATAAGTTCACTCTGTAGCCCTCAGTCTCAGCTTCACCACACTTTTTCGGATCAGAAATCTGTTTCTATAGCCTAATTTACTCAAGATATTGTCAAGAGGTACAATTTTGAAGAATCTTTTTAAAGATCAGGTCTGCCTCTCCTCTCCTATATTAAAATGATACCATACTTAGAATTTTCACTCAACATCTCTATACATACTTAGTCATTTTTCAGAGTTCACGGGTTCACGGGTTGGCGGACTCATACATCCCCTCACCTCCTTAAACTTACTCACCCCCACTCTTGCTACCTACAATTATTCTCCCTCACTTTTGTCATCTACATTTCTCCCCTTTCCTTCGAACTACTCACAATCCTCATCGGGTCCACAAACACCGATCATCCCTCACTCCCTTACTCACCTCACTCCCCAACCTGCCAACCCATCCCCACAACCTACAAACCACCCCCTTGAATTCCGCTACCTACAATTTTCCCTTCACTTACCTTTCCTCCTTATTTCCCATACTTAACCATTATTCCAAAAATTTTCCCATTTAAACCATGAACCAATAAGAACATTCCACATAGAAGCATGGAATTGAGACACATGACAACTCGTGGAGGGAGACACGTGGAATATTATTATTAGAGACACGTGGAAGGTTATTACAGAGACACATGACAGTATATGAATGACGAATTCATCAATTATTGAGCATAAGATGGATGACAATGGGATTCCAAAATTATTATTTTATTTGACAATTTTCCAAGGGTCGAATCCTCCAAGCTCCATAATTTCTTCTCTTCTCGTGTTTCTTGCTAAGTTATAAAACACTTAGTATTATATATCATGAAGAATATAATATCCCAATGCATGTGGGATAGACTTTTAAACCAAAAAGTCGAATTTTATGAACGGAAGCATGAAAATCAATACAAGGGTTGAGATTTACCCATCAACTTTGATAGACAGTGACTGAGTGTTGATCTTGCAGAGGCCATAACTTGAGCTCCGGGTGTTGTAATATTGAAACATTTATACCGTTGGAAAGGTATTTCGACATAGAAGATGTTGGTACAATTTTTAAATGTTGAAAGTTAATTATTTTTTCTCAGAAATTAAAATTTCAGTCAGCTTCATTTTTAATAGGTCTACATAACAACTCAACTTCACGAGATCATATCTTGATATCCGAGTGACAGATTTGGAAAAATTTTATATAGTTAGAAAATATGAGATGATTAAGAGAACATTAGAAGTGGTTTTCATGGATACAAATTTGGTTTTCACTTCCATAAAATTAAATTACAGTTGTCATCTTTGATGGAAAATTAATCAAATTTTAAAAAATAAAAGTTTAATTAAAACTTTTATTAAAAAAGGAGAGGGACCCACTTTCAATATATTTGTATTAATGATGTGAATTCATTAATGAGGAATTAATGAGACATTTATTAAATGGAAATTTTCAAGAAGTAACTTGTACTGGAATTTCTAGAAGGGAGAAACTTTAATTACTCAAGTAGTTAGAAAATCTCTTCTTAAAAAGGGAAGAGAGGCTTCATCAAAGGGTCCAATATTCAGTATTGTCAGAGGGTCAGGGAAGAATATCAAAGGAAGAAGAAGGTAAAACTATGGATACACAATCAAGCTTCTGATCAAAAGAAAGAAATCTCCATCTTCATTTTTTAAATATATATTCTTCTACACCACTTCTCATAGTTTTATGTTCGAATCTCAGAGTTGGGCACAAGGATGAGTTGTTGAGTGTTCTTCTTATATTCTTCTAAGATATTTTATTATATGATCATGGAGTATTTTTAGCCACCTATATGGTTGTCAAATATTTTTTAATGAATAACATATTTCATAAATAAAACTCCACAAATAGTTGTTTCGGGGTTGGTCTCGATTGTGCTTTGTAACCATGTTTTCAGAATATAAAGTATTTGAGGTTGACCTATCAAATTCTCTTCTGATATTGATTGCAGTATTCTGTTAAAATTATTTGAGATGATCAAATCATTCTCTCCTATGAAGAATATATGGATGCATTTATATATTATTAAGAAGATTGCATGTGATGTTGATCACAATTTAATTATGATGTTGAAGCCCTCTTTCAATATTTTCTGATTAAAAGAATATTGTTGCATATAAATATCATATTGGGTCATTGAAGAACCATTCTCATATAAATCCAAGCAATAAATATTTGGGGTTTGTTGTCTAGCACTCTACCTACTCCAATATATTCAAATATATATCTTTTAGCCAAAGAGGAGAACCACATCTCTAAAAACGAAGGAGGACTAATGTCCTCATGAGGTTGTTGTTTCAGTCCTGATGAATTCAAGCGTCAGCAGGGGGTCATGGTGAAAAGGATACCGTAGAGAAGAGGAGGGCCATGGGTCGCGGTGAGGAGGTGAAGGAGGAGAGATAAGGAAATTGAAAAATAAACTAAGTAATGAGAAGCAAGCATACGAAGATGAGGGAAGAGAGATAAGGAGAGTGAGGAGAATGTTAAGTATTGAAGAGAAAGGGGGAAGAGGGAGGAGAAAATGAGGGTGGAAGAAAAGAAGGAATGGAGGGATAAGGGGGATTAATAAAAATGTTAAGTGAGGAGTGTATAGAAGAGGAAGAAGAGTGTAGACAAATCTAAAAATAAACTAAGTATAGAAGAGAGGAGTGGAGTTGGAAAGATAAATTCCAAGATAATAAAAAGAATTGTTCCAAGAGATTAGTGGTTCCAAGAAAATGGTTTCAAGAAAGTACGTGGTTCCAAGAAATTGGACATGGTTCCAAAATTCCGAGAATTGAACATAGTTCCAAGAAATACTAACCTTGTTGCACATGGAATAAACGCTCTTTTGGTGGTTAGATGAAAACTTGGATATCTTGAGCATGGAAAATCAGATTTTGAAACCGTGAAATGCGTGACGAAGCTAAGAATGTAAGATACACAATGAACTTATAATCCTTCAAAATTTATTCTTCTAATAACAATTTTTTTATTATTATTCTTGGAGAAGGAAAATAGAAGTGACCAAATTTTCAATCAACAAGAGTCTAAACATAGTGCTAAGCACAACTAGCATAGTGAAGGAGGCAATGTGGTACCTAAGTGGAAGGATCAATATTTCATTGTTTACTTGACCTCCTTGACCTATATACACTTTGCATTAAGTGATATTCTCATTACGAGTGAATGTAAAAGAAACTTTCACCTACATATACATGTGTGTGCATGTGCTCTGTAACAACCCTGGTTAAATGATTGCTTAAGGTTTATCAAGTATAATTAATTAAATAATTAACTATCCTAATATATTTTAATTAAACAATGATTATTTATTAATAATATAAATTAATTAATTGTTTATTTATTAATTGTTTATATCTGTTGATTAATTAATTAACTCATTAAAGGTTTGGGTAATGAATTAAGAGCTTAATAATTTTTATTTATTTATTATAAAACTTTACATATGCAGGGGGATGAAGCATTGAGTGGAGGGATAAGGTAATAAATGGAGGGATAAGGTGGGTGGCATTAAAGGAGGGTAGGAGTCGGTGAATGGAGGAGGATATGACTAGTCAAAGGCCTTCAGGACATGATTATGAAATTTTGGGAGAGGAGCATTATTATAGGGGAAGGACTGTATTTTCTGTGGATATTTTTCTGGTTTTGGAGTTTGGGTGGATTGTTACATGGGTGCACCAGGTTGCTAGGAGTTTTGGGCTCGGGGGCTAGGAATCCTCACAGAATCCTAGAGCTAAGGAGCCAGACAGGCTTTGTTCCTAGCTGGCAGGGAGGAAGATTCGGTTTTGGGCAGAGTTTGGGCAGAGCAGCAGAGAGGACAACCAGAGATCGGGAATTTAGCATCAGACAGAGGTATTTTTAATTATGTATTCTCATGAATATGTGGTGTTATGTGGTTGTTACGTAAGCTTATTTACATGTTGTTAATAAATCTAATTTAGGCTGAATAATAAATGATTATAGGTTATGATTAAATTGTACAGGATATTATATGTTTTTATTCATTATTTTAGCTTGTGTTTTATAAGGCTCTGTGGGGACAGAGACCTTACACATGGTATCATATATGTAGTTTAAAATCTAGGACCAAAGGGCCACCTACCCACTCATCCTCTTAACTTTGGACAGAAAGCTAAGCTATGTGTCCTGTAAACAACCCTGAAACTCTTTAAAACTTGTAAATCTGGGCCTAAGGGCCAAGCTCCAACTCCAACTCCAACTCCACCTAACCTGCAAGCCAAACACACATTATATATATATATATATATGAATAGTATGCACATTGAAAAATGAAAAGGTATAATATTATACATATTGAAAGTATATATATATATATATATATATATATATATATATATATATANATAATATTATACATATTGAAAGTATATATATATATATATATATATATATATATATATATATAACAAGAAAAACATTCGGGCCTGATATTAAACTTCAAGTCCACACAAGTTTCAAGTCACAACACACAATGCCTAGCGCTCGAGTATAGCACTAAGCTCCCAAAGACCTTACTGAATAGTCCATAATCCATGCTCAACATGGTAAGTAGAACTCCCTACAAGGCAATGAAGCAGATGAATAAATTCAAGGAGAAAATTAGAATAAATAATCAAAATTCTTCCCTGTGGTAAGGAAATCCCAATATTATTTTCTAAATCAACTCAAGGCTTAGCAGTATATGACCAATGAGGATGTTATGAGCTATAAGTTCATAAGAAAAATGACCTGACCCCAAAAACAAACTCCAACAGTCCATCACCTTGTAAATTCCCTTTGGAGATGCTATGATTTTGTCGTGTTTGATTATGATCCAAAATGTAACACCACCAAACCAGCTGGTCCTCGGAGTGTAATCAAAATTCCTCATGGGATTATATATGAATAAAATATTACAAGTATCCACGTAATAAATATTAAATATTACAAGTATTCAGGATTAGATATGAATAAAATAAAAATTAGAAGAAAGATGAAAAATGAATATAGATAAAGTAATAAAAAGAAGGCACACATGTCACACTGCCAATTCACTCCTCTCCAGCATCTCCCAGACGTCAAGCCGCATGCTCTTAAATACTCCATCAAGACATAGTTACGGCGGTCACTCTGTCAGAACAATATCTCTGATAGAAAAGTAAATAACCCAGCCACGAGTCAAGCACTGTGCACTACTCGTCAAGCAAATCACCTGCAAAATAACCCAGCCAAGCACCTGCAAAATAACACAAATTAGAAAATAAAAACTTGATGGCCCAGTCTCCAAGTCACAAGCATGGACCAATTATAATCCATACAAATACCAATGCGCAAGATCAAGTGCCAAGTCGCAAGGGAGCATAGTGTGCACAACAAAGTTTAAAAAAAAAATTACATATATATAGAAAGACTTAGCTCCTTCTCCATATCCATGCGACCTGCAAACAAATTTATTATCAGTTCCTGCAACAGCAATGGACGCCAAAAGACTATTCAAGAGTCAAAACAACCCTCCAACTTTGCATCTCAAACTCACTTAAAAAAAAAAAAAATTTATAAATAATGAGCTAGAATATGTCTAACGAATGCATAGAGCACACAGCCTGTGCTGGATGCATATCCCATGGTGGGAAATTTCTCAGGCAAGGTGGGGACTTCAATCACCATGAATAGGCTGGTAATCAACTCTATCGATATCACAGATATCCAAGAGCATTAATACCATGCCAACAAGGCCATAACAAGAAGTCAAACTTCAGTGTAAACCATACCATTGATATATTTCTCAAACATCTTGATACAGGTGATAATAGTGGCCAGGAAGAAGTATTTAAATAGAAAGAATGCCCTCTCACCAGGAAATAAATAACCAACAGAAACCATATTTCTCAGATTTTAAGCGGACGAAACATTCAGATGATTTTAAATTAGAACAAAAAAACATATTTATCCATATTATACTGAACAGGACATAGTTTTACATCAAGGTTTACTTTCCTCTTACATCATCAAGTAAAGTTGCTTGAACATTTTTAGACCTATGATCATAGTATCTCATCAACTGTAGACATGTTCCACTGATCAACTTTGAAGTTGTTGGTCACTATAATTGCTTATTTAACTAAACAATCAAGTGCTACATAAATTGTCAACCCAGGGAAGTCTGTTTATTTCAAAGGTAATCACACACTGTATATGCTCAATCTCAAAAGCAATCTAGAGTTGTAGTAAAAGTAT
>ML789338.1:86503-116198 GCA_009831015.1 Picea engelmannii
CAAGGCATGAACAAAAATAATACTAGCACACTACAGAACTAATGGGTGAATCTTGTGAAGAAGGTGGGCCCTCCCTTCTCACAAGATTCCCCAGAAATGAAAGGAACTAGGAAGGAATGCTCAGAATAATCTTTTATTCATCTATCAACTATATCATGTTACAATGTCTGAAGTAAACACGTCCTTCTCTCTGATTCCTTTCTTAGCCAAGCAAAAGGTACCTTCTAATGATGATTTCCCCTTATTTAAAGAGGAGAATCCCCTCGATACAATTTGATCATCAAATTACATGTGCACATCTGAATCCTATTCTTAGTTAGATCTAATTTCTATACTGGAATAGGATATCCTGATCTCCCGTAACAGAATGCTATTACAATAATTGAAATGGTGTTGAGTGAGGTGTAGTTGTTGTAGCTGGAGTAACAGCTTCTTTATTTATCTTCTTGTTATTGTTGTTACTGTTTCAGCATCGCAAATCACGGGTTGTTTCAGCAACGGGATTTGCGTTCTGACTGTTTCAGCAACGTGGTCTCACGCAGCAGTGATGGTTAATTCTGGCTCAAGGTGCGGCTGTTGTGGTGAGTGTAACAACTTTTTCTTGTGTGAATTGTTGTTTCAACATCGTAGACCACAGAGTGTGTAACAACTTCTTCTTGTGTGAGTTGTTGTTTCATCATCGTAGACCACAGACTGTTTCAGCCATGGGGTTTGCATGCTTTTGACTGTTTCAGCAACGGGCCTTCAAACAACAATGATAATCTGCAGTTCGAACTTTTTCAGCACTTATATATTTCTGATCAACGGTTAAGTATGAGAGTAATGTAAAATTATATGCAAAACAGATTAAACATATAGCAAAGAGAAGAGACGTTATATACCTTTGGAAAGATAGGGTAAGGTGATAATGTAAGTTTAAATGTGAGTGGAAAAAGGATGTAATGGTAGAAAAAGTGTGAACAAAAAGGTACATTATAGGGTCCTAACATCCCCCCCAACTTAAAAGGTTGCATGTCCTCAGGCAACTTCAATCTGAATCAGAATCTGAATACCGACTCTGAGCGTACAAGTTACTTAAGCAGTAGTTGTGGAAAGTGTTGTCTGTCGGAGCTCTGAATCCTTGAACGCGTTGTAGCCTTTGCCAAGCTGTTGTTTCAGCCTTCTTGGGAAACTTATGATGAACTTGATATTTCTCTACTGGCATCCATAGAATAGGAAAATGAAACTGATAACCTAGCCATCTTTCAGCACATTGTTGAACACATTTGATGTAGTTAGGTACCCTAGAGATTGTTGTCTCAAGATTAGTGGGGCTAAAGGGATTGTGTACCTGTATTTTCTCAGCAGATTGTTGCCAAAACATGTTATTTTCTTGTAGGGAAGCGATCTCTGTGGATTTAATGAACTGTTGACAATATTGAAGCACTATTGTCTATAGTTTCCGAATGTATTGAGTCATCCATGGTTTTTTCAAAAACTGATAATACTCTGCAACAAAGGTGGTAACATTTTGTGGTTCTGGCCGTATCCAGAGAAGGTGGTTATCCTCGTTATGCTTGGCATCTAGGAAGCCATTTTTCCATATGATCTGATTGTTAGGGAAGGAGGTGAGTGCCCGAATCTGGATATCACCAACAAGAGGGTTAAGGTTAAGTTGTCGATTCTCAGGGATGGCCTCATTATGAAGATATACCTCATAGAGGAGGTGTTGATCCATAGCAGAGGCTTCTGCAAAGGTTCTAACAAAATATGTTGGATTTAACACTGCATGGGGTCTGCCTTCTTTGATTGAGTTAATCTGAAAAAATGTAATTTGTTCCATGAGGAACAGAGAGTAATTGCAGGATGGTTTCCTTGCAGCCAACAACTTTTGTGCCAAGTCAAACATCAGGAGCAATTTGCCTTTTAGCTCTTTATTCTGTTTCTTAAGGGAACATGATTCTTGGCATGTTTGCTCCAAAGCTTCCCAGTTTGAATAGATATGGTTTATCCAGAGTAGTCTGTGCTCTTGCAGTCTTTTGTCTTGTGTAACAAAAGACTCTTTTTTCCATTTGTCTATTATTGCATGCTCATCCCATGGTTGAGTTTGTGTTTCAGCATCGCAAGTGATATGTTGACGTAGAGTCTGAGTGGTTTGTTCCACAAGGGTGTGGGTATTGATCTGGCTAGGAGGGGCAGATTCATCAATAGGAAATGTTTGTACAACTTTATTAACAAAAACAGGGGCTTCAAATTTGACAATTGTTGTAGGCCAGGGTTCATTTTTAATTTTGGAAGGTCCTGCTGGTTCTTGTGTAACAGCAGGGTTTTCTTCTTTGACTGCAAAATTCGTAGGTGCAGGGGAAGCTCATGGCATTGGAATTTGAATTACTTTGTAGCCTACTTGATAATAGATGTCCCCACATTGACTGCACATATACTCTCTACACTGATTATCTATTGTATTTTCCTCTGTCATGGTCGCTATGCGAGCTAGGGTGTACAATTTAAGTTTGTTCTCGTAGGCTTCCTTTACCATGACTAGGTCTTGCTTGTAGGCTTCCAGTTCAGACCTTAGGAACTCATTTTATTGTAAGATATATGTCGTTGTTGGTTTTGGAAGAGGGGTGACTGGTTCTTGTGTAACAGTCACAACCGCACTAGGTGGTTCTTTTGGAGCAGCTATAGGATCGGCAACTGATTCTTGTATTTCAGCTTCTTGATGTAGGGAAAGTAATGTTGCATCACCCTAGGCATCTGATTCCTGTATCTCGGTAACAATATCAACAGTTGGTTCTTGTGTTTCAGCTGTAGCTGGTTCTTGTGTAACAGCTATAGCTGGTTCTTGTGTTTCAGCTACTGAATGAGTAGTTGGTTCTTGTGTTTTAGCTACTTGATGAGTAGCTAGTTCTTGTGTTTCAGCTACTGAATGAGTAGTTGATTCTTGTGTTTCAGCTACTTGATGAGTAGTTGGTTCTTGTGTTTCATCTACTTGATTTGAAAATGATGATGTCGTAACACACTGGGCCTCTGGTTCTTGTGTTTCAGTGCCCGTGGGTGGAATAGGTAAAAATTCTGGAATTTGGGAGGTTGGAAGTGTACGGTTTTTTAGCCGGATGGGTTGGGGGTTTGGGGAAATGGCAGTAGTGGTTTCTCTTGTTGAGGTCCTTGTTCATTTTCTTTGTAAAAAGGGAGGAAAAAGAGGAATTTGCTTTCGTTTGTGTGGGGGATTTTCCTCAGTGATGGGACAGGGAGAGTTGTCTGGTCCATAATCATCGCTAAGGATATGGACGGTAGGAGTGGATGATTCTGGTAATATGTGGGGTGGGCTTGGTATGTTAGGAAGTTTAATTGGATTGATTGGGTCTGTAGGCGGACTGTTAAGTACTTCCAGAGGGTCTGGAGGGTTTTGTGGTTGTTGTTCCTGAAGATTTTCAGGATATTCAACAACTTCTTGGGGATCTATGGGTGGGTTGTTGAGGAGAGGGTTTTGTTGGGAAAAACCCTTTTGAATAAGTAGTTGAGAAAGACGGTGATGGGTGAGGGAAAGGGCGAGATTTTTAGCCTTTTTACAGTAATGCTACATATTTTTAAGACATCCGAGTAGATAATAAGGAATGTTCACCAATCTAGCATGTCGTAAATGAGACAACAGGACAAAGTCGTACTAGTAGACTACCTGGTATCGGCCTTCATAGGTAAGGTAGTGCTTGAAAAAATATGCAACTTTTGACCAAGGAGGTGGTAACGAGCTAAGTCAGACACCCCGGCCTTTAGGCTCAATTTGTTCCCCTGGCAAGAGGAAATCCTGCTGGGCATTAAGGATGATATGTTTGCAGCTGAACCAGTGAATTCCATTGGTAGGGAGACCCAAAACCTGTGTTATATCCTCCTCTGTAACTGGAATCTGAACCCCTTGAACAATGGAATGATCTTCCTGGAGATTTCGAGCAAATTGAAGAACCTGTTGTTGATCAAATCCCTGGAGCCTCTGAAAAATAACCCAGCCATCCTGCTTGCAAAAAAATTTGATAGACTTTTGGATATAGTTCTAACAGGGCTGTCGTGGCGGGTTCGTACCGTATAACAGGGCCTCCCATAGCTAAGAACTCAGTAAAATGCACCGTCAGAGAGTCGAGTAACCTCTTATGTGCAGAGTGAGTTTTTCGGGTGAAAGCATGCATATGGTGGTGAAACAAACGAAAGGATGGTAAAAAAAATGACGGTGGTTGGTTCGTGTGAAATGATGGTATGAGATTTTGATATCCCCCCCCCCTCAAGTACGACTAAAATAATGATTTTACATGAGTGGTAATAATGAGTTGGGATATTCTCATTAACTATAGTTCAATTGTATTTACATATAAAGTTTACATACCTCATCTTTATCTTTTGATTCGTACTTCAAACAAAATATAGTGTCTGTCCATAATAGTTCTGCAGTAGCCATGGGGGAGACTTTTGATTTGTTAGAGAAATTGTATCAAGGATTTGTTTAGTGGAAGGACAAAATGTAGTATGAGAGCGCAAGAGCTTATTGACAGGGAATGCTGAAAAGTTGGTTTTTCAGCAACAGGGAAGGAATAGAGAAATGTTTGTTGAAGAGTGATGTTGCAGAATACTGCTGAGGAAGTGGTGTTTCAGCAGTGGCGACATTTTGTTGAGTAGTGGTCTTTCAGCAACAGGGAAAAGGGCGAAAAATTGTTGAACAGTGGTGTTTCGGCAATGGAGGAAAAGGCAAAAAGTTGTGGAACAGTGGTGTTTCAACAATGGGAAAAAGGTGAAAAGTTGTTGAACAGTGGTGTTTCAACAATGGGAAAAAGGTGAAAAGTTGTTGAACAGTGGTGTTTCAAGAATGGGGGGAAAAGGAGAAAAGTTGTTGAACAGTGGTGTTTTAGCAATGGATAAAAAGGCAAAAAATTGTTGAACAGTGGTGTTTCGGCAATGGGGGAAAAGGAAAAAAGTTGTGGAACATTGGTGTTTCAACAATGGGAAAAAGGCGAAACGTTGTTGAACAGTGGAGGAGGAAAAGGAGAAAAATTGTTGAACAATGGTGTTTCAGCAATGGGGAAAAAGGGAAGTAGTGTTTTATAAGATGAAGCTTGGCTCTTCTTGAAGTAAGATCGTCCTTTATTGGTAGGCCTTTGCTTTGATCGAGAATCTGCAAAAATCAATTGTAACATGGTATTTCTTGGCAAGGATTATTAGTAAACAAAATCTAATCTAATACTAAAGAAACTAATTTAAAAAGAATTAATTGCAATGAGGGGTAGGAGGCCCCTCCAAAAAGAGGTAATGAGAGTTTGCCACACATGTGGCCTTAAAATATTCTTTGGAAATAGGGCGCTGGTACAGACAGAGCCGATGACCATTTACAAGTAACGGTGTTTTAGAGTCATCGATTGTGAGGAGCCTTACTGTTCCATTGGGGAAAACAGTGTCCACTTCGTAAGGTCCAAGCCATCTTGCACGTAGTTTCCCTTGAAATTCTTTAAACTGGGAATCATACAGTAAGGCCCAATTACCTTTTTGGAATTGCTTATGCTTGATAGTTTTGTCATGCCATTTTGATCTTTGTTGTTGAATCATAGTTGTCTGATGAATGGCATCTAGTCTTTTTTCATCCAATTCATTAAGTTGCTACAAACTGGTTGTCTGTGCATCGGTCAAATCAAGGTTGACAGCTAAAGTAGTCCTTAAGGTTTTGATTTCAAATTCCATAGGAAAGACGACACTTTTTCCATAAACTAATTCATAGGGAGAGAATCCTGTAGTATTTCTCTAGGTAGTTCTGTAGGCCCATAATGCTTCAGGGAGCCTGTGAGACCAGTCCTTTCTGTTTTCCTTCACTGTTTTTGTGAGAATGAATTCTATTACTTTATTTGTGCTTTCCACCTGTCCATTGGCTTGGGGGTGGTAAGGTGTAGTCATTCTATGTTGAATATGATATTTTTGAAGGGTGGCTTTAAAATCGTGAGAAGTGAAAGGAGGTCCCCCATCTGTAACTAATTCTCTCGGCACTCCAAATTTGATGAAGATGTCTTCAAATAGGAAATCTAGAACTGCTTCTTTGGTCGCTCTATGGAGTGATTTAGCTTCCACCCATTTGGTCATATAATCTGTGCAAACCACTATATAAACTTTTTGATTGGATAGGGGGTTAATGGGTCCTACAAAGTCTAAGGCCCATCTTTAAAATGGTTCGAGTACTACCTGGGGATTTAATGGAATTTCATCTCTATGATTAGATTGACCCATTTTTTGACAGCTATCATAGGCCCGGACATATTTCTTTGCATCTTTAAAAAGTGAGGGCCAATAATACCCCATCCTGATAATTTTATGTGTTGTTCTCTTATCAGCAAAATGACCTCCACAAGGGCCATCATGACAAGATTTTAGTAGATCATAAACTTCATCTTCTCTAATGCACCTTCGGATTTATTGATCAAGTCCTGTGTGGAAAAGACACCCACCTATCCAGCTATACCGAGCACTTTGTTGAATGATTCTTCTTTTCTCCCGGTGGGATAGGTGTGGTGGTAACTTCCCTGCAACCAAGTAGTTAGCAATGTCTGCATACCATGGTGAGTGAGAAGATACTGCAAATATATATTCATCAGGAAAGGAATCATCTACTGGGGTATTATCATCAGGTGTTAACCGATAAAGGAAATCAGCAACTACATTTTCTTTTCCTGGTCTATCTACAATTGTAATATCAAATTCTTGTAATAATAGTAACCATCTGGTGACTCAAGCATTTGTGATAGGTTTTTTCATTAGATATTTGATAGTTGAGTGATCAGTATGGACAAGAGTAGAGTAGTCAGTGATGTAATGTCGAAATTTATTAATAGAATAAATAACTGCTAATAATTCCTTTTCGGTAACTGTATAGTTAAGTTCAGCATGAGTCATATTCTTGCTAATGAAATAAATAGCATAAGGGAGATGATTTTCTTCTTGTCCCAAGACAACTCCTATTGCAGTATCTGAAGCATCAAAGGATATATGAAAGGGAAGTGTCCAATCAGGTCCTCTTAGAATAGGGGCTGTAGATAACTGCTGTTTAAGTGTATTAAATGCTTCTTGGCAAGAATTAGTCCAATTGAATTTGACATTTTTCATCAGTAACACAAACAGGGGAGAAGCTATTTTGGAAAAAAATTTGATAAATCTTCTGTAGTATCCAGCATGTCCTAGAAAACTTCTTACCTCTGTTTGGGTTTTTGGAATAGGAAGATTTTTAATGACTTGTATCTTGGATGGATCCACCTAGATTCCTTGAGATGAAATAAAATGTCCAAGCACTATTCCTTCACTCATAATCATATGACATTTTTATGTACTTAAGGAGAGGTGGGCTTGTATACATCGTTTAAGTACTTTCTCAAGGTTTTGTAGAATTTCCTGAAAAGAAACACCATAAGGGGTAAAATCATCCATAAAAATTTCCATAGAGTCATTAAGCATATCAGAAAAGATTCATATAATTGCTCTTTGAAAGGTTGTTGGTGCATTACATAGTCCAAATGGGAGGACTCTATAAGAAAAAGTTCCCCAAGGGATAGTAAAAGTGGTCTTATCTTGGTCTTGGGGTGCAATTTTGATCTGATTATACCCACTGAAACCATCTAAAAAGGAGAAAAAATTCTTCCCTGACAAATTGTCTAACACCTGATCAATGAATGGTAACGAAAAGTGATCTTTTTGAGTGGCTTTATTTAAGGCTCTATAGTCTACACATGCTCTCCATTTCCCATTTTTCTTAGGAACTATTACCAACGGGGAAACCCATTCACTGTCCGATATAGGATATATAAACCCTACATTGAGTAATTTTTGAAGTTCCTCTTTAAGGATTTCTCTTAAATTAGGGTTCATTCGTCGTTGAGATTGGCAGATCGGTCGACAATCTTCCTTGATATATATACAATGAGTACATAATTCGGGAGAGATTCCTTTCATATATGTATAGTCCCATGTGAATGCTTCTTTATGTTTAAGAAGTAACTTCATTAATTGTTGTGTTTCAGCATTTGTCAGGTTGGGATTTATGTTCAGTGTTTTTCCAGGTGCAATTTCTACTAGTATACTTTTAGAAGAGATGGTGGTTGATGTTTGAGGTGGGTTTTCAGAGTTAAGGTTTTCCTGGTTATCTGACTCCAAAAGTGTAGCTAGTTGGTTATGAGTTTCTGGAGTCACGGAGGAGGGTTCACAAATAAAATTATTAATTACTTCATCCTCAATGGCATCTTTAAGGCTTAAGGCTTGTTCGATAGTCAAGATGGGTTGAGTAAGTTGATCATCAAAGTCTACCCGTACAGAATTATCATTATTAATCAAGGGTGTAGCGTGAGGGTAGAGGGTAAGTTGTTTAGTCTCGTAACCATTGGAAATTGTCATTGAACCTGATCTACAGCTGATAAAAGCGTATGTTGTGGCTAGCCAAGGCCTGCCCAAAATTAGAGGGTGGCCCCCCAACTTTGTTTTAGGTTGTAATACCACAAAGTCAATTGGATAATTCCAAGATTCCACTGAGATAATTAGGTCTTCAATGACTCCCTCCGGTTTGATTGTAGAATGGTCAGCTAATTCTAGGATGGTTGGGGTGTCTCTGATTTCATTCTACAGTTGTAACAGTTGTGAGGTTTCCAGAGTCATAATATTGATAGCGGCACCTAAGTCTATCAGGACTCGAGGGATTATCGTTTTTCCAATTTGCACTGAGATGGTAGGATGGTCGGGATCACCATATTTAACTGGAGGAACTTTACCTAACATGAGTGCATACAAATCACCCATGACATGAACTGTGAGGGGATCTTTAATTTTCCTACCAGGTTTCTTAACACAAATGTCTCGCATAGTCCTGGTATAAATTGGTACATCTCGAAGTGCTTGTAATAGTGGAATTTTGACATAAAGATTTTGTAATTTCCCTAGAAGATTGAAAGCAGGTGGCTCGGGCGTTTTAGTCAAAGCTAAACGCTCAGGAAATGGTGGTTTTTTTGTTTCAACAACAGTGTTAGAGGATGATTGTACCTCTTCAGGTACATCATGCTTTTTTGTTTCCTCTTTATCAGAAGAGGCAACATCAGCTATGATAGGTTCTACTATTCTCCCAGATCGTAAATGAATATCATTGCATTGCGCAGGGAAAAGAGAAAGTGTAGGTTGGTTATGAATATCAATGCACTGCACAGCTTTATTATTCGGGTTAGGGTTAGGTTGTATAGGTAGTTGGGGCCTCATCATTTGATTGTTTGGTGGAGTACCTAATGGTAAGGAGAGTGGTTGCAGAAATTGTGATTGAGGTAATTGATTTGGGAATGGGGGTTGTTGCCCTCTCCAATTTGGATTCCATTGGTTAAGATACGGTTGTTGTTGTGGAGGCCAAGGAGTCCACATTGACGGATCAACAAAGGGAGGGTTAGTTTGTTGCATGGGTGGGTAATTCATTTGATTTAGATATTGCCTTTGATTATAGGGAGGGTAATTCATTTGATTAAAAGAAGGATAGTTATTCCAACGATTAGAAGGTGTAAATGGCATATTAGGATTCATACCTTGTCCCCGCGGTTTCCATTGCCTCCTCTGTGTCAACAGATAGATGGCTTCAGCTTCTTCATCAGTTGGTTGTAATGCTACCTTGATTCCTGGTAGAGAAGGGCATTGTTGAGTTTCATGATCTTTATCACAGATGGTGCAGATTGGCTTTTTGTTCAATGGGCATTCCCTTCGTGGGTGCTTGTCTCTGCATTTAGAACAAAAGATGGACAGAGCTACTTCTGCTTCAGCTTGTTTCTTTTGAATCTACAGGGTATCAATTTGTGAGGCAAAAGAGATTAACATTTCAGTTTTAAAACCTTCAAGTAAATTACCTATTTCGGCTCTTGTTGCTCCCCCATTGGCTGATTTTTGAACTCTTGAAAATGTGGTATCCCTGTTATTTGATATATTCCTTGAAGCTCCTCTTGAACATCTTTTACATAGGTTAACAATTTCATCATATGATTCTTTAGATATGTCCCCTTTTCCAATCATATTCAGCATATCTAGACAGTCATCCCTTACTCCTTTTAGTAATATTGTTTTAAGAATATCTTTACTTACATCGGGGTGACTGGATCTTTGTAGATTATATTGTAGCATTTCTACAAAGTCCTCCATATTTTCATCCTCTTTCTGTATCATCTTGAATAGTTCCTCCCTTTTTTCTCTTGTTCGGCAATAGTCCTGGTATTTATGCAGGAATTTTTGTTTCATCTGATCCCATGTTGTGATTACATGACCTCCAAGACTCATGAACCATCTTAGTGCATTTCCTTTCAATGTTGTTGGAAATAGCTTTAATTTTTKAGCATTGGAAATGTAATCATAACTTCTGCATAATATGTCAAACTCAAAAAGGAATTCATCGGAATCTTCTGAAGATAAACCATGAAATTTAGGTAACGCTGAAAGTGGAATGTTCTTCATGGGGGCTACCCCTCTAGGAAGATCACCAATAGGAAATCCTAAAGTGAAAAAAGAGTTTTCATCATTTACCTCTCTTCCAGGACCTGCCTATTCTTCATGATGCAGTTCTTCATTATACTCATCCATGTTTTCTTCTGTCTATTCCCCTGTTGCGCTTGCTCTGTCCTCAATGTTTCTTGTTGGTTTCTCGACTGTCTCAGGACTCCAAATATCTTTCCCTGTTTCAAAGTTTTCTTGAAAGGAAGGTTGGGATTTTAGTTTCCGAGAGTTTGGTCGTTGAGGAGAAACAGATTCAGATTTTGATATAATCTCGTCAATATAAGTCTTTCTTCCTCCCCTTCCTCTACCACTGCCACCTGTAGGGTTAGTTTCTTTGGGGTATCCATGTCCTCTCATGCAATCTTTATATCTGAAAGAACATAAGTTCTTTTGAAATCTATAATTACCTTCCCCAGCAACGACACCAAAATGTTGGTCACTATAATTGCTTATTTAACTAAACAATCAAGTGCTACATAAATTGTCAACCCAGGGAAGTATGTTTATTTCAAAGGTAATCACACACTGTATATTCTCAATCTCAAAAGCAATCTGGAGTTGTAGTAAAAGTATATTAATCACACCTTTCCTTGAACAAACTGAAGTTCTACTTTGAATTACAAAAAATCAACCTACCTATTGCAAAGTTCACAATTTTAAAGAAATAATTATCCAAAGAATCATGGATTACATTAAGAAATAACAACCTAGGAAATAAATCTTTCAGGATACTGCAAAAGAAAAGACCAACTATTTTGTAATAGATAACAGGACCATATTCCCCAAGAAGGAATCTTCAGCACCTATTTCCGATTATCACACTTTCATGAACTCATTACTAATAAAAAATGATTGACATGCACTGAAGACTAACTATCTCTTAACAGAGAACATGACCCTATTCCCCAAGAAGGAATCTTCAGCACCTGTCTCTGATTTTCACGCTTTCATAAATTCACCAAACAGGATTGCTAATTAGAATGATTAACAGTTACCCAAGCATGAATTATATGAAAACAATGTACAATCAATAAAGCAAAGTTTCAGCAAAACAGAGTTCAGTAAAGTAGAGTTTCAGCAAAACAAAATTTAATCAAGGCATGAACAAAAATAATACTAGCACACTACAGAACTAATGGGTGAATCTTGTGAAGAAGGTGGGCCCTCCCTTCTCACAAGATTCCCCAGAAATGAAAGGAACTAGGAAGGAATGCTCAGAATAATATTGTATTCATCTGTCAACTGTATCATGTTACAATGTCTGAAGTAAACATGTCCTTCTCTCTGATTCCTTTCCTAGCCAAGCAAAAGGTACCTTCTAATGATGATTTCCCCTTATTTAAAGAGGAGAATCCCCTTGATACAATTTGATCATCAAATTACATGTGCACATCTGAATCCTATTCTTAGTCAGATCTAATTTCTATACTAGAATAGGATATCATGATCTCCTGTAATAGAATGCTATTACAATAATTGAAATGGTGTTGAGTGAGGTGTAGTTGTTGCAGATGGAGTAACAACTTCTTTATTTATCTTCTTGTTACTGTTGTTATTGTTTCAGCATCGCAAATCGTGGGTTGTTTCAGCAACGGGATTTGCGTTCTGGCTGTTTCAGCAATGTGGTCTCATGCAGCAGGGATGGTTAATTCTAGCTCAAGGTGCGGCTGTTGTGGTGAGTGTAACAACTTTTTCTTGTGTGAATTGTTGTTTCAGCATCGTAGACCATGGAGAGTGTAACATCTTCTTCTTGTGTGAGTTGTTGTTTCAGCATCGTAGACCACGGACTATTTCAGCCACGAGGTTTGCGTGCTTTTGACTGTTTCAGCAACGGGCCTTCAAACAACAATGATAATCTGCAGTTCAAACTATTTCAACACTTATATATTTCTGATCAACGGTTAAGTATGAGAGTAATGTAAAATTATATGCAAAACAGTTTAAACATATAGCAAAGAGAAGTGGCGTTATATACCTTTGGAAAGATAGGGTAAGGTGATAATGTAAGTTTAAATGTGAGTGGAAAAAGGATGTAATGGTAGCAAAAGTGTGAACAAAAAGGTACATTATAGGGTCCTAACACTAGTCATGTAAGTCTCGCATGGTATATCCCTCTTAATAACCTCTCAAAACAAAACACAAGTCAGTGGAGACCAGAGGCCAAAGTTCGAGCCCGAAAGAAAAAAAAAAATGAGGATCAGCCAAAACCAGAAACACAAAGTCCAATGCCCAAGACCAAATGCCAAGCCATGATGAAGATCCCACAATGGGCATTCTTTTCTCAACACGCCAAATTCGAGACCAAGCACCCAGAGCGCTCAGCACTGAGATACAAGTGCTCCCGCCAAATCCACGAGTAAGCACCTACCACATACCTTACACATTTTTCTCTACAAACAGGAATAAGATGTTAGGACTCAAATCAGTGACATAAATCAGAAATCATCCCAAGAATATTTCAAGATCATGTTTTGTGTGCATCCTGGTAGTCATATAATAAGCATACACAAAGCACCAAAGCCAAGCAATCAAGCGCCCAAGCGTAGAGATCCAACCACTCTCCTAGTCTGTGAACCAAACGCACACACAACACAAGTCAGGTCAAATCCAGCCCACTAACGCCAAACTAAGTCACATGGATGAGGAACCCGCTAGGGGGCGCCACTATGATCAATGCATCCAAAACCGCCTCTGAGAAGGATATCCACAGGTCGATGGTTATACCCTAAACATCAAAGTCAAGCCTGTCGAGAGGGAGAGAGAAGAGTGGAGAGGCGGCAGAGCGATAGATGAATGTTTGTGTAAGGTTTTAGGGGATGAGAGATTGAGAGAGAGAAAGAGTACGTGTAGGGTTAGGTTTAGGTATGGAAGGCATTGGAGGAAGCAAGGCGGGCACGTGGAATCCATGTGTGCCCGCAATTTTTTTTTAATTATTTTGATTTATGTTAAAAAACATATTTATTAAATTGCATTATATATATATATATATATATATATATATATATATATATATATATATATATATATATTTATAAATATTCATTAAATTAATCATTTAAAATTTGTTTTTACATATTCCAATTTTTGTTAAATATTATTAAATTTATGTGAAACATTTTTTTAATTTTTATTTTTTATTAAATTTATGTTAAACATTTTGTTAAACATCATTCAATTTACGTTTAAAATCTATGCTTTAATTAAATAGTTTAATTTTTAAATATTTTAAATTTCTTTACATTTAAAATTGTGTTTAAATTATATTTAAATTAATGATCGAAATTCATGTTTAAACTTAAAACTACTTAAGGTGATTAAATTATTAGTAACTAATAAATTAGAATGATTAATTAAATAAGTGAGTGATCAATGTTAATGATAAATTATGATTAGAAATCACGCTAATTAGTTTTAAACGAAAAGTTTAAAGGACTTAGACAAGGATAATCGAGAGGGGTTCCATGCGCGCTAGGAAGGTAAGTTAGAGGAATAGGCGAGAGGGGTACAGTGCTAGCGTAACTACCGAGCGAGAGGGTCAATAATTTTCTTAGGAGAAGACATCAAGCTTAGACACTTAAACCCCAACCTAGCCACCTCCCATAAAGAGAGTAATGTTTGTTTACAGACAAGTAAAAAAAAACTTACGCCTAACCCTGTTTTCTAGTTTAAGTTGCGCAAATGTGGAACGTCCTTGAACTCACCCTGACAACTTTGGTTGATGCAGGTTAAATAATACAGGATGGTCAGGACTCGAGGAAATCAAGGCAGAAGGGCATCGACACAGACACCGCCAGCGCGGCCGCCACCATCGCCTGAACTAGCTCTCATACTGCGCTCTTTGGAGGCGATAAATGAGACTTTAAAGGGGCATCAACCAACAGGGATTGAAGTGGAACCCCCACCATCGGAAACAGGTAATCCTGAAGCGTCGAGGGATTCAGGGGGAGGACCTCCACCCGAAGACATCACTAGAGAACTGCAGAAGATCAAACGTCTGGAGTTTGTCGGGGGTCGCGCCAGTGAACGTGCAGAAGCATGGTTGGAAGGCATGACAAGGTGTTTTTCCTTAAGGGACTATGCTTCCACCTCAAAGGAGAAGATAGTGATTTTTTAGTTGAGAGACAATGCCTTGAACTGGTGGGGCAACCTGGAAAGACAACTGCATCTTACCCTGGACACCATATCTTGGGAACTTTTTGAGGAGAGGTTCCGAAGGAAATATTTGCCAGCTTACTATGAGGAACAACAAGTAAGAGCGTTTCATGCTCTAGTATAGCGAAACAAAAATGTAGAAGAATATGAGATTAGGTTTATGGAATTGGTCAAATATGTTTCATATATGGATAATGACCAATGACAGGCATAACGCTTTGTCTATGGGTTGAACCCTAAGATAAGGCTTATGGTGCGGATGTGGAAATTGTCTTTCGTAGCAGAAGCTGTGGAAAATGTGCGTTATGCGGAGGAACACATGAACTTAACCGGAGGTACGAGACCAAACTTTCCGCATCATCCTGGATTCGTGGGGAAGGCCCCTAGGACATTTCCCAATGGAGGGGGCTCAAGGCCACCTCCATATGGTAATAGAGTCGCACCAAGGAAAGTAGCCGCAGGGATTTCAATGGCAGCAAGTGCAGCATCTCGTTCATCACCAACGACACAGGCAAATCCACGGCCATCTCAGGGAGCAGCTAGTAGGGGCAGGGGTTCCAGGGGAAGGAACTCATTTCAGAGATAGTTCCATAATAGTGCGCAGGTTCAATCCCGTGTTACCTATTGGGGGTGCGGAGGACCCCATTACCAACGTGACTGCCCAGAGTTACAATTAGGATTCATGCATAGAGAAGGAAAGGCCCCAATGGGAAGAGCCAGTAGCAGCCACCAGATTTATGCAGCAGTTAATAATCGCCAGGTAGAACATCAATCCACGGTGGTGGAGTCATGAGGTATGCTAAATCATATCAATGTAAATATTTTATTTGATTCTTGTGCTACAAATAGTTTCATTTCACCATCTGCATTAGAAAAGAGTGGGTTGGCAGCCTACAAGCATGATGACTTTAAACAAGTTGAGATGGCTTCGGGGGAAAAACAAGCGGTAGGACCTAGCATCGAAAATTTTATAGTAGACTTGGGAGTGTGTATTACCAGGTTGAAGGTATACATCATTGCTCTTGGGGCGTATGACCTAATCATTGGAATGGATTGGTTAGAAGCTCATCGAGCTTTGGTAGATTGTTTCGCAAAAAGGGTGCTTTGTGTCGATGATGAAGGAAGACCAGTAGAGATCCACGGTGTACGGAGATGGGTGTCTCTATGCCTTATCTCAACTATGAAAGTTAAATGGTGAATGAGGCAAGGGTGTCGACTTTATGTCATTGAAGCAGTGAATGAAAGGAAAGGACCCTCCTTAGATCAGTACCTGGTATTGTCAGAATTTAAGGATGTTTTTCTGAACAAGTTACCAGGGTTACCTCCTAAGAGGGAGCTTGATTTTACTATTGAGCTAAAACCTGGTGCAAAATCAATTTCCAAGACTTCGTACCGGATGACAGCGCTGGAACTTTTTGAGTTGCAAATGCAGTTGAAAGAGTTACTGGACTTAGGGCTAATAAGGCCCAGTGTCTCACCTTGGGGTGCACCAGTAATTTTTGTAAAGAAGAAGGATGGTTCCTTATGATTATGTATAGATTACAGGGACTTGAACCATGCTATAGTGAAAAATAGGTACCCAATATCGTGAATAGATGACCTCTTTGATCAGATGAAAGGAGCAGCGGTATTCTCAAAGATTGATTTGCGATCAGGGTATCACCAGTTAAGGATTAAGGAAGGTGATATTCCTAAAACTGCCTTTCGAACTCGGTTTGGGCATTACAAGTTTGTCGTAGTACCATTCGGATTGACCAATGCACCAACAGTATTCATGAGCCTCATGAACGGAGTATTCCGGAAATACCTAGACCGTTTTGTACAAGTCTTTCTAGATGACATCCTCATCTATTCCAAGAACGAAAGAGAACATGAGGAACACTTGCGAGTGGTGTTGTCCTGTCTTAGAGAGAACAAATTGTATGGGAATTTGTCGAAGTGTTCCTTCTTCCAGAGAGAAATCCACTATTTAGGTCATATCATTTCCAGTGAAGGAATCTTTGTGGACCCAGAAAAGGTAAAGGCCATTATGGAGTGGCCAGTGCCGAAAAATGCCCATGAGGTGAGAAGCTTCATGGGGCTAGCAGGTTATTATTGAATATTTTTGGAAGAGTTCTCTAAAATAGCGAAACCCATCACCACTTTTCAGTGCAAGGGGGTCAGGTATGAATGGACGGAATAATGTGATAGTGCATTCATTGAGCTTAAGAGGTTACTAACTAGTGTGCCAATTCTACGAGTTT
Organism: Picea engelmannii; assembly: GCA_009831015.1. Lineage (NCBI taxonomy): Eukaryota > Viridiplantae > Streptophyta > Pinopsida > Pinales > Pinaceae > Picea > Picea engelmannii. The sequence continues at coordinate 103,402 of ML789338.1, forward strand.
CGGATATGGAAAAGGACTTCACAGTCTGCACGGATGCCTCGAAGCAAGGGTTGGGGGTCGTGCTAATGCAGGATGGAGGAGTGATAGCTTATGCATCAAGGAAGTTGAAGAAACACAAAGAGCTATATGCGACTCATGGTTTAGAGTTGGCAGTTGTAATGCTAGCTCTGAAACTTTGGAGGCATTATCTTGTGGGGCGAAACTTTGAGCTCAAAACGGACCATCAAAGTTTAAAAAGTCTCTTCACTCAAAGGGATCTGAATGCTAGGCAAAGGCGATGGAGTGAGTTTATGAGTGAGTATGATTTTGGTATTTCATACATCAAGGGAAAGGAAAATGTGGTCGTGGATTCCTTAAGTAGGAGACCACGTGTCTTCTCCTTGGTACCCTTAAAAGTCAATCTGAGGGAATGTGTGTTGACACAACTCCAAGGAGAGAGTTGGTATTTAGAGGTTACTTCAAACCTATAGAGTGGGAGGAAATTAGATCCAAAGTATGAAGGATATAGTCTGGAATCAAATGGACTATTAAGATATCGGGGAAGGATGTACATCCCTAAAAATGGGGATATTTGAAGCATCATACTGAAGGAAGCCCATAGAGCACTTTATTGTGCGCATCTAGGTGTGAAGAAGATGTACACAGACATGAGGAAGCTCTTCTTCTGGGTAGGCATGAAGCGCGATGTAGTCCATTTCATCGCCAAATTCCTAGAGTGTCAACAAGTGAAAGCTGACCACCATCACCCGGCAAGCCTCCTACAACCACATGATGTTCCTATGTCCAAGTGGGAAGTCATTTCTACGGATTTTGTTGTGGGGTTGTCGCTCACATCTCATAGACATAATGCCATTCTTGTGATAGTTGATAAGTTAACCAAGAGTGCTCATTTTATTCCGGTTAGAGACACTTACGATGTCACTAATGTGGCACGTGTGTTTGTAAGTGAGGTCATTTGTTTGCACAGGATAACTAAGAAGATCATTTCAGATAGGGATTCCAGATTCACTTCTAGGTTTTGGACAAGTTTGTAGTCAACGTTGGGGACTCAGTTGAACTTAAGCACAACTTATCATCCTAAAACAGATGGGAAAACTAAGAGAGTAAATCAAGTCATGGAAGACATGCTTAGGATGTATTTCATGGATAATCAAACACATTGGGAGAAGTACCTACCTTTGGTAGAGTTTGTCTACAATAACAGTTTTCATAGCTCCATCAGAAGGCCACCCTACGAAGCTCTGTATGGAAGGCCATGCACAACACCATTGAGTTGGGATAGATTAGAAGACCGAGTAATATTTGGGCCATAATTGATTCAAGAGATGGAGGAACAAGTGATTTAGATTAGGCAGAGACTAAAGGAAGCACAGGATAGGCAGAAAATTTATGTGGATGCACACAAGACCGACCGAAGTTATGAAGTGGGAGACCAGGTTTTCATTCGTATCAGGCCTAACAAGAGTACCATACAGTTCGGGAAGGGGAAAAATTTGTCACCTCAATTTATAGGACCATTCAGAATCCAAGAGAAAATTGGACCCGTTGCCTATCGTCTCGTACTGCCACCCCACTTGCATAAAACTCATAATGTTTCTCATGTATCTGTTTTATGCCATTATGTTGCTGATGAATCACATAAACTAAATTGGAAGGAATTACAGGAATCAGATGTGGGAACTCTCACGGTAAAACCGTTATGCATATTGGATCATAGAGTCCGACATCTCAGGAACCATCTGGTAGACCAAGTTAAGGTACTCCAATGGGACAAGTATAGTCCAGGATCTGCTACTTGGGAAGACGCCAAGACACTACGACGAGACTATCCATCACTTTTTTTTACCACCTCGAGAATATGTTTCTCAGAGGTGGGGTGTATGTAACACCACCTTTTGACTTAGACAAGCAGGATTACCTAAGGCCTACACACTTTTATTTTCTATTCACAAGTGAAACTATTAAATGATACACTTGAACTTTTAGACGTGTAAATTTTATGAATGTTTAAATATTATTGATGATGATGGATATGATGCGATCTACTATGTGAATGTAAATTCTTTGAATGTCTAATTGTTATGGATAATGAAGGATATGATGCGATATATTGTGTGAATGATAATCCTATGAAGATTTAAATGTTGTTAGAATGGTGTTGGATATGATGCAATCTATTTTGTAAATGATAATTTTATGAATGGTTGTCGAAATTGAATTATGGGATATTATGAGATCTATTTCTAACTTGAAAACTTTGATGTTAAGTTGTTAGTACGCGGATACCGAATTCAAATTATGGTTGTATGCAATTACATGATGATAATACATAGAAATGTATGAGTCTGTGTTATAGACTAATCTGCAGGTTATGGGCTATGAAATAGCCAAGGGATAATGATGATGAAAGTGGATGTCATGACCACTAGCCGAGAAAGATTATGGTATGAATCTTTGTATGTGAAATTATATTGGTTTGGATGCATTGCTATGATATGTGGACCAGTGCAGGATTTTAGGTGGTGAGACTGCCCAAAACTGAATAGACGATGACAAAACTCCAAGCAACACGGTGCCACTATAAATTCCATTGTAGGGTGTGGACCCTAGTTATGATTAGGAGGGGTGGAGGCATTTCCCACCGTGTATCCTCTGAAACCTGAAGTCGTGGGAGGACGATGTTAGCTCACACTCCCCTAGACATGTGATGATGACTGTCAGTTGCCTGCTGGGGAATCTTAGTCAAAATAGTGACACTTCTGCTTACAGGTTCTATTTGGAGTTAGGTCAATATAGTTGACGCTCCAAGATAGTTCAGCAAAGGAAGGATAGGAATGGAAGATGGAAGTAAGTTAGTGAGGAAGGATGAGTAGAAATAGTTGAGAGTGTATGGAGATTTGTCTTAAGTTGGAACTTATTGTTTCCCTTCTGAAAAGAAATGTATATATATATACGAATATTCATTATTATGTAACTAAATTACAATTGTCTAAATAACATTGTTGAGCTAGATAATTGAAATTAAAGGATTTCGCAAACATTTGATTGGCTTATTGTCTTTTATAAAATGAATAGTCTTCTTGAATGGATTGAATGAATGAGGAAATTACTATAGAGATGATAGTTATTGATAGTAGTACATGAACAAGACTTGTATGTACTAGCTACACATGCATTTCTTGTGCATGTACACTAGTATGAATGAGTTTTTTGGCTTACTTACTAATAATGACGGTTATTTGTTATGAATGTGTGGACCATGTTTCTTTTCCCTTGTATCATAGAATACTTTAACTTTGGGACAAAGTTTCCTGAAGGGTGGGTGTATGTAACAACCCTAGTTAAATGATTGCTTAAGGTTTATCAAGTATAATTAATTAAATAATTAACTGTCCTAATATATTTTAGTTAAACAATGATTATTTATTAATAATATTAATTAATTAATTATTAATTGTTTATATCTGTTGATTAATTAATTAATTATTAATTGTTTATATCTGTTGATTAATTAATTAATTATTAATTGTTTATATCTGTTGATTAATTAATTAATTAACTCATTAAAGGTTTGGGTAATGAATTAAGAGCTTAATAATTTTTATTTATTTATTATAAAACTTTATGTATGCAGGGGGATGAAGCATTGAGTGGAGGGATAAGGTAATAAATGGAGGGATAAGGTGGGTGGCATTAAAGGAGGGTAGGAGTCGGTGAATGGAGGAGGATATGACTGGGTAGAGGCCTTCGGGACATGATTATGAAATTTTGGGAGAGGAGCGTTATTGCAGGGGAAGGACTGTATTTTTCTGTGGATATTTTTCTGGTTTTGGAGTTTGGGTGGATTGTTACAGGGGTGCACCAGGTTGCTGGGAGTTTTGGGCTCGGGGGCCAAGAATCCTCACAGAATCCTGGAGCTAGGGAGCCGGATAGGCTCTGTTCCTAGCTGGCAGGGAGGAAGATTCAGTTTTGGGTAGAGTTTGGGCAGAGAAGCAGAGAAGACAACCAGAGATCAGGAATTTAGCATCAGACAGAGGTATTTTTAATTATGTATTCTCATGAATATGTGGTTTTATGTGGTTGTTACGTAAGCTTATTTACATGTTGTTAATAAATCTAATTTAGGTTGAATAATAAATTATTATAGGTTATGATTAAATTGTACAGGATATAATATGTTTTTATTCATTATTTTAGCTTGTGTTTTACAAGGATCTGTGGGGACAGAGACCTTACATGCTCACACATAGGCACATGCACATGCACATATAGATAGAACTTAATAGTGTGACTTAAACCCTTATTAATGAACCTTAGGTTGTGATGAAAAATCATGGAATCATAGAATCAAAGAGTCAATATGGTTAGGATGTGTGGAAATCGGGGCTAGGGAATGTTGTCGCAAGGGACATTGACATTGGTGTTGCTTCCAACATCCCCAAAGAAATCTCTCATATTCTAATCTATGAAGGCTATAAGTGAGACACTAAAAGGATTCCCAAAATTGGGTGTGGAAGTGGAGTCCTATCCATCGAGGGAGGGTAACCCATAAGGGTAAATGAAATCAGAGGGAGAACCTCCTTTCGACTACATTACCATGGAACTTTAGAAAATAAATCTCTTGAATTTTTAGAGGGGAGGTGCAGGGGAATGTGTTGATGCATGGTTGGAGGGAATGATGAGGTTTTTTTCACTAAGAGAGTATTCCTCCACCTCAAATGCAAAAATAAATATATTCTAGCTTCAAGACAATGCCTTGAATTGGTGGGAAAACCTTGAAGGACAGTTGCATCTCACTCTAGACACTATCTCATAGGAATTATTTGAAGAGATGTTTTGAATAAAGTACCTACCTACATTATGTGAAGAGAAAAAAGTAGCATCCTTCCATGCCTTGGTGCAGGGAGGCTGAAAAATGGAGAAATATGAGATAAGATTCATGGAATCGACAGTATGTCTTATACATGGACACCAATCAACATCAAGTAGATCTCTTTGTGTATGGGTTAAATCGTAATATTAGGGACTTTGTGTGAATGTGGAAATCATCTTTAATTGCAGAAGCAATTGAAAATTCCCGATATGAAAAAGAAATTTTAGATTCCAAATGGGATAAGAGATGGGGCATACAATCTGACATTCCACAATAGTAGGGGTTTGTGGGGAAGGCCCCTTGAACCTTCTCTAGGGGAGGAAATTCTAAGCTACCTCATATTCATGTCATTTCCCGCTTCCAAAATTTCACTCCCCTTTTCTATTTTTCCAAATTCTTCTCTTCCTTTCTTTTCCCTTTTCTACACTTACCCATTTTTTCCCCTTTCTTTTTTCCCTCCTACTATCCCTTTCTAGTTTTACACTTAGTCACATTTTTAAGACCACGGGTACCTGGGTTGGCGGAATTATGGTTTTTGATCTTCATCTATAAATTCACATCACAAGTCCGACGGATCGTCATGTTGTTACATTCTTAGTTGATTCTACGATTGCAGGATCTCTGGTTGGCGGGATCAAGCTTTCATGCTCCCATGTTCTGTGATATACACATTGCACCAAAAAAATTTGTGATCTACATTTTGATCCCCATACTCCCAAAACTTCCAAGTCTCATTCTGCCTACGTGAGTTTGTCTGACCTCCGCGCCATTCCACACTTAGCCATCTTCTAACTTTATACCTTCGTGGACTCGCGGGTTCACAAGTTCCTGGGTTTGCAACAAAATATCAAATCATATTTTTATCATGTCCGTCCTCGCCACCCTCATGCCCTTCCCAATGCACATTTATTATTCTTTTATGGAGGGATATATTATCTCCCTTCAACCTTCATTGTAAACATAATCTGGAGAAAGGGAACGTTCTCGTCAACTTGTGGCAACAACTCGACAACATTTCTGTGGAGATACATTGAATATTTTAGGGCACAAGGATCAGAGTTTTTAGTGGTCCAGAGCATATTCCTACTACTCATCCCCTTCTTCCCAGAAGGAAGTAATCTTGACATATGGAATTGCATGCGTAGGTTTTGTCCCGGAGGTCTTTAACTATAAGGAGTTGGTCACCTAGTGTATCGAGATATATATTCCAAACTAGCAGATCATTCAGTTGTGGGACCATTCCCCTATCTGTCTATCACCTCAGGTATTCCGTAAGATGTTGATACTTTCCGACCCAATGCTCACCTTCAAGGGAGAAGATTGCAGGGAGTTCTTAAAGAAGCATGAAAATGGATTGGATCTCTTACCTGAATTCCTAGAGAACCCAACGGTCATCCTCAAGGACATCACGAAATTGCAGGTTGGCTCATTTAAAAATCCCTTCTGGGAAATTGCATGGATTTTTACGAGGATAATAGGACAAGAAACTACAACCAACATCTCCCAGATGATTCTTTACATTCTATATTTTATGGTCAAAGAACAGGCCATCTTTGATTGGGGTAAGTTGATTTCCATTGAAATATCTTCCCAATTGTCGCAATACAATAAGGAAAAAAAATTATTTATGTCTTCTTATTTGGTTTTCAAGATAGCGCATTGTTGTCAGCTCTTGATATTATCTGTGTGTAAGAAGGTAAACTGCGAATTCGACCCAGTAACCTTCTGGTATCAAACATTATGGAGGCACAAGGCCTCCCATAATTTTTATGAAGTTTTTAATAATTTTGTCTCAGTTTTTACATACTTGTTGTTTGGAAAGGACGCTCCCTGGATGTCTGACCAGGTGAGTAAGTTTCTAGATAGGAAGGGGAGACTAGAACAAATGGAGAATTGTAACGTTAGAAGGATTTTTGGGTCCAAGGAAAATCCTTCCTTCCTTTCGTGCCACATATTTGAAAAAATGTTTGTTACTAAAATAGAAAGGAAGTACAACTATTGGTTGCAGTTTTTACATGAAAAGAGAAAAAAAAAATCATACCTCTGCCTTGGAAAGTTGGGGATTTCATATTCATAAATATGAACAAGAATGATGAATTCACGGGCCACTTCCACAACCTCAATTTAAAATATGCTAAAAAGGTAAAAGGGTTCGACCCTAGTGGTATTTTTGTAGAACATCTATTGGTTGTTGGCTTCAACAATTCTTTCGTTAATTCTATTCTAAATGAAGACAAAGACAATGTATTAGGCACTCCCGCTTGTGATACCAGAAACCTGGAAATGATACTTAGCACCAATGAGTCATACAAGCATAGAGGAAAAGGTTCGGGTGAAAAAAGTGTCTAATCCCTGACTATCACTCCAAAGAGTACAACATCTCATAGAAGTGCTCCAACGGCCCACCAAATTAAGAAAGTAACCCATAGTTCTTCAGGTGGAGGAGGAGATAAGAACCCTCCTTTAGGAAAAATTTAAAGTTCTCACAAACTTCCCTTGAGGAGGAAAAGAAAAAACATTGTGCAAGAAGAAGAGGGACCTCGAGGTGAAAGCGACATCCATGACCTCTCCCTCGAGGATATGGAACTCGAAATTGACATCGAAAAAGTGTTCCCCAATGTCAATCGGCTAAAGAAAACTGCTCACTAGAACCCTCATATGGAAATAATTGAGATCGATACCTTCGATGAAGAAGAGTCTTTTGTATTTCAGAAATTTGATTATTGAGAAAAGAGATGTAAAGAATAAAAAGGGGAAATCTCATTTAGATATTAACCTATGGAACATGTTGCCTTCCCAAATTTCCCAAATTCACTGAGCAACTGGAGATGCTCTAGATAATTCTATTAAAGGCCTTGAAGAAGAGAGTGTTAGGTTAAAGGAGTGAATAAAAGAATTGGAGGAAAATTTAATATCTCTTCCAATACTTGCTAGTCCTTTAGCAATGATCGGGCCTACCACACCTACGAAAAAATTAGAAGGATAAACAATCCTTCTCACATCATCCCGGGGCTATATGGAGAAGAATATCGAGAAAAGAATGGAATTAATTATCGAGTCTTGGGAGATGTCAAAGAGAATGGTCTCTTTGGGAACGAGAGCACACATTTTCATGAATATCTACAGGAATATTCAAAAAATGAGGAAGGTTTCTACCTCGATGCGGTTGTACCATTTGTTTTTCAAGTTACCAATATGACAGAGTTGAGAAGAAGAGAGGAGGACCTCCCTTCTATGAACCGGATAAAACAATTAAACGCATGCTGGAAGGAAAAGGTTAAAATCCTGAATATTATTGTCCAAGTAATGAGCCAGGCCATAACCAGAAAAGAAGAATTATTCAAAAAGCTAAATGAGATTGATCTAGCTGGGAGCACCAATGAGTTCCAAGACCCCAAATTGATACTCAATTCGTTGTTCTTAACCAATAAATCATTTGACGAACAAGTTGAGATCTTTAAACGGTTATCATTTGAAAAATTATACGACATTCTCGAGTATAGTGAAGATGACGTGGGAAAATGGCTAGTTGATTATTCTATTAAAATTCAAGATATTGAAGAAGATTTGCAGAAAATTTCTATTAATCTAAGGGACTTGGAAGGCGATCTCTTCAATATAAAAATCCGGCATGAAATCAACGTGGTGCCAATGAGAAGCTACATCGAGGAGTGGTTTAAAAAGGTCGTCGACAAACTTATCGATGAAGGGAAAAGGACGGTTGAGATGATTCATGTAACCGCCAAGGAAATCCATAAAAGGACATCTGCGAGAAAGTGAAAAACCATGAGATACCATCATAGTAAGTTCATATTGATCACATCTTTTTGTCTTTATCGATCTCTTCATCCAGTTACTCCACCTCTTTAAATAGAAAGGTTTAACCGAAGACTGATAATTTCCTTTTTCTTCTTACTAGGTCTTGTTGTCTTTCGCCGCCCACTTTATTCTTTATATGAACTTCATTCTTATACATATTTTATTTATGGTCCGTGGGAGCCCCAATCCCATTCATTATGAAAAACACATTTTAATTTCAGAGAATATGTATTGAAATATATATTTTTTAGAAATTCCAAGAGAGTTATTTTGGGAACAATCTCGATTGTACTTTGTAACCCAATTTTTTTGAATATAAAGTATTTGAGGTTGATCTATCATTATCTTCATTTGAGCTACCCATGTATCACTCTGTCAAAGTTCTCTTATGCATGCAGATCATTTTCTTTTAATTTTTATGTGATCAGAAATATTTAGCCCTACTATGATGGATGTGAGGAAATTTTGTTTATTTGCTTTAAATGTATTAATGTATGTGATTCCTGGTCCATTCTCGGGAACTTTCTTTTTAAAAAAAAAAAAAAAACATTTTCATTTTTCTTTTATATCTATTTTTACTTCCCTTTGGCGGACTTCTATAAAAGTCCCACATTTAAAAAATTACAGAGGAGTACGACCTCTATAAAAACGCATGAGGATCTATATCCTCGTGAGGTTGTCGTTTCGGTCCTAACGGATTCAAGTGTCAACACGTCCTTATGGCAACAGAGTTGTACGTAAAATTGTAGCAACATGTGTTTTAATGCAAGTAAGTGTAGCATCTTAGGCATTATCAGGGATTCACGAGAGTCCAAGGAATTCATGGGGAATTTTTAGCAAGGGAATGATTTCTAGGGGAAGGAATCCATCTAAGAGGTCTCCATAGAATATCACACAAATTCTACCCCACGTTTCTTGTTGGGGATGTAGGATACATCATTACTAGTGTGACTACCAAGAGTCACAATCCATTAACATGCACAAAGAAGGGAAGGCATCAATGGGGAAGGTAGGCAGTAACCACCAAATATATGCAGTGATTAGCAATCACCAAGATGAACATCAATCCATTATGGTGGAGTCATCAAGTAAACTAAACAATGTTAAAGTTACAAGCTTGTTTGATATCAGTGCAACAAATAGTTTCATTTAACCATATGCATTAGATAAATGTGGGTTGGCAACCTATGTGCACAATGAATTTACACTGGTAGATATGGCTTATTCGGTAAAGCAAGTAGTAGTACCTAGTGTAGAGAAGTGTTTTGAAGACCCGGGGTGTGTTTACTACTAAGTTAAAAGTGTATTCCATCGCCTTGGGTACTTATGATCTAATTCTTGGTATGGGTTGGCTAGAATCACACTGATATTTTTTAAACTATTTCAAGAAAATATTGCTTTATTTATATGACGAGGGAAGGAAAATTGAGATCCATAGTATTAAGAGGAAGGTATCTCTTTGTTTCATATTGAAAATGAAAGTAAAATGTTGTTGGAGGAAAGGATGTCAGTTGTATGTAGTAGAGGTGGTAAGTGATGGGGAAATGGACCCTCTTTAGACCAATACCTAGTTTTATCATAATTCAAGGAATGTTTTCCCAAAGAGTTTCCAAGATTACCTCCAAAAAGATAAATTGATCTCATTGTCGAGAGAAAACCCGATGAGGAGCCAATTTCCAAGACACATTATAAGATGATGGATCCAAAACTTTGTGATTTGTAGATATAAATTAAGGAATTGCTATACTTGGGGCTTATTAGAACTATTGTTTCACCATGGGTGCACTAATAATATTTGTCAAGAAGAAGGACAATTTTTTGTGATGGTGCATAGATTACAAAGATTGTGAAGAATAGGCACCCAATACCTCAAATAGATGATGTCTTTGATCACATGAAAGGAGTAATGGTTTTCTAAAAAATCGATCTACGATCAAGTTATCACCAGTTAAGGATTAAGGAAGGTAGCATTCCTAAGACTACCTTCTCGATTCAATTTGGGCACTGTGAGTTCATAGTGGCGCCATTCGATTTGACCAATGCGCCAATTGTATTCATGTGCCTAATTAACAGTGTATTCCAAAAGTACTTAGACCATTTTCTAGAGGTATTTCTAGATGATATTCTCATCTATTATAAAAATAAAAGGAAACATGAGGAGAACTTACAATTAGTGTTATGCTTAAGAGAAATGCAGATTTTATGGCAAGTTGTCTAATTGTTGTTTCTTTTAGAAAGATATTCAATATCTTGGTCTTATTATTTTGGGAGAAGGAATTTTGGTGGACCTTAAAAAGGTGAAGGCCATAATGGATTAACCGGTGCCAAAAAATGCTTATGAAGTGTGAATATTCATGGGGCTATTTAGGTAATATCGAAGGTTTATGGAAGGGTTCTCAAAGATTGAAAACCCCATCACTACCTTGCAGTGCAAGGGAATCAAGTGCAAGTGGACTGAGGAATGTGATGCAAAATTCATCGAGATTAAGAGATTACTAACCAGTGCACCAATCCTATGAGCTTTTGATATGGATAAAGAATTTATAGTCTATACAAATATCTCGAAGCAAGCATTGGGTGTTGCGTTAATGCAAGATAGGGGAGTAATAGCATACACATCTCAAAATTTGATCCTTCATGAGGATATTTATGCCACACATGATTTAAATTTGGTAGTTGTGATGCTAGCTCTACATATATGGAGGCATTATCTTATAGGCCTAATATTTGTGCTCAAAATTGATCATGAAAGCTTGAAGCATCTCTTCACACAAATGGATCTAATTTCCAGGTAAAGGTGATGGAGTGAATATATGAGTGAGTATGATTTTGGAATTTTATATATTAAGGGAAAGGAGGATGCATTGGTTGATGCCTTGAGTAGAATATCATGGATCTTCTCCTTAGTGCCCTTAAAGGCCAATTTGGGGGAGTGAGTGTTATGACAACATCTTGGAGATAGTTTGTATTTAAAGGTTACATAAACACTTTAGAGTGGGAATACACTAGAGCCTATTTTCAAAGCGTATGTTCTTAGGGTGGATGTATTGTTGTGATTTCAATGGATGATGTACATCCTTGAGGAAGGATATATTTGAAGCACTATTCGTAAGGAAGCCCATAGAACACTTTACTGTGCAAATCATGGTGTGAAGAATATGTATGCAGGTGAAGAAGCTTTTCTTTTGGGCAAGCATGAAGTGCGATGTAGTCCAATTTGTCGTTAAATGCCTTGAGTGTCATCAAGTAAAGGTTGATCATCACCACCTAGCATGACTCTTACAACCGCATGCCATTCATATATTCAAATGGGAATTATTTTTTGTGGATTTCATTGTGGGATTGCCTCCCATATTGCAAAGACATAATGGCATTTTGGTTGTAGTTGATAAATTGACCAAAATTATTCATTTTGTTCCAATCATAGTTACCAACTTGAAAAGAACCTTTTAGAGTTCTTGTTTTTTAGAGGTTGCATTTAGTGATCATGTTTTCCTCCATTTCAAAAATTGGTGCTAATTGCAGTGCCTTTTTTTTCAGGGTTAAAATTAGTACCTTTTGCAACTATGGTGTCAACAACCTCATAAGGTTTCCAACAAAAACCTTAAAATGAACCCCAGAAGCAAAAATTTGTGCCAACCATGACACCTTTTTTTTGGTGTAAAAATTATAAATTATTTGAAAGGATGGCCTTAACAACCTGTATAGTTGCAAAAAAAAACTTAAAATCAACTGTAGAATCAAAAAGTGATTCTCCCAATAGCACCAAACCTCTTTTTTGGGGGTCAAAAATGCAACTTATTTGAGACCCATGATCTTGACAACCAATATTCTTATGACCAAAATCTTAAAATCAACCCTCGAATTAGAAAGAGGTGCTACTAGTATCACTTCACTATTTTTTCAAGCTTAAAATTGCAACCTTTTTTAAACCATAACCTAAAATCACAATGTTGTTGCAAACAAAATCATAAAAATAAAAATAAAAACAAAAATGGGAAAACAAATAAAAATAGAGAAAAAAAAAATGGAAAAACATGTTTTTCCTAAAATAAAAAATTAAATTTTTTTTTAAATATGTTTGAAATTAAAAAAAAAAAAAAAG
>ML789338.1:116235-183725 GCA_009831015.1 Picea engelmannii
GAAAAAAAAAAAAATTTTAAAATTTTAAAAAAGGTTTTAAATGATTTTAAAAATAAAAATAAAAAAGTTTATAATGAATCAATAAAAATAATAATGCAACTTAAATTATTTTTTTAAAGAACATAAAAAATAAATTAAAAAATATAAAACTTAAAAAAATAATTAAAAAAGGACAAAATGAAAAAATGACTTTTGGGAGTTATAATGAATCAATAATAATGCAATTAATAAAAAAAAATTAAAGAACATAAAAATGAATTAAAAATATAAAACTTAAAAAAACCAATTAAAAAATGACGAAATGAAAGAAAAAAAAAAAAAAGACTTTTAAGGGGTTCCAAGAATCACCCCATGTCTCCCCCTAACCCAAGTCATTTTTCATAGGTGGTGCTCCTTTAGGGGGAAAGCATAGGGGGAGTATCCCTACTTCTCCCTTATTTGTAGGCCCTGCCATTTAAAAGATTAAGATGATTCGACCTTTCTTTCTTAGAGAAAAGGAAAAATCCACAAGTCCTAAAACACTGAAAGACACCTTGCCCCTAAAAATACAAAATTGACTTTATAAGATGAAAATGTTGTAGGTAATATGATTTTTATCTCATATAGAAAAAAAACTAAAGAACATGTCCCTACAAAGAAAATTCAATTGAATATTGAATTATATAGTATGTCTTCACCATAATCTTAATGATGCATGAAAACAAGCTGGTGAACATGTCTCTACAGAGAAAAGTCAAATTGAATTATACAGTATGTCCCTATAGAGAAAAGTAAATTGAATTATATAGTATGTCTTCACCATAATATTAATGATGTGGTTAGAGAGATATTAGAAATAAAAGGACATGTTTCATAGCTTCACTAAGAGATGGGTGAGAAAAAAAATCACTATAGTATCCTGAAACAAAACACATATATGATAAATGCTACTAAGAGTAGGATAAGCCAAGCAGAAGAAATATTAGATGAAATAATAACTCATCCAATGCCTCATCCTCCTTTCATTTATGATGATAAAATTTAGATGAAATAATAACTCATCCAATGCCTCATCCTCCTTTCATTTATGATGATAAAATGCATGGTCCAAGTTGATGATAAAATACATGGTCCAAGTTCCATTTTGACAAAAAAAAAAATAAGGAATAACCATAATCACCATTTTCTCATTTATTGTTGAAAACTATTTATGTTGATGGGAAAGAAGAAACATATTTCTTTGAGTACATAATTTATGTTGATAGGAAAGAAGAACCAGATTTTTTTTTGAGTAGGTAGAAAAAGAAAGAAAATTGAAAAAGGTTCGAATTGTTATAAAAGAGTTGGAAGAAAAATGGAAATAAATGAAACAAGATATTTATAAGGTAAAAATTGTAAAAGAGGATCTTGAATCCTCACACTCAATATGAAGAAAAATATGGTATTGACATAACTCCAAAATATGCTAGTGGATTCTTAGGTACTTTTGCGGATATATGGAAATAACTCAGGAATCAATGGAAATATGTTCCCCTTGATCCTTCTAACACTCCTTCCTCCTCGATATTATCTTTCGAGTAGGATATTCAAACCCCATTTATTATTTTAATTGCAAAACCCCAAATGATATCATGAAATAATTACATGCCTTGGAAGGTTGGGCAAGAACCCAAATAACAATCTCCAAGAATCGACTTTCCTTTTTAGAACTTGCTTTAAGGCTCACATGGGGATTCACAAGCCAATTATAAAATTGGTGGAAATCAATTGGGGATGAAGAAACCAATTAAATTTTTAATGGTGCAACTCTCAAATATCTCATTAAAGAAATTTACATGGAATTCTATGGTGATGTCCTTGATATTGATAAGCACTACTCAAATGTTTTCTTATCAAAAAAATTGCATGATCTTTCTCTAAGATTTGGGTATAAGTGTGTCATGCAAGATATTTTGTATAAGACATAGAATCCCTCTTATCCTTGTTGAGATTATGTACCTTGGGAGGTGTTCCCCATGTGTTTTTGCTCTCCTAAATACATGTGGGATGTACTATGTACTTTGTGCCTTGTACTTTGTGTCTAATTTCACTTTGACTTAGGAGTTTTAAGTCAAAAGTGAAATTTTGTCATTTATGCCTAAAATGACTATTAATTCACATTGTGGGTGAATTAGAGACATAAAGTGAACTTAGAGAACTTAATCCAAAGTGGGTTATTGATTGATATTCTTTTTGAGAGATCTCAACCTTTGATTAGATGGGAGATGGGATGATCTCAGCCATCCATGTCCTAGGTTTCCTTATGGGGGTTCAAGAGGGGCGCAAAGGGCAAATGAGAGCTCATAACTTCATTTGCTCACTTGGAGAGATTGAGAGGGAGATTTGGCATGAGGTTTGTTGAATTAGGTGAGGCTATCTTGGGCTCATATCTTGATTAAGAGAGTCATCTAGCTTGGAGCCTGGTTTATTTACTGAGGATCTTTCATTGTTGTGGAGGGAACACTTATTGAGGAGGGTGCATCAGCAGTGTGGAGGTCTTACACCTGTCAGATTGTAGTGGGATCAGTTTCAGAGGGAGGCCACACACCAGTGCTTGATTACTATGGAGGGATTTTCCATTCAGAGCTCACAGTTTGCATCTGCAACAATTTTGGTGGTTTTGAGAGCATTTATGAGGGGCACACCTTCCTAGGGCACATCTGGGTCATTTGGACTTGTATTTCATCTTGGATCAAGCTTCTATTGTATCAAGTTCATATACATTTTGTTCTTGTTGTATTCCACCATCTATTTTCCTCATATATAGACATATATCCCAAATTGGTTTTCCCTGTGGGGGGGTTATCCAGGGTCATGTTGACCAAACATACCTGTGTACAAAATGATGTGTGTTAGTCTTTTAGATATACTTATTTTCAGCTGTAAAGATCTCTAGGTGTGTTGTATTTATTTTAGTATGCATGTGCTAACTTCGGGTTACTAAAACTACATGCTAGAGCACCTAAAATTTCAAGTACAACCGTAACAAATCAGCAAGTAGTTCCTGAACTATTGGCTGTCCTAAAACATCAGAAAACCCTTTTCATAATAGTTGAAACTTAGAGACAATTTGTGGTGAAATATAGACCCAGTTGGCAGCTTGATAGGACCTAGAAAATCTTCATGGTATCAGAGATGAGGTGGCTGATTTTTTAGCAGTTTGGACAACATATATGTTGGCTATCATATACATCTTCTTGGCAGATATTTTTGGACAGCCATTGATTCTTTCAGTGGTTGGTAGTGGGCAGATTTTTGTAGAGGGAAGTTGGGTAGTTGTGACAGTTTGTCGTCAGTCTTTTTTCACACCTACGGAGTAGGAGTGAGGCTGATTTGACTCGACCTCTTTTCACACCTATTTTGCTAGGAGTCAGGTTGGAGTACGCTTATCTCTTTTCACACCTATGTTGACAGGAGTGAGGCAACGTTTCCTTGGAAGTGTGAGCATCAGTGAGAGTGTAGTTTGGCAGACATGTCATCATCTCATATGTGTGTTTAGGACAGGCTAGCTAGGGATAGCAATTGGTCGCCTTGGAAGGTGATGATGGTCTTTGTCTTAGAGGACCTCGAACTATGGGACATAGTTGAGGTGCATGTTCTTGTTCTTCTCATTACTTCCCCCATCTTGTTGGCAGAGTGGTATCGCAACTACAACAAAGGAGACAAAGTTTCAGACATGGTTTCAGAGAGAGTGTGCTTTCCTCATATGATGCACTTTAGTTGAGACGATACCCAATATATGGTATATTGACAATGGGGCTTCGAGCCATATGACTAGAGTCAGAGAGAATTTGACTGATCTCAAAGACACTGAGGTTGGGATAGAGATTCCTCTTGGAGATGACACATTAGTCATAGTTGCTAGGATTGGCACAGTTACCTTCTAGAGAGATGGCATGCCACCTATATTGTTCAGGGATGTTCTCTATGTCCCTGGGCTGAAGAAGAATTTGATTTCAGTTTCTGCCCTCCAGGATAGAGGTTTTGAGGTGTCTTTCAGAAGCACTGAGGTACTCATTCACCCTCAGGGGTATTCACTTGGCTCAGGACAAGTGATTGGAGTGAGGGATGGGAAACTGTTCAGATTGCATTTTCATCCACTTCATGCATTGGCAGTGAGCAACGACAACAACATACATATATGTGAGTTATGGCATCGTAGGATGGCCCACCTATATCATGGATTTCTCGAAGGACTGAGAGAGGTTGTGACCGAAGTGCCACAAATCAGTGCAGAGCATCAGGAGTTTTGCAGAGGGTGTACGCTTGGTAAGTTTACCAAGGCATTGTTCCCCGATAGTGACACCAGCTCAGCAGGGATACTGGATTTAGTACACACGGACGTGTGTGGGCCCATGAATCAGAAGTCCTTGAGTGTTTGTGAGTTCTATCTCACATTTATTGATGAATACTTAAGGAATACTTGGATCTATTTCCTGAAGGCCAAGAGTGAGGTCTTCACACGGTTCCAAGAGTTCAGAGCTCTTGTGGAGAAACAATCGGGAAAGAGGATCAAAGTCTTGCAGTCGGATAACGGGGGTGAGTATTTCTCCAGACAATTCATAGACTTTTGTGCCTAGCATGGCATTAGAAGACAGATGACCGTACCATACAACCCCCAATGGAATGGGGTTGCTGAGAGGAAGAACCGGGCTATTACCGATGCAGCGAGATCCATGTTGCACGATCAGTGTTTTCCTTTGTACTTATGGGCAGAGGCATGTACTACTGCAATTTACCTGTAGAACAAGAGCCCCCACAGGATATTGGGTAAGATGACTCCTGAGGAGGCCTTCACTGGTAGGAGGCTCGATGTCAAGTACATCAGGATCTTTGGGTTCTTGACCTTTTCTCATGTCCCCTCAGAGAGGAGGACAAAGCTAGACCCCACAACCTAGTAGGGGATTCTAGTTGGATACTCATAGGTGTCCAAAGCCTATCGCATCTACATTCCGCCACTTAGGAGAGTGGTGGTGAGAAAAGATGTTAGATTTGAGGAGGATAGGGATTTTTAGATATCTCTTGAGTCGAGAGTCAGATTTGAGGATGATGCAGAGGCATCGCTTGATGTCTTAGAGGGAGCACAAACTCAGGTTTCAGGTACACTAGTATCAGGGGTGACATGGTCACCATGCACAGCTTCAGGGTCATTGTCAGAGCATGTTCAGTCAGAGGGGGTGTAGACTTTAGGTTCTCAGAGTGTTGAGACGAGTCCTGAGGCAGTCACTCTTGGGCAGAGAGACCTTACTTCTCCATTGACCACTTTAGGGAAGAGGATAGATGGTTTCAGGATACCCTGAAGGAGGCCAGAGAGAATGTAGGGGAGCCCAAGAGCTAGGTCAGAGAGAGCAGACCTCTAGTCAGATTGTGATCATATTTGGCACTAGTGATGAGTATCAGGGATACTGAGCCACAAACATTTGCACAGGTAGTGGACTAGCAGGTCTAGAGAGAGGTCATGGTAGAGGAGTATGACTCCATTGTGTGCAATGGCATCTGGGAGGTGGTTCTGAGGCCAGTGGGGAAGTCAATTGTGACTTCCAGGTGGTTGTACAAAACCAAGTTTGTTGCAGATGGGAACATTGAGAAAAACAAGGCCCGTTTTGTGGCGTGAGGATTCTCTCAGATTGAGGAAGTTGGTTATGACGAGACATTCAAACCAGTTGCGAGATACACCTCCTTCAAGAGTATAATTTCCATAGCAGTAGAGATGGGTTGGAGAATTCACCAGATGAATGTGAAGACCACATTTTTGAATGGCTTTATTGATGAGGAGATGTACATAGAGAAGCCATAAGGTTTTGAGGTGAGTGATAGGGAGACTCACGTGTGTATTTTGAGAAAGACACTTTATGGTCTGAAGCAAGCTCCCCGAGCTTGGTATTCATGCATAGACACTTAATTGCTTCAGATGGGCTTTAAGAAGACAGATGTTGATCCTAACCTCTATTACATCATTAGAGGTTAGGACACACTCATTCTCATTTTATATGTGGATGATTTGTTCATCACTGGAACCGAGGATCTCATAGTAGAGTGCAAGATGGGACTTGCATCAGAGTTTGAGATGAGTGATATTGGATTGATGCACTACTTTCTGGGTATGGAGGTATGGCAGGAGGAGGGTCACATATTTCTCAGGTAGGGGAAGTATGCAACAAATATTTTGAGAAGATTTCAGATGGAGGACTGCAGACCTATGTCTACACCTATGATTACCAACTGGAAGAAGCTTAGTGCTTCAGATAGCCAATTGGTAGATTCCATAGTTTACAGGTAGCTGATTGGTTCACTCATGTATATGGTTAACACCAAATCAAATATTTGTTTTTCCATGAACACTCTCAGCCAACATATGGTAGAGCCGAGGAGTGTTCACATGATTGGGGCAAAACACATTTTGAGGTACATTGTTGGGACATTTGATTATGGCCTAGACTATATCAGATGTGATGGAGTCATTTCGGTTGGCTACACAAACTCGGACTGGGCATGATGTGCTACTGACAGGAAAATCACCTCAGGGTGTTTCTTTGGTTTGGGGGCAGGACTTGTTTGTTGGTTCAGCCAGAAGCAGAAGTCAGTTGCTTTGAGTTCGGCCAAGGCAGAGTACATGGTGGCCAGTTAGGCCAGTTGCAAGGCCATTTGGATTTGTAATATGTTGGTTGGATTTTTTGGTCAGGATATTCCACCGACCATCATACACTGTGATAATAAGAGTTGCATAAAACTCTCTGAGAATCCAGTGTTTCATGATCGGTCAAAGCACATTCAGATCAGGTACCAATTCATCTGTGATTGGGTTTAGGGAGGTGCAGTTCAGCTGCAGTATATATCAACTAACGACCAAGTTGCAGATATACTCACCAAGGCCTTTCCAAGGGGAAAACATGTCTACTTCAGAGACAAGATGGGCTTGGCGAGGAACACCTTCCTCGGTAAGAGGGAGTGTTGAGATTATGTTCCTTGTGAGGTGTTCCCCATGTGTTTCTTCTCTCCTAAACACATGTGGGATATACTATGTACTTTGTGCCTTGTAATTTGTGTCTCATTTCACTTTGACTTAGGAGTTTTAAGTCAAAAGTGAAATTTTGTCATTTATGCCTAAAATGACTATTAATTTACTTTGTGGGTGAATTAGAGACATAAAGTGAACTTAGGGAACTTAACCCAAAGTGGGTTATTGAGTGATATTCTTTTTGAGAGATCTCAACCTTTTATTAGATGGGAGATGGGATGATCTCAACCATCCATATCCTAGGTTTCCTTATGGAGGTTCAAGAGGGGTGCAAAGGGAAAAGGAGAGCTCATAACTTCATTTTCTCACTTGGAGAGTTTGAGAGGGATCTTTGGCATGAGGTTTGTTGCATGAGGTGAGGCTAGATTGGGCACATATATTCATGGAGAGAGGCATCTAGATTGAAGCCTAGTTTATTTACTGAGGAGATTTCATTGTTGTGGAGGGCACACTTGTTGAGGAGGGTGCATCAGCAGTGCGGAGGTCTTACACCTGTCAGATTGTAGTGGGATCAGTTTCATAGGGAGGACACACACCAGTGCTTGATTACTGTGGAGGGGTTTTCCATTCAAAGCTCATAGTTTGCATCTGCAATAGTTTTGGTGGTTTTGAGAGTATTTATGAGGGGTGCACCTGGGTCATTTGGACTTGTATTTCAGCTTGGATCAAGATTCTATTGTATCAGGTTCATATATATTTTGTACTTTCTATATTCCACCATCTCTTTTCCTCATATATAGACACATATCCCAAATTGGTTTTCCCTGGGGGGATTTTATCCAGGGTCATGTTGACAAAAAATACATGTGTGCAAAATGATGTGTGTTAGTCTTTTATATATTCTTATTTTCAGTTTTAAATATCTCTAGGTGTGTTGTGTTTATTTTAGTATGCATGTGCTAACTTCTGGTTACTAAAACTACATGCTAGAGCACCTAAAATTGCAAGTACAACCGTAACAAATCAACAAGAAGTTCCTGAACTGTTGGCTTTCCTGAAAAAACAACAAAACCTTTTCATAACAATTGAAACTTAGAGCCAATATGTGTTCAAAGACAGGCCCAGTTGGCAGCTTGATAGGACCTGGAAAATATTCAATCCTCTCCTTTGTATTAAATATACTATGTATCTTTATGGCCCATAATCATTCCTGATCCAGTTAGAAAAAGTTTTAAAGATTTGAAAATAGATATAGATACTCTTTCTCTTGTTGGTGTACATTTAGAGAATGAAAAGGCATTGCAAGATGCATGTACAAAAGATAAGGTCTCCAAGCATCTTAAGAAACTATCTAGATTTGTTATGAAACCTATTTGTAATCAATTCAAAGAGACTTTTGATTTTGGTTGTATGCAATGGTCTGTACTTGGATGATAAGATAGTTTGTGGATGTGGTTGTAGGCACACTGGTTGTATGCAATGGTATCCCCAGATTTATGGGTCCTCCTGAGGCTTCTTCATACTGATATAAAACCAATTTAAATATGTTGGCCATAGTTTGAGAAGCTCCACCAAGAAGCATATTATCATTGACAAACTGGGAGTGACTTATTCTTTTTACCCCCCTTGCTATCTTCAGGCCTGGGATGTTGCATGTTCTTCTTTCATATTCTAGTCTTTTGTTTAGAGATTTTTCCATGAGGACATACAACATTGGGGAGAGTGGACACCCTTGTCTTAATCCTCTTGTGGCATGGAATAAGGGAACATGCCTTCCATTTAATAGAGGGGCTATCCATGGGGTGGTAATACAGGCTCCAATCTAGGAAATAAAGGAGTGATTAAAACCGAATTTATTTAAAACTTCAAAAAGGAAACTATGCTTGACACGATCAAATGCATTTGTCATGTCTATTTTAATTACCATACATTTTTATCTGTTGTTAAAGATAGAGTGGATCGCCTCCTTGACCAGGGTGATGTTGTCCTAAATATGTCTTTTTGCGACAAAACCACCTTGATTTGGAAGAATGAGTCGTGGAAGAAATTGTTGTAGCCTATTTGCTATGATTTTTGCCAAGATTTTGTAGGAAACATTGCATAAAGAGATAGGAAGATATCTATCGAAGGAAGTGGCATTTTTGTACTTGGGGATCAATGCTATAAAATAAGTGTTCGTAGCGCCTCCCATCCTGCAAGACTTTTGGACATATCTTATCATGCAAATGAGATTTGTTTTAATGATAGTCTAGCAATTTCTGTAAAAATGAAGAGTAAATCCATCTAATCCTGGAGCTTTGTCTGGATCAAACTGTTTTAAAATTGCTTTGAGTTCTTCCACTGTGACCTCCTTATTTAACTTTATGTTTTCCTAATCTTTTATCATGTGTGGATATGCTCAACGAACTTCTTACTAAGATCTTGGTTATATTCTCCTTCCTTGGTGTAAAGTTTCCTGAAATGAGAGGATGTTTCTTTTTTTATTTCCTCAAAGGAATTAATTATGACCCCTGATTATGTCTTAATTTCCTCCACGTTATTCTTATGTTATCTAGCCTTGGCTTTCTTATGGAAGAAGGAGGTGTTTTTATCCCATGCTTGAAGCCAAACGGCCTGAGATTTCAGTCTCCATTTTGTTTCTTCATTGTGTAGAGCCTTCATATACTTTTGGAAGTATTCTTTCTCCTGCACAATTTGATTGTTATTGATTGATTTAGATTCCATTTCTTCGTGTAATTCCTCGAGATGTTTTTTGCATTTTTCTACTTCTTCCATGGGTTTGTGAGGAGAGTTTTTAATCTAATCCTTGATAGCTTTCTTAGTTATTTTGATATTTTGTTCCCGGATGAAAATCAAGGACCCATCCACCCAGTTTGACCACACCGAAGAGATCAGGGGAAGGAAGTTTTGTGAATCCATCCAGAGAGGGTTGAACTTAAAGAGGATTGGACCAAGGTTTTCTACTTTATCAAAGGAGAGATATATTGGGTGATGATCAAAGAGACCCCAGGGAATCATTTGGGAAGGGATATTGTCTAAAAGAGAGAGAAACGAACTGTGAATAAGGAATCAGTACAGTATGGTTGTTGTGTGGCCTACTCCTGAGCGTTTTTTACTTCACGTATATTTTCCTTTGCTAGGGTGGACATCAAACAGGTCCATATCAGATACCATATCTTCCATGCCTTCCCTAAAAGGATCCCTTACAATGGAGCCTCTTTTTTTTCATTTTGGTGGAGTGGTGTATTGAAATCGCCAGCTATGATGCAATTTTGTTGAATTCTAGCTTCTTTAATCCCCATCAAAGAATCCCAACATTCTAGTTTATCCCAATAGTTGTTAGGAATATAAATATTAAAGATAGGATAGATGATACCTGAGGGCATATGTTTTAATTGGACCAAAACCAAATGAGTTGATTCCAGCCTGTGTTATTCCCTGAATATCGTGGTGTTCCATACTGTGTAGAGTCATCCTGACGCTCCTCTTGCATTTAGAGCTGATCCATCGTTTTCTTTCCATATTTTTTGAATTTCTCGAAGGGCCTTCGTTCCTTGAATTTTAGTCTCCTGGATTAGGATAATTTGTGACTTTTCTATTTTGATTAATTTTCCCATAGCTTCCTTTTTTTCTCTTTGTCCCATTCCCCTACAATTCAAGGAGACTACCTTCATTACTTACTTTCATTTTGTTTTGCCCCCCCTTTCATGGGATGATAATGCCCCTTAGATGTGGGTGCTTTTCCTGATTTCCCATATTTTTTGAATACTTCTTCGAGTGTGGGTTGGATTCCCAATTCTTTGTCTTGGTTTGTTGTTTTTTCCCTTTTGTTTTTATTTTTTTTCCTTCACGCTTTCGATGCTTTGGTGATTTTGGGGATCTCTTGGTCTGGGTCTTCCCCTGAGTCCTCTTGGATTTCATCCTCTGTATCATTCACAGGGGGGATCAAGTTGGGAGAGGGATCCTTGAGATGAATGAAGATTGGATCCTTTTTCTTTGTTGGGGGAACTAGATCAGGGTCATGTTGTCTTTGAATATCTTTTGTTGATTCTTTTGAATTTATTATTTCTACCTCCATATTTCCAATTGCTTCATATCTATTTATATTTATTTCTGTGTCATTATTCCCCATCATCGGGGATTTCCCCTTGAGTGGAGAAGTAGGCCTGGATTTTGCTCTTCGTTCTTGCAGCTGGGGTCCTGACTTATTTGTAGTTTTCTTCCTTTTGGCTTGCTGCCATTGTTCTTACTCTTAGTCTTTGTGTTTATTTATATTTTCCTTGGAACATTTTTTGTGAAGTGTCCATACTCATGGAATGCTTTGCATTTGAACGAGAGTTTCTCATAGTCAATTGTTTGAATATAGGACCAGTCATCTAGGGTGAGTTGGGTGGCTTATGGAAATCCTTTTTCCGGATCTACGTCTACGCAAAGGAGAGAAAATGATTGGATACAATCTCATGGTTCGGCACAATCAATGAATCTACCCAGGGTATTCCAAATATTTTTTAAGTTTTTTTCATTCCAACAATGGTGGGGGAGGAAGGGGAGACGAACCCAAACAAGGACTACGGATGGAATGTCATTTTCTGGACTAAAATATGGGGTCCATTTGTTCAGATAAATTCCTATTGAACCCATGAAATAAGGACCATTTCTAAAAATCAAATCTCTATCGGCTTTGTTTTCAAAGAGAAAGACATAGAATCCCTTACCACAGAAAGCTGAGGACATTTTCCCCTTTATCATTTTCTTCCAGTTCTGATCTAGCCATTACGTCATTTCTCTTGGGGATGGCCAAAGACACATAAAATGTCTAATCAAGACATTCTCCACTAGATGAAGAGAAAACGTATGGGAGGAGGAGGTATGTACTGGCACCTTCAGGGTCTCGTCGATCTTCTTGACAAAATGAGACTCAGGAGCCCTTTCGCAAACTTCGTGTAGGAGGTGATGAGAGATTGAAATGAAGCGATATCGGGAGGAGGCAAGGTTTGTGTGGGGGATCCTCCCCCCGAACCATAGGCCATGAGAATGACTACAACAAACCACAAGAACCCTAGCTAGGTTGCAGAGCTCCGAAAAAATTAATTAAAGAAATTATTAAAGTGAATGTCTTTTTTAATTATTGAGTTTGGAAAAGTTTAATCAAATGTAATTTAATCACATTAGTGATTTAAACTTAATCTCAACAATTGATCTCAAGTAAGATGAGATGTAATCTCAATCGTTAATCACTTTGGGTATTAGGGTTAGGGATTCAAATCAATGTTATAAAAGGTAGCCAAGGTAAAAGGAAAAGACACTTCTATTTAGAGACAGTGACTCGTATTGAGAGAAAAGGACTTTTTCTCAAGGAGATCTTAGAAAGGGTGAAGAAGGACTTTCACCTAGAGATCAGTTCAGTCCAAAGGAAAATATAATCTAGTGGGCAGCAGATAAGCAGTAGGTACATCTGCAAGTAGTGTCGTATGCGCTGAGAAAATAGCTCAGGGCGCGTAAATAAGTGTCAGAAAAGTGTTCCAGGGCGCATACATACACGTCATACAAGATGAAACAACAAAAGAGGGAAATTCAATCTCTAGACATTGAATGTAATATGCCCCGTCATCTGGAAACGAACCAGAGTAGGACCTCCCAATATGCAGCATCGAATTTCAGGATATGAATAGGTTCAACTCCAAGGGATTTTAAAGAAGAAGATACAGTTCATCAAATTTAGGAATACATGGATATGGATATAAAGGAATCACATCATTCTCATGTTGGTAGAGATGAAGTTTATAACAATCATGTTTTCCATTAGTCATAGTTATTTTCTATGTTTTTCAAATTAGTTCTAGTTTTAGGAGTCTATATCAAGATTTATATTAGCAAAAATTTTACGAAATCCTCTGCAAAGAAAACTTTTGTGTTTTTGTGTAACAAATATTAACTACTATGCTTAGTCATTGGAATATAGACTATGTAAAAATATTGTTGACGAAAAGGTATGATGAATCTTACTCAAGAATTTTCATATCTTGTTGGGTTAAGGCAAGATAGTTGGGAATGTTGTCCAAGATTTATAGACTAAAGATAAAAGAAACAATCACTTAATCCACAAGTATTAAGTATTAGGGACAAAGGCTGGTTTTTTATATATTATATGTAATTGTGCAAAAGAAATAAACTTAAACAGAAATTACATGAGTATGTACATGGAGATAAAACAAGATATGAATCAAATCATCAAAATACACATGTGAGACTAAAATCAGAAGTCTGATTTTTATATTGATTTCATTTTGAGATATAAAGTTGAATTATCTTTATAAACCCCTGCGAGGGTAGGGACCAAAGTCATATTTAGAAGCCTCTGATGGGAACCATACAAAAATACTCTGACAACAAAAGAAAACTGAAGCTTAAAAATTCGGATCAGCTTGCCACAAAATGTTGTCACTTGACTCTGCAAAATATTATTTATTAGTCATGAAATTTAATTCATAAATAGATAAAAACACATAGACTGTCAAAGATAAATCATGCACCTTTAAAACAAGCTGTTGAAATATATGATTCAATTTTGAATCATGATGCCTTCCATAAGACCCTGTTGTCATTAAGATGGTTAAGCCTTCTAGTAAATTCAGAATGAATGAAAAATGAAAGTACCTCACTAGTATAGAGAAAACCTTAAGGCTGAAGTTCTTCTTCTATTCTCTCCTTCCATGTCTATTCATTTGATTGATATTGTATTCCTTCTAAATAATTTATGGTAGTTCAACTACCTTTCTTTAGTTGAGATTAATTAACTTAATTAATTATTTGAGACAAATAAATATTCTAATTAAATAATAACTAAATAGGTGGGACCCCTTGTGATTCCCATATAAATTTATTTTAATAGTCATCAAAACACGAAGTATAAAACCCCAAACAATTGATTCAAACATCCTCCTTGTAACTCCTATTCTCGTATTAATGATCAAATATTTTAATATCAACAAACTATAACATGACTATATCCAAAAAATGGAATTATATCTGTGTTGTCCAAAACATTGTCTAAACATGTATTTGTTGTCCAAAACATTGTCAAAACAAAAATATTGTCTTCAATAGAAAATAATATTAATCATCATTAAAACCCATATTTGTTGTGAGAAGTATTTTGACTCTTTTCATTGTTTCCCTCTTTTGATCTTTCTGTTGTAGCCTTAGGTTGATCGGAACCTTGAGGGTGGATCTCACTGATGACATGGGAGAAATTTTCTTTGAGATGAAGGCGAGAAAACACATATTCAGAGGAATATTTGGATGACTTGGAGGGAGTGGCCACTCCTTTTCCTTTATCTAGCTCTAGCTTTGGAACATCTTTTTTTATCCTTTTACTTGCATGGGAGGATTGTACTGGCGAGACAACATGATCAGCTTAGGTATTTGGATTTATTGGCGGTGGAGGAGGGGGTAATGGTAAAGACACAGTAGGACAACCATGGTGATGAGGAGAAGGCTGATGGACAGTGTATTTCCAACCATCATTGGCAAGTGATTCTGGATGCATAGAAACATGAGGGGGAACATGGATACCAAAAAAGTTTTGATGTGGTTGGAAGGGAACCCTCTCAGGTCGAGGCTGGAGAATCCCATGGCCAACTAGGTTGAAGAACCCAGATTGAAAGAGGTAATTTAGTTCTTGTGGATCAGCATCAAAATGTATCTAAAATCATGGCCTTCTATGACCCCTTTGCCAATTTCCTCTGCCTCTATTAGCACCTCTATTAACACCTCTGCCATTGTTTCCTCTGCTAAAGAAACTCATCCTGAAGAAATATTTCCAACATGTTATGAAAAACTCTTAACAATCCATGCATCAATACTCTACCTAAATAAAATCAAAAGGTTGGCTCTATTATTCACCACAGAAGCACATCCAATCCATCCATCAACATCTTAAAACTCAACAATGAATTTTTCATTTGAACAAGGAATGGTAGGGTTATTGGTAATATGAGGGGCTTATAATGAGCGAAAAATGGCAGTATGGATGGGAAGAAACCAATGAATATTGTTCAAGCAAATGCAAGAGTAACAGAAAATGTATCCATATCTAAACTTCCAACACCAGTCATCAGCTTAGTCTTTTCTTTTGTTATTAATCCTTTCTCTTTTCAAAAAATGAAATTCATAATAATAGAATAGGGAATGTTTTAAATGTATTTGGGAAGGCATTGGGAATATAATGGGAAAAAAGTGAGATAATAAAAGGGAAAAAGATGATTATTGTGTTAAATTTGGCAACATCGACAGTCTTTCTCCAATGAGAGGCCATATGGGCCACCCTGAGGCTATCCAAGAAGATTTGGAGAATCAACTAGTCTTGTGAGGTATTGACAAAATCCAAGGGGAATGGACAACCTCTATGAGTCAAACCAAAAGTCAGGATGAACGAGATGTTATGTGAGTCTAATGCGAAAGTCAGGGGGAACGTACAACCTTTGTGAGCATAGACAGTCTAGTGCAAAAGCCAGGGGGAACGCACAACCTCTGTGAGCATAGAAAGTCTAGTGCAAAAGTCAGGGGGACATACAACCTCTATGATCATAGACAGACTAGTGAAAAAGTCAGGGGGAACATACAACCTCTGTGAGCCTAGTCAAACCTTGTGAGACATGAGAAAAAGTCAAGGTATTTAGCAAAACTTAGGTTCAATGTAAAATTCCTATGAGCTAAAAACAAACGATATTCCTAATATTGCAAATGATGTAATTGTATAAATCTAGTGCGTTGGCACATGTAAACATTATCCACCATGAAGAGAATTTTGAATTTCCTTGTCAAGAGTTATAACTAAAGTCTTGAGTCTAGTTCTATGTTAGAACTAAAGTGTAATGTTGAGTTGTAACTAAAGTCTTGAGTCTAGTTCTATGTTAGAACTAAAGTGTAATGTTGAGTTGCAACTAAAGTCTTGAGTCTAGTTCTATTTTAGTAATGTTGAGTTGCAACTAAAGTCTTGAGTCTAGAACTAAAGTGTAATGTTGAGTTGCAACTAAATTCTTGAGTCTACTTCTATCTTAGAACTAAAGTGTAATGTTGAGTTGCAACTAAAGTCTTAAGTCTAGTTCTAAGTTCGAACTAAAGCATGTTAGTCTCAAGTCTAGTTCTAAGTTCGAACTAAAGTGTAATGTTGAGTTGTAACCAATCTCAAGTCTAGTTCTAAGTTCAAACTAAAGTATGAAGTTGAGTTATGACTAATGCATGCAATCAGGTTACTATTTCGAGCCTCTCCTCTACCCCTCTTCATCCTATAAAAGAAAAGGTTGAATCCTCTCTTCAATGCAGTTTTTGCAATGCAGTTATGCAATACAGTTTTGCAACACAATTTTGAAACAGAGTTTTCAGATGCAGGTTGAGGGTGAAGTAATAGAGGAGCACATCAGTGATAAAGAGGCAGCATATCAAAGGTGTATTTCAGCAAGTTCTTGTAAGTCTTTGTCAGGTCAGAGTCATCTTGGCAAGCTCTTTGAGAGAAGTACATTCATGGTGGATATTTGTAAGAGATCTTACATTATTAATGCAATAAAGGAATATTGTTTGTTGGGGTTTTTCGCCGTGTACAGGGTTTCCCCAAGGTATATGTGTTGTTGATATGCATGTTTACTTATCTACATAATCGTTGCTATTCGATTATGATTTGAAATTGTTGAAGTGTATTAAGCTGGAATCAAAGTATTGAAGAAAATAAAAGAATTAATCCGCATAAGAAATCAAGCTCCAAATTTAACATATTGTTCTATCATATGCAATAGTATTTATTAAAAATCATCATTACCATCATTTTCCAAAACTTTTCTCTATTTCATAATTCAAATCCAAGACACAGTCATTTTTATATTATCCAATATAAAACCCTAGGAAAGTCTGAGGATTTTCAAACTGTACAACTTTAATTTCCCCTTCCTTTTCTTTTTATCAGCAGAGATTTTATACGGGACTATTAAGAGAGTCATTCTAAACAATTAAAACTAGACTACATCAAACACACATGGGAGGTTGAGAACACCACAAAAATCCATCATCACAACCTCAATACTTGTTGTATAAACAAACTGGGCTCGAAACCCCATGTGAAACTGGTGCTAATCATTTATTTTAACATCACACAACTTCAAAATCGACAAAACCCCCATGGATAAATAACAAGTGAGATAAGACTTAACGCAAATAACCAATCTTCCCACTATCAGATTAATCACTTATAACATACATCAAGACCATAGTTCGAATATCTTAATTTCCATACATCAACGAAAGAATTGAGGTATGGGCGAACGCAAAGTCAAAACCTTCACAAGGGGTTTGTAAAAACAATTTAACCATCTCTTATCACAACAGACTTTCCACAGACCTCTCTTGGTGGCCACAAGGAAAATATGCCCATATATTCACAAACAGTTGAAAGATAATTTAAAGTAGCTACAACTCTTCCAAAGACTGGGTATTGGCGCTAAGAAAACCAATTGTTCTTTTGTTTCACAGAGAAAAATAAACCGTTGAGTTTTAATGACCAGAGATGACTGAAACCAAAAAAACTTACCATAATTATTTGTCAACAGTCATAGCAGAGAAGCAGTATTCATTATGGGAATAACATAATCACATAATCCAAACAGAAAGGAGTTTCGAACACTATTGTCGGCTTGAAAATTTTAAATGCCAACAGGGAGAAACCTCCACTTAAATGAAATTTTCATATTCATGATACCCACATACATCCATTTACAATTTGGAAGCAAACACAGTCTGTAAGAAAATCTAAGAGCCAACATCATGATTTTATTTGGAGCAGAAGTACATTTTATGAATGGAAAGGTAAGAGCCATCATACTTGTAAGGAGAGTGCCAGAAAGATAACAAGCACCATTATTCTTTCCAAGGCCGATAAAAATAGAGGAAGCACCAACCAAAGCAACCAACACAAATGTGAACCAAGTGAGGGTGGCGACCTCGAGGTAGGGTTAGAGTGACATGCAGTAATTTCACGTTGTTTTTATGATCTTAAAAGAAGTAGCCGTAGCATAAAAAGGGCCACCGATGTGAATGACAAAAGCTGATAATCCAAGGATTTCGTGTAACAATTTATGTGCTTCTTCATCATTTAAACATTGAAGTAACAAACCATCAGCAGACCTCCTAAACAAAGAGTCTTCTAAAATGATATACTTGGAAGATTCAAGGCATAGTCTCCTTCTCTAGTGAGGATCTAAGTTATCTGGGCACCTTTGATGCTGCAAATAATACACCATATTTTTATACCAAGGATGCTCAGTTATACAAAGATTTTGATTTTCAATATAGAATAGTGTTGAAAAAGGATTATCTTGATCGTCAAGTTCTTCACTTGGTTCAGGGTACTGAGCTAAGTGAAGGGATAATTCGCATCCCTTTATTGTCTTCAAAGTCATGATCATCAAATAATGCTTCTGAATTTTGGCAAGCCAATGTGCAAGTTTTCCTGAAAGATAAGTTTGTGAAAGAAAAAACTTGACAACAGGTAAAGGGACTTTTACCTGCATGTGTTTTCCCAAAAGAAAATGGCGAAATTTTTCTATAGCCATGACACGAGAAAAAACATGTTTCTCAATATAAGAGTATATCATTTCAACATCTGATAAACTCTGGCTCATGTAAGCTACAGGTTTTTCATTTTTTTGGTCATCACTTTGTAATAGGATAGCAGAAATTGCTTCCTCGGTGGCATCGATATATATGATAAAGTCTTTCTCAAAATTAGGTTTCACGAGAACCGATGTGGAACTGATTGCTTTCTTGATCCTAAGGAAATCATTCTCGACATCATTTGTCCAAAAAAAAGAACGATCAAGTTTCAAAAGATTATGGATTGGTTTAACCATGACAACAAAATCAGGAACAAACCTATGGAAAAAATTAATAATGCCCATGAAAGCTTGAACTTATTTCTTGGAGGTGGGGGTAGGAAGGTTTAGAATGACAGTATTCCTATCAGGATCTATTCTTATCCCTGAATCGGAAACAACATGATCAAGGAGTTTTCCCTTCGTGACACCAAAAATAGATTTGGAAGAATTTAAAGAAATACCAATTTTTTTGTGGCACATGAGAACTTTTCTAAGATGACCAAAATGATCCAACCGGATCTTAGAATAAACAGTCAAATCATCAAGACAAACTTGGATGATCTTATTGATTAAATCTTCAAAAGGAATTTGCATAGCTATTTGAAAAGTGGCACTTGCATTAGACAACCCAAAAGGCATGAGTTCATAAGAAAATGTGCCCCGACGTGTGGTAAATGTGGTTTTATACCTATCAGTCCTTTTTACCTTGATTTGATTATACCCGAAAAAACCATCAAGTAAAGACATCATTTGAGACACTGCAACATGTTGTAAAATCATTTCCATATTAGGAAGTGGAAAATGGTCTTTGACACTTTCTCTGTTCAATGCACGGAAATCAACACATAATCTGATCTGGCCAATAGTTTTCCGAACAGAGACCAGATTTGAAACCCACTTGGAATACTTAACTGAAAATATTATATTAGCTTTCAACAATTTTTCCAATTCCTTTCTAATAGTAGCTTTGAGCGGAGGGTTAATAGGTCTTTGTTTTTTCCTAACTGGTTTTACCCCTTCTTTGATAAGAATGGCATGATGTATGAGAGAAGGATCAAAACCACGAAGATCCTCCTAAGACCATGCAAAAACATCTTGAAATTCATGGAGTAATTTTGTGAATTTCTCTTTTTCTTCATCAGAACATTGGGCCCCTAATTTAATTCATTCTTATTATCGCCAATCATCAACAGTCTAAGGAACACATTGCTCTAAAATATGTGTTAATAGTAGATTACATGCATAGCAAAATCGATTACCCGTCAATGTCCAGACTTCCAACACTCATCCCGACTAACATGGCATTCTAAGTCACAGTCAAGTTGGTTATGATGTCATTTAATAACTGAAGGATCGAATCCTCCGATTGGTATGTAGTTTTAAGTATGGTGAATACCACCATTCCAATAAAAAACGACGCATAGCATAGATTGGAAAATAATGTTCTGCCTGATAACATTTCAGCCGTGCATGTATTCATGTTCTGTGGGCGTGCATCTTGATGACCAAGTTCCAATTTTTTTTTTTTAATTTTGATTATCTCAAATAATGCTTGGTGAAGCGATTTCGAGATATTTTGGACTGATGTGATCCATTTATTTTGGATCAGACGGTTCAAAAATATAAGTATTTAAATGCAATTGAATTTAAGTGAAGAGGGTTTTGATGAGTGTGAAATTCGAATACAATATCTAAATTGATGTGTAAATTTTATTGATAATTCCCCGAAATTCTTGAGAATTCTCTGTAATGATGTGCAAAAATTGGTTGATCTTTTCACAAGTGAAATTAGTGAGCATGTAACAAATTAATCTTTGTTTGGTTTGATTCCAAAAACAATGTGCAAGGTCCAGCAACATGCTGGAAATTCTGATAGTGTGAAGAAAAATTAAACGCAACCTATGTTTTATTTAAACGAAAAGAAGTCAGAAAGATCTAATTCTCAAGTCTTGAATAGTCATTCATATAGTATTGTGTGCCAACCTATCGATTGAGTAAAGCCAATGCACGTTGTTTTTTCTTTTCCCTTTTTTAAATACAAAGGCAATTTACAGA
The DNA here is from genome assembly GCA_009831015.1 of Picea engelmannii. Taxonomy (NCBI): domain Eukaryota; kingdom Viridiplantae; phylum Streptophyta; class Pinopsida; order Pinales; family Pinaceae; genus Picea; species Picea engelmannii. The sequence continues at coordinate 136,912 of ML789338.1, forward strand.
GAGCATTTAATATGGCATTTGTGGCTGGAGCACAATGAGAAATGTAACATGTCTTATAAGAAATATACGTATGGCATAAAAAGCAAGAGAAATTGTAAGTGGATAGATAATTAATACTTATTCTCGGTGGCGTCTGAATATGATAGACGAACTCATTTGCATGTGAAGAGTAGAGATTTTACCAAGCATGGATATGTTTTGGGAATATGGATGCACAAAAATTTTGGTGTAGGAAAGCATGAATTGGTACCATGGATAAGGATAGCACTGCCAAAAGGTTTTACAATGTTGGTGAAAAGATAATCAAAGAATCACTACAAAAATATTCCACGATGTAGGTTGGGTACACCACTTGATCCATGCATAATTCAAAGCAGTAAATAAACATTACATGGAGAATACCTAGATTCATCAATTGATACACTCATAATTTAACAACAGTATATTTAATTACAAGAATGATGTCTCGAAATAGATTGATTGTTTCCAATGAAAAATCAATATATTAATCACATTTCATGAATTGTGAAATAACTAGAACCATTAAAATACTGTAACCCGAAGAGTAAAATATGAGCGTCTGATATTCAACTTGAAATAAAACTTGTGCAATGTCATTCCCTTCTGCCTACTAATCAAAATATTTCACCGGTGCCTCCCAGCCAACGTTAGGGGTACTCTTCTTCCCCCTTAGCCCCCCCTCGAGCTGCAAAGGGGTCACACACAGAATTTCAGAAACTATAACTCAAGCTTGCCCTCGCAAGGAGAGGATTCCACCTCTTTGCAAATCTTGTAGCCCAACTCACACAAGTAAACCAATCATATGAAAATTTGACAATATTTTAGTCATCCAGTCATCGGGTCCTTTCCTCCTATCTCTCCATTCTTTTTATAAGAAATTTCACCTTGACACTTGTCATTTCATGCAGATTTAGGAAATTTTTAATAATTAATTAAGAGATTATTCACCACCAACACATGTCACCCTTCCCTCAAGTTGCACATGTTTTAATTTCTTTTAATTAAATAAATTATTCATTTTCCCTCACATCCACAATTAGTTTCTATATTTTCTCCTAGTTGTCCCTTAGTTCCCCGATTTCTCTTTTATTGTGTCTCCCAACTAATTTATAGTTGGAGTTTGATTAGGACTCTTCTCTTAGTTAGAATTTAGAGTCTAGTTTGACTTAGGATTCTAACTCTGTGTTGACAACCCATTCTCTCATAAAAATAATTTATTTTAATTAAAAAAAAATTATTAATTTCATGCACACATTGTGGACATGTCATAATAGTTTATTCTCCCTATAATAGTTTTGTTTAATCTAATATTTTCCTTATGCCTCTTTAATATAAATCCATTTAGACATAACCATTTTAGACTTTGATTTTATTATATTCCCTTTCATAAATTAAAATAAAATTATTTAAGTTCATATTATATTTTCTATCATTTCTAAGTAATTGTTTTATTCTCTAAGGTCTTCTAGATTTTGAATAACTCACTAATTTATTCATGTGACGTGCCCTTCAAGATGCACCTACATTCTCCAAGGGTTCCAATTGTCATTTGACTTAGTTTGGAAGTTGGTTGATGCTTGGAGTCAATACTTCACTTGTTGACCTTGTGTGAGACTAAGGGATTACTGAGGAATAAGGAATCTACCTTATTGCGTGCCCCTTATAATCCTCGTGAGTGACTATCTCAGTCTGCCCTCGCAGCATCATGGACCTCTCAAGAACAAGGTTATCATTAACATTCAATTCAAGACACAGTAGGAGTGCTAGTAGGCTATGATAGGGATGCTCCCACACCTCTCCCTCATCTATCTGATATATGTGTATTACCCCTTTACTCCATATGTGATTCGGAATAGCAAGTGTCACCATGCCTACATCCACTGACAAAGATAATATTAATAACTCATATACATGAAATCCATAACTGATATCATCATCATAATAAAGGCGTAATAAAATCAAGTACTTATAAACAAAGTTAATAGTCCACTCCCTGACGCAATCTGGAATCCAAGGTGTTATGTCGATGCCATCAGCATCCTCATCATGTCACGTTTCCTTCACATGCAGGAAACCTCATCATAATACATGTCAATGATATAAATCAATAATAATAACATATCAAATTTCAATACTCAATCACACATAAACTCATAAACCAAAACAGATAATCATAATGTACCATGTTTATCCGGATCACTTGCACACAAGTTTCCTCATATAATAATCGATGCTATGAAATTGTGGTCAGTGAAAGTCTGGATGTTACAGAAATACAAAAGACGGTAAAATGAAAAGCACGCAAGCTAGCTAGAATGGTGGTAGCTTATCTATGAAGATAGAGATGTGATGGCTATGCTCATTTGCAAGAATTTGATTACAAAGAGGGTAAAAAATGACTTTTAACATAAAGCATCAATGAGAAAATCATAAACATCCAAAACCCTAACCCCAGAAGATGAAACTCAAAAAAGGTTTGTGGGCCCCAATGTGGTTAGTTGATATGTCAACCTCCTGGGTGTTGTAGGATAAATCGGTAAATGCGAACATAAACTAATCTCCCTAGATCCACCTAGATCTAGAACAAAATGAGACAGAACATGGCACTTTCCCTAGGCTCTAATCATTGAATATATCATCAAAGAAAGGATGAGTGACATACCTTTGAATATCGTTTCCTTATGTCTTTGTTGTCCCTACTTCGCTCTGGTGCTCTTGTGATATTGATTTTGCAGTGAGACACAAACCAACCAAAGTGAAAGAAAAGAGAATATATTCAATGAAAATTGATCTGAAAACAGGGGGCTAACTTGTTTTTCTATGCAAGAACCCTCTACTCCATTAAAATAAACTTTTCAGGACCTTGCTCAATGTCTTAGTTATGCAAGAGGTTTTATGTGTCAAGTTCATGCTTCTTTTAAATGTTTATGTGTGAGGTATTTAAAAAGTTAAATATGTGGTTTAAAAAAATACACAATAAACATAACTTGCATCAAATAAACCAACAAACTCACAACAATAACAATATGATAAAGGAGTTCACCCCCAACTGGGCTACATCTCCTTGAGCCTCCATCAATGGACTAGTCTCTCTGGGATTAGTTTGTCAAAGATTATTTTACAAGTTGTTTCTCAACTCCAATGGATTTTCTAACTATACCATTGGGTTCAGAATACATAAAAACCCCAAAAATGACTAATAGAACTCTGAAAATGGATCATGGTTCATCCGGGTATGACCTCTTCTACAGGTGGCCTTGAGCTTCCCTGAGCTTCCTTGTGGAAAAAACACTTGTAAAGTTCCTCAAATGCCTCTGAAACCTATTCCAATGTGTTCATATCATAACAATTAGCCAAAAATGACTATTCAGTCACAGAAAACAGACTTGGTCTCATCTGAGCATGACCTCCATCAATGGGGGCCCTAAGCTCCCTAGAGCTCTCTGAAACTTCAATGGTGAAAAACCTGTAAAAGAAGTCTTAAAATGCCTTTGAAAACAATGCCAATGGATTCAAAACGTCCAAAAACCCCTCGATGGGCTTTTTTGGCACCTCATTTGGCCAAAAAAAGAAGAAGATAGGCCTCCTTCCATTTTCCTCCTTCAAGCTTGATGTCTCTGGTTCGCCAAAACGCACCTCTGTGCGTCCAACCTAGCTCACGTGCTCATTTCCGTGCTAAAACCTAGCACCGGGCGCATAACCAAAAACCATGCAAACTATAGGACGGTTAGGGAACCTAGCCCCTAACCGCCAAATCGTTGGGCGTATGGCCATGTGATCGCGCGTAGAAAAGGGCTAAACTCCAATCAAATGAGCAACCGACAAGTGTCGGCGCATGGATTAAACCATTGGTAATTAAACTCCCCCGCAATGTATGAACCACCGATCAAATGTGTTGTTGACTCCGTTTGAATTACGTGCACGGGTAGTCATATGTTATATGTATATGAATGGGGGTTGGGGCTTAGCCCCAGCCCTGTCCGCGCCCAAACCACAACACATTACAATTCAAATAATTTTAAAAACATATAGTAGTTAAGAACCAATGGTGGGCGCGTCGTTTGGGCAGCCCTTCACAAAGATCTTCCCCTGCCCAGAGGTTGCGGGGTCGAGTCCTGTCGACTACACAAATTTTATCCAATGCCCAGGTGACACATGGCGGCCCTTGCTTGGGCCACGTGTCACCAATCCATTCTCCACCAAGATGCCACATGTCAAGAAATGATTCGAGCAACCAACTGCCAACTGTCTTCCAAATCATCCATGCCACGTCAGCGTACGGGTCTGCCACGTCAACGTCTGTACGGACTGTACAGTCAAAAAAAAAAAAAAAAAAATTGTTTATTTGACGATTTGAACAGAATGCGATATCTCACTCATCCGACATTTGTTTGAACCCAAATGAGTTGCGTTGGGTTCGTGACGACGAGGCCTACACACCCGTTTGTTTTGAGGTGATTCCTAACACTTTCATTTTTGGGCTAAATTTTTACCCCTGGTCCAGGTTCTGATCACACCTTCCCACTGAAAGGATTTTGGACCCAAAAAATCTTATGATTATCTGCCTGAGCTTCAATACTCTTCTTCTTCCAAGTTCTATCAACTGATTCTACTTGAAAAGTCTTTTTGGCAATCACCTGGATACCTTTACATGCCTTGCACTGCAACTAGCTATGTCCCTCAACCACTATCCTATGGTTGTTGTTGACCCATTGTTATCTTTGTGCTTGGAAGAATACCATCCTTCCCACTGAGAATCAAGTCCCTCTTGTGAACTCTTTGGCGTCAAAACAATTCGCTCTACAATGGCTGCAAAAACTTTCCTGGGACATCTTGTCACAAACCAAGAAAACCATCAATCTTGAAAACAAATTTATACAAGACTGAAAATGATGCCAACAAAGTATTTTTTCTCTTCAAGCAAATGGTCACATCTTGTACTTCATCAAAGCACATGGTGTTTTCCTGCATCTTGGTGTACTCAAAATTGACTTACAAGCCAACAAACACCATCGACTAAACATAAGTCGAAAAACATGATCGACACAACATAGTCATCAAGACAACATCGACACAAGTCGAGACTCATTTGAAACATATCGACCTTCCCAAAATGACAAGTCGACATTCATGATACACAACCATGTTATAATCATGAGTCATTCATGATAAACTATCACCAAGTTCATTGTTTACGCACACACAAAAACACATGCATGTGCATGACTCTTTAACTCTCCTTCCAGTACAAACATAAGTACATGAACCTGAAACATGTGGGTGCATAAGAGATGAATATGAAAAAGATATATGGTTGTAACAAGTGAGCATCATACCCCTCTTTTACACCCTCCTGGTGAAGTTGTGCAACAAACAAGAATGCCTTCAAACAAATTGCATTCACATGCAACATGCATCATACAAGTTGTACTTGTCATACTCTCAACATAAATGCATACATAAGGCTGAAATGTGCATCTACAACAGAAAAATGCAAGCCTTACTTGCTCAAGAAATCTAACCATTTCTTACCAAGCCAACTCAATGGTGAATTTTTCTGCTAAAAATCGTCTTCTTGTGAATCATCTTGACTCACATCGATGATGGAATCTCCTCTTCCATTCTTACCAATCTCTTTATCCATCTGCTTCTTGTGTTGTGGATGAGTGGTTGGATGCAATGTCCAACATTGGTCAATGAGATGACCCCTCTTCTGGCAATGAGTGCAAATCTTTTTCATCCTCTTTTCAAGTTGTCTTTGCTTGGAAAGTTTCCTGAAAGTGGTCAATCTTTTCCAACATTTTGAAACATGATGGTTATCTAAACCGCAATAAGTACATGGACTTTTTCTTCCATTTTTACATGCAAATTTACCATGCTTAACATAACCAAAAGCAACTGAATGATAGGCAGAAATATACCTTGAACATTCACCGTTATCGCCTTCTTGAGGAGGTGAGTTGGAAGAGTTACCAAATATCTTTTGAAGACCAACAATAGTGTTCTTGTCCTCATCGTTGTCACAACTCTTTCGTTTCACACATTTGCATTCATCTTGAACACGTACTTTTCTTGATTGAGGGATTGAACTTGCAACAAAAGTTCTTGAACATTCACCTTTATAGCCTTCTTGAGGAGGTGAATTTGAAGAGTTACAAGCTCTCCTTTGAAGACCAACAACAATTTTCTTGTCCTCATGTCTGTCACAACTCTCTTGTTTCATACATTTGCATTCATCTTGAACACAAGCTTTACATGCTTGAAAGATTGAACTTGAAACAAAATTTGTTCTTGGAACTTTTTCCCTTGTCTCCTCAACTTTGGAATTTTCTCCATCTCTTTGTTCATATCCAAGACCCCTATACTTGGGCCTCTCCTCAACAACAATAGGCTCAACAATGCCTTGTGCATGCTTTCCTAACCCTCTACCTTCATAGCCCATTTTTAACAATAACTTGGACACTATTCCTCTTGTGTGATTTTCAAAAACACCAAAGCATTCATCTTGAGAGGAATTTGAAGAAAAACCAACATTACATATATCATGTTCATGCATGTACTTCGTAAGGGTTTCATTTGCCTCATGGAGTTGAGTCTCCATCTCATGCAACTTTTCAAGAAGCTGGTGCTTCTCCTCCTTCATGGCCATCAACTGCTCTTGAAGGACAATGCTCTCTTTTCTTTCTTCCCACAACTCTTGTACCATATCTCTCATGGTTACAAACTCCTTCAACATCTCTTTGTCAAATAACTTGGATAATGAAGATGTATGAGAACTATCAATGTTTGAAGCTTCCTCCATCCTTGCAAGATATCAAACTTCAACACAAAACTTGCACAATAATACCAACAGCTAAATCTCTAGCTATCAATGGAAAACACATGAGCGAAACAAACCATGCTCTGATACCACCTGATCTAAAAATAGGGGGCTAACTTGTTTTTCTATGCAAGCACCCTCTACTCCATTAAAATAAACTTTTCAGGACCTTGCTCAATGTCTTAGTTATGCAAGAGGTTTTATGTGTCAAGTTCATGATTCTTTTAAATTTTTATGTGTGAGGTCTTTAAAAATTTAAATATGTGGTTTAAACAAATACACAATAAACATAACTTGCAGCAAATAAACCAACAAACTCACAACAATAACAAGATGATAAAGGAGTTCACCCCCAACTGGGCTACATCTCCTTGAGCCTCCACCAATGGACTAGGCTCTCTGGGATTGGTTTGTCAAAGATTATTTTACAAGATGTTGCTCAACTCCAATGGATTTCCTGACTGTACCATTGGGTTCAGAATACATAAAAACCCCAAAAATGACTAATAGAACTCTGAAAACGGGTCATGGCTCATTCGGGTATGACCTCTTCTACATGTGGCCTTAAGCTTTCCTGAGCTTCCTTGTGGAAAAAACACCTGTGAAAGTCCTCAAATTCCTCTGAAACCTATCCCAATCTGTTTAGAGCATAAAAATTAGCCAAAAATGACTATTCAATCACATAAAACAGACTTGGGATCATCTGAGCATGACCTCCATCAATGGGGGCCCTAAGCTCCCTAGAGCTCTCTGAAACTTCAATGGTGAAAAACCTGTAAAAGAATTCTTCAAATTCCTTTGCAAACAGTGCCAATAGATTCAAAACATCCAAAAACCCCTAGCTGGGCTTTTTTGGCACCTCATTTGGCCAAAAAAAGAAGAAGATAGGCCTCCTGCCATTTTCCTCCTTCAAGCTTGTTGTCTCTGGTTCGCCAAAACGCACCTCTGTGCATCCAACCTAACTCACGTGCTCACTTTCGTCCTAAAACCTAGCACCAGGTGCATAACCGAAAACTATACAAACTGTAGGACGGTTAGGGAACCTAACCCCTAACCGCCAAACCGTTGGGCATATGGCCATGTGACCACGCATAGAAAAGGGCTAAACTCCAATCAATGAGAAACCGACAAGTGTCGGCGCATGGATTAAACCATTGGTAATTAAAATCCCATGCAATGTATGAACCATCGGTCAAATGTGTTGTTGACTCTATTTGAATTACACGCACGGGTAGTCATATGTTATATGTATATGAATGGGGGTTGGGGCTTAGCCCCAGCCCTGTCCGCGCCCAAACCACAACACATTAAAATTCAAATAATTTTAAAACCATATAGTAGTTAAGAACCAATGGTGGGCGCATCGGTTGGGCGGCCCTTCCCAAAGCTCTTCCCCTACCCGAAGGTCGCGGGGTCGAGTCCTGCCGACTACACAAATTTTATCCAATGCCCAGGTGACACGTGGCGACCCTTGCTTGGGCCACGTGTCACCAATCCATTCGCCACCAAGATGCCACATGTCAAGAAATGATTCGATCGTCCAACTGCCAACTATCCTCCAACTCATCCTTGCCATGTCAACGTACGGCTCTGCCACATCAGCGTCCGTACGGACTGTACAGTCAGCAATTTTTTTTTTTTGTCTGTTTGACGATTTGAACAAAATGTGATATCTCACTCATCCAACATCTGTTTGAACCCAAACGAGTTGTGTTGGGTTTATGACGACGAGGCCTGTGCACCCGTTCATTTTGAAGCAATTCTGAACACTTTCATTTTTGGGCTAAATTTTGACCCCTAGTCCAGATTCTGATCAACAACCTATGCATATGATCAAGTAATTATGAAATAAAATAAAAATAATTCTATGGGAAAGAAGCATGCCACTGTATTATATTAATAATAGAAAGAGAGATTACAATCGGATGCCTTGATGTCGTAAGGTTCCTTCCAATGATTCCTTGCTTCCCACACACTTCTTGCTCCAAGGATTCTAAGACCATGGATCTGATAGCTACTCACAATCTATCTTGACAAAGAAAATCTCAAAGCCAATATAACCAAGCTAACAATATCAAGCCAAATTCAACTAACTTTCTCCATGAGAGCTCCTCTCCTTTTATAAGTTGAAGAGGATAAGGTGAGAAGGTTAGGATGATCCCACTAAATCATGAAAGCGAGTAAGATCCAAACCGTTCAGAGGCCACCTCACCATAGAAGCTTCTCCTTCTAGAAGCATAGATAAGATGCTTGTTTTTCCCACATACAGGAATTTCCGCACCCTAGCTATAGTGCAACCTGCGGAAACTAAGAATTTCCTCACCCTGGATATAGTGCAGCCTGCAGAAACCAAGAATTTCCTCACCCTAGCTATAATGCAGCCTGTGGAAACCAGGAATTTCCTCACCCTGGATATAGTGCATCCTTTGGAAAATAGAATTTCCGCACCCTGTGTATAGAGAAACCTGCAGAAATCCTCCAAAATAGGGTTTTTACAAAGGAAAATACAACTTCTTCTCTCAGGGAAAGTTCTTCTCTCTTCTTTCTTCAGGAATTCAGGATATTGATCCTTCTAAAGACAAAGGATAGGTTTGCATCATTAATGGTCATAGGTATGACGAAAATAATGTGTAACAGAGAGCCCCCCAAAGTATGAAGTTAGAATAGAGTGATAGCTGAAATACTTTGTCGAGTGTGTGTAGGGAACAAGGAACAGTCGGTCGGAAACCTTCCAAAAAACAAGGAAATACAGTACAATAATATATCATCACTGAGTTAGGAATTCCCATACTCAGAATTCAAATGAATCAAAGCATAAATGTCGACATGCGAAGATCCATGTCAAGTAATACAAGTCATGGCCACCAAACATACACTGTGGATCCATGCCATTATGACTCAAATCTGAACATAGCCACCAAAAATACACTGTGGATCTATGTGTTAAAGACTCAAATTTGAACATAGCCACGAGACATACAATGTGGATCTATGAAATAGTACAAACTAAATATACTCCAACGCAACCTGAATCAGCAAGAAACGATTCAAGATCTTCATCTCCACCACTCTATAGTATGAATCTAACCATGCAAATACATGTGATGAAGTCGAACATGGTAGAAACCACTTGATTACCAGTCATTAGTGAATACCGTTAACAAGTGTGAGGGAAATCACCAATAATTTCAATGACTCCCAAGGTACACTAGTACAATCCAATGAATGTGAATCAATGAGTTGAGGTCAAACACTCGGCGGAATATCCCAATCAGAGGTCAATAATGAAAACCCATTGTCGGAAGAGAGGAAACCTGCCATTGAGGCATGCAAGTTCCAAGGTACCAATTGGTTTCTAAGTCTAATTCCTGGATAATGAGTTGAAGTCGACAGAAAAATACTTGTCACAAGAGGGCCTTAATGTATCCCCCATCAATGACACAAAACAGGTAACAAGATTTGATGTAGATCAGAGTAACAAGTGATTCAAGACTGACTCATGGATGGTTGATGCAATAGAAGGCCTAAGGACTGCAGAAATGTCAACCGCAATAGAAGGATTTATGGGTTGAACTTATTTTTTGAACATATTGACGACACGACAACTGTCTTGGAAAAACTGACTCAACAACAAACATCACAGACCAATTTGTAATCTTATAAAGGAGTATGATCAAGAGACAAGAGGATTTTCCCAACCTAACCACAAAGCAAGTGAAAGGGTGTCATGTTCAAAGGTGACTCTTCCATGGAATACAGGTTTAGACACATTTCTTTCCCAATTTTCCCCCCACCATTTATGGTGAGTACCTCTTTATTTTTACGCAAGCTTGAGGAGGATAGCATATGCCTGTTGATGTAATATCATCCTTCGGATGAGTCCCTCGGAGTATATTTAATGAACCCTAAGAAGAAGTGGTTTGGTCCCATATGGGTCTTTCTATGTTTCTTTAACGAGTCCAAAGAGAGGAAAACTCGGGGGTTTTCATGTTTAGAGAGTCTGGAAAACACTTAAAGAAAACTCCCTCGGTTCATTTTTCGTAAATTAGTTTAATGAGAATGAAAAAGTGATAAACTATCGCCCATCAAACATTTTCTTCAAATAATTTTATGAGCGTGAAAAGAACAAGGTTGCTCAACAATATTTTCATATTTAGAGAGTCTGAAAAGAGATTAAAGGGAACTCCAGGGGGTTCCTTTTTCGTATAACCTTTACGAGTCCGAAAAAGTGATAAAAGTATACTCGGCTACATTCTCATGTATTTACGAGCACGAGAAATAACAAAGACTAATCTCGGTAACCTATTCTCATGTATTTACGAGCATGAGAAAGAACAAAGACTAAGCTTGGGATTGTTTTCATTTTTACGCAAGATTTAAAACAAAACAAAATTGTGCTTGGGATAGATTTTATTATTTACAAGCTTAAAGCTAAAAAAAAACTATGCTTGGACCTGGCTTCATTTTTACAAAAGCTTGAACCAGAGGAAACTATGTTTGAGGTAGGTGGTTTCATTTTTACACAATCTTGAACCATAGAAAACTATGTTTGTGACTTCCCAACGCATGGTTGGGACCTAGCCCCCAGCTTAAGAAGCTGGTGGCTCAACTTCAGCATGAATTTTAGAGGATGGAAGCAAATGCCCCCAAGATCTGTTTCATCCAACTTCAAAGGTGAACGAAAAGAAACTTCAAATACTAGACAAAGGACTTGACTCAAAACAGAGAGAGGGAAGTTGTTTCATTTTTTTGACGAGATTGACACAGGATAAGAACTATGCTCGAGACTCTAGGTGTAATCCCCAGACCATTGTTTCATTTTTTAATGAGCTTGACACAAAAACAAGAACTATGCTCGTAGGCTCTGTTTCATTTTTTAACGAGGTTTCTACAAAGATGCAAAAACTATCCTCGTAGCTGGGTTCACTTTTTAATGATCTTGAAAGTAGAAAACTATGCTCAAGGCTCTTCTTGATCACAGCTTCCAAGAGGACAATGCTCTGGAAGGACACCATGTCAAGGGACAAAACTCAATCATGGCTTCCAAGATATCTTCATTTGACGAAAGAAACACACTTTGGAAGGAACACATGTCGAGGGTCGTGAGAGGGGTAAGGAGGTCAGGCTCCAATAGACCTACCGAAGAAGTCACCATGTCAACTACCGGATCCAAGTCATTTCCATTAGCAGTGGAAGGCATGGGAGACAACACCACATAATTTACCTATGGCAAGGGCGATACCTTCTGCATATAAGAACCAATAAGAGAGGTAATTCAATCAGGATCGATGAATGAAAGTTGATCAATAGTCACAATTCTTCCATCGTGAGGGAAATATATCACACAAAAAAGAGTGGACACAATAGCTTTCATGGAATAGACATAATCTCGCCCAAGGAGTAAAGAGAAATCCAAGGGGTCTTGGACTACCATGACATCTATAAAGATAGTTTTCCCTCCCAAAGTTACAGGAAACTGAGGAAGGGTCCCTAAAGGTTGACCGGTTCTTATGTTGAAAGCTAAGATATTCTACATAACTGGCGCAAGCTGAGGACAACCCAAAGCTTGCCAAGCGAGAGAGGACAAAATACTAATGGATGAACCTTCATCTATCAGCGTCTGAGGAACATCCCAACCACAAACCTGTACTATAATCTGAAAAGGAATGTGAGAGGGAAAATGAGGTCCAATTAGCACACCCCAATTAAAAAGGATGGTCTCATTACTTGGAGGGGGTTCTATAGGAGAAGGAGGAATACCCCCAAGCACGGTAGATTATGTATCAACGAGAAAAATGTGAGCAGTATCAGGTTTACTCTCAAGAGAGAGAGTAGAATCGACCGATGATGACATCATATCGACCACTTGGGTTGCATTCTCCAAGGGGAGAATGGCGTCGACGGGTGGAAACGGATCGACCGCTTGGGTTTCACTCTCTGGTGGGAGAGTGGGATTGACCGAGGACGGGATCGGATCAACCACTATGGTTTCACTCTGTAACGGGAGAGTGGGATCGACCGAGGATGGGATCGGATTGACCACTTGGTCAACTGGTTCGACTAAGGAAATGACTAGGTTGACTACATGATAAATCAAATTGACCGACGAAGGGGCCGAAATCATCACTCCATCAACTATAGTTGGTTCAAGAGTAAGCTTGCAATAAGCAACTGGAAGTTGAGGCTGGGAACTAGTTATATCTTCCAGTAATTTTGAGGCTTCGTCCATACGAGGGAAAAGGTGAGTTAGATGACTCCCTTTGCATAACATGCACAAGAACTTGACTCTACTTTTCTTTTCCCCAACTGTATCATGACTATTTGACGGGAGGTCATCAACATGTTGTTCAAAGGTTGATGACATGGGTTGGCGAGGGTGCGTAGAACATGCTTCTATAACCTTGGATAAACCTGGGCAATCCTTAAGAAGATGGCTACCCTTACAAATCCTACAAGGGTACTTGGTCTTACGGGTTTTTTGGGTGATCTTCAGATAATCAACACTCCCAGCACGATTAACAGTAACTAGTTGTTTTCCAACATGTCTGGCAGTGGTTGGAAGTTTAGACCCTTGTTTATTTTTCTTCTTCTTAATATTTTGTTTCTTATTCTTCTTATCCACCGAGTTTCTTCTTCTTAATATTTTGTTTAGAGCTTTCACTCGACAAAGAAAATGAAATGGAAGAAGAAATTGCAAGTGAAGAAGGTGAGGGATCAACATGAGGTTGATGTTCTTGAGGGGAAGTGCTTACAACTGAAGCACTAATTGTATTCGGGATTACCTGAGTGGAAAACAACCATACCGGTAATCCAATTGTGAGACCTGGAAGTCTCAAAGTAGCGATGTGAGGAGGACCAATGTTTCCATAAGAAGGAAAAACAAAAGGTTCCCCTGGAGCAGGGGTTCCTTCATTGGTCATTTCAGGAACTAACACCATTAAAAGAAATATCCAACCTAGAGTCTGCTAGGGAAAAAAACAGCACACGCTAAAAATCTAGGAAGCAAGCAACAAACAAAACCTTCACACAATGAACACACTAGTTGGTGATGAAATCCAACGTCGTGGGAACAAAGTAAGAAAGGGTTGAGATAGAGAGGGTGGAAAAGTTACGTTGACGACCTGCTTAATAGACTTACACCCTGGTGCAATCTCCCACACATAATCATGGGTATACCCTCCAAGGAGCCTGAGTGAGTTTGGCCAACGTCGATTCCAGGTACTGTGAATACTTTCCCATCCACAGTCACCTTGTGTAAAGCCTCTAAAGAGATAGGTCACTAAGGTTACCAACTACTATAATGATTCATGGGGAAACAATCAATAGTTTGATCCATGTGCAAGGGCAGGGTATCTAAGCCTGAAATCAACTCGAAAGGATTCCACTCATCATTGTGGGTATACCTTTCAAGAAACCCCCATAATACACGCAATCTCTACACCAAGACCAAAAAAGTAGGGTGAGTAACTCTGTTAGTCTCAATGCGACCTCAGGTTTGACCCTTGTGTGAGAAGGGATTCCCAGGACAAAATGTAATAAGTGGATTTATCTCTCCCTAACTCAATATACTATGTTTGTTTGCAACTTTGGAAAGTTATCTTTCACACCTATTCCAAAGCCCTACAACTAATCTAATGTAGGTTTTCTACCAAAAAATATAAAAATGTCTAATCAATTTTTATAAGCACTTTATTTTATGGTTGTTGTTACTTAAGAGGAAAATGGCGTGGAAAATATGGTGTTTTGACCGACTCGAAAGTTATGCAAAGAGTTGAAGATGCAATATTTTCATTTCGATGAAATATATGCTACGAGAAGGAGAAAACATTTATCATTCCCATATGCACAGTGTCCCAAAATTTTAAAACTCATAAATATCAATATCTTCAATAAATTGAGAAAAATAGACTATGCACCAATACACGATTCATGGCCCCCACCAGCCATGGGAGGGGGGGGGGTCTGAATTTAAGATAAAAAATGCCAAGAATCATGCAATTTCGCTACTTCAAATGCAAGGATGCCCCCAATCTAATGCAAAGAAATAAATAAGAGTTTTGTTTCAAAGATAGCTAAAAGCAATAGAAAATCACTTCAAAACAAAAACAACCCAAACAAAGTTTCTCTTTTAACACGAGTTATTCAGAAAAAATAAGTTTTTTTTTTTCACTAATCAATTCTAAAGAAAAACAAGGATTTGTAATTGAAAGACACTCAAAGCAAGAGACTAAATCTTTCAAAAGAAAACAAAGAAAAGATGGTTAAAAGCAGTTTCAAAGCTATCAAACAGATTGTAAACGGATCATAATCAAACCCAAAAATTCACCCCAAAACCAAATCCAAGGTTTGGGTAAGGAAAAAACCATCAAAAATCAAATTTTTCACAATTTCCGTAGGTTGTAGACTAACACAGTGCAGAAATCCCTGATTTTCATAGGATAGATATGGGTAGGGTGCAGAGTTTCCACACTGGTCTAAATAGGTAGGGTGTGGAAATCCTAAGCTGCCTCACTATCCCTCAAAGCAGGGTGCAAAAATCAAAGTAAAATTGAAAAAAAAAAAAAAATTAGAAGGTTTTTCCAGTGTGGTTTAATCAGTCAAGGGTTCAAGCTGGATCTCCCAGTGACTCAGAAAACAGAATCCAAGCAATCAAAGAAAGAAAGAAATACAAACTAGGAAAACAATTTGTTTCCCTAGTGGAGTCATCAATTTTGTTGTAGGACAAATCGGTAAATGCGGACATAAACTAATCTCCCTAGATCCACCTAGATCTAGAACAAAACAAGATAGAACATGGCGCTTTCCCTAGGCTCTAATCATCGAATCTATCATCAAAGAAAGGATGAGTGACATACCTTTGAATATCGCTTCCTTGTGTTTTTGTTGTCCCTACTTCGCTCTGGTGATCTTGTGATATTGATTCTGTAGTGAGACACAAACCAACCAAAGTGAAAGAAGAGATAATATATTCAATGACAACCTATGCATATGATCGAGGAATTATGCAATAAAATAAATATAATTCTATGGGAAATAAGCATGCCATTGTATTATATTAATAATAGGAAGAGAGATTACAATTGGATGCCTTGATGTCGTAAGGTTCCTTCCAACGATTCCTTGCTTCCCAGACATTTCTTGCTCCAAGGATTCTGAGACCATGGATCTGATAGCTACTCACAATCTATCTTTACAAAGCAAAGCTCAAATCCAATCTAACCAAGCTAACAATCTCAAGCCAAATTCAACTAACTTTCTCCATGAGAGCTCCTCTCCTTTTATAAGTTGAAGAGGATAAGGTGAGGAAGTTAGGATGATCCCACTAAATCATGAAAGAGAGTAAGATCCAAACCATTGAGAGGCCACCTCACCATCGAAGATTCTCCTTCCATAAGCATCGAGAAGACGCTCATTTTTCCCACGTACAAGAATTTCCGCACCCTAGCTATAGTGCAGCCTGCGGAAACCAGGAATTTTCTCACCCTGGATATAGTGTAGCCTGCGAAAACCAAGAATTTCCTCACCCTGGCTATAGTGCAGCCTACGGAAACCAAGAATTTTCTCACCCTGGCTATAGTGAAGCCTGTAGAAACCAGGAATATTCGCACCCTGTGTATAGAGAAACCTACGGAAATCCTCCAAAATATGGTTTTTGCAAAGGAAAATACAATTTCTTCTCTCAAGGAAATTTCTTCTCCCTTCTTTCTTCAGGAATTCAGGCTATTGATCCTTCTAAAGACAAAGGATAAGTTTACATAATTAATGGTCATAGGGATGAAGAAAATAATGTGTAACACCGGGGGTGCAAAATTTTCATACGATCTTCATTTGGGGCCCTCGATACCCCTTCGAAAAGGTCTAGTCGAGGAGTACACATTTCGTCCAGCCTAGAATTTCTCTTCGACTACATGTTGGTCGTTGTCAAGCCAAAAAAACATCGTTTAGGACCTCAAAACAGCCCCGAAAAACCGTAGAAAAACCACCAAGATGTGGAACCATTTTGAATTAGTGGAACAGATGGGTGGACACTAGTATCCACCTGGATCAATGTTGTGATTTTATTATCAGCAGAGGAAAACATAAGATAGTAATTTATCTAGGTGTTGGGGAAAGAGATATTTTTCAACATAGTATCAGAGATTTCACTCTAAGAGGGAGACAAATTTCAAATACACGGAAATTTCTACATTTTATATGTTAGATATACAAGGATATATTTGCAGATCTAGAAACTAGCAGTGAAATTCTTGTGGGTGCTTGAAGGAATAAACACAAGGAAATTGTTTTTGTTCAAATCTAGAAATGGCAGCAACCAATCTTAGGTTTGAAGACCGATTGGATGTAGCGTCTAACTTCCTATCTTGAAGGCGATGGTAACCTTTGTTTTGAAGGAACATGACCTTTGGGATATTATAGAAAAGGTTTTTCTTGCACCGAAAGATGAAATCTATTGGAGGATCATGAGAAAAAGGACATGAAATCCCAGAGAGTGATCATGGATGTTGTGAAGGATCGTGTAATCCCTCACATGGTAGAAAATCAGTCGGCCAGAGAAATGTTCAAGGCTCTATTGGATTTGTTCCAGGGTGACAAATTGAACAAGAATATGATCTTGAGAAACAAGCTCAGATCCATCCAGATGTCAGGATCTAACAATGTTACCATCTAATTCATGAGGATCACCCAGACACATGATCAAGTTGCAACCATTGGGGAGAAAGTAGATGACGTAGAACTTGTAAATGTGACATTGAATGGTTTCACCAAGTCATGGGAACCATTTGTCAATGGAATATACGCTCGAGAGAAACTTCCCAATTGGGAGAGGCTTAAGGACGAGTGCATCCAGGAGGATTCTAAAGCCAGTAGGCAAGGAGATGGAAAGAAGAACTTGGACCTGGTCATTCAAGCCAAGAAGGGAAAAAGAAAGGGTTCCAAGTGTAACAATGAGAGGGAAACCTCATAGTCAGGTAAGAAGAAGGACTTGAGTAAGATCAAGTGTTTCACATGCCACAAGAGTAGTCATTTTGCATCGTTGTGTCCAAAGAAGAATAAGGGGAAAGGGAAATCACAACAAATAGCAACATCAGAAGAGACTCAGTTGGATGAGTTTGCAGAGAAGTTTTATAAGGAAATCACACTAGTCTCATGCATCTCTACTAGAACAATCACAAGGAGTGTGTGGTACTTTGATAGTGGTGCATCACATAATATGATAGAAGCACGGGATTTATTCAGTAGTCTAACTGAGAAGGACTTAAGGATCCATGTGGAGCTTGGTGATGATGTCAAGTATGCAGTGAAGGGAGAGGGAACAATATAGTTCTAGTTTGAGTCAAGTGATTCATTTGAGACCCAGGATCTGTTATATGTATCGGGACTGAAGAAGAATTTGATCTCAGTCTTAATTATGGAGGACATGGGTTTTTTCATTATGTTCAAGAAAGAGCAATTACTCGTACGTCTAGAGGGATCTATCCCTAACACAAAAATGAGCATTGGGGTTAGAGAGGAAAATTTATACAGGTTGAAAGGAAAGCTTGTTTAGGCCTTAGTCCATGAATGTAAAAACATGTGTGATTTATGGAATAGGAGGATGGGACACCTGCACTACAAGGAATTTCCAATCCTGAGGAAGAATGTCACTGGTCTCCCATATTTCAGCATCGAGCAATAGGGCCTGTGTCGAGGGTGTGCATTTGGAAAGAATTCCCAGGTTGTTTTTCCAAGCAGCAAGAGTAGGTCCAAGGAGATATTGGATATTATAATTTATATGTGAGTAGATCGGTGTTAGTAGCATCGATGTCGGGAGCACTATATTATGTGATGATCATTGATTAATTTTCTAGGAAAGCCTGGATATTCTTTGTGAAGACCAATGATAAGGTCTTTAGTAGGTTCTAAGAGTTCAAGGCCCAGGTGGAGAAAAAGATAGGGAATAGGATCAAGGTATTGAGGTTAGATAATGGGGGAGAGTACACCTCTGATGAATTCAACTATTTATGCAAGGAGGCAGGCATCAACAGGGAGTTTACAATCTCATACAACCCTCAGAAGAATGGGGACAATCCAGGTGTCTACCAATGGAAATCCTAGAGCTAGGTGGCGTTGTAGTGACGTGGAACTGAATCATTATGGGGGGATACAAAGAGGACCCACCCCTGAAATTTCATATGTCTAGGGTCCATATTGATTTCCTGAATTTCCATGTTGTCATCTCCTCCGTTGTTTCCATGAAGAATGTGGAGGAAATTTGCTTGTATGGGGGATGGGAGCAATTTGGTCCTATCAATAATTCTTTGTAGCTTGGTATTTTTTGGAGTGGTTCCCATAAACAAATGTTGAATGATGTTTTTTGAGTCCCCTACAATTGTGATACGATCCAGCTGTTGTGCCTGGACTAATAATTCCCCTTGGTAAATCGCGTAAGCTTCTTCCATATTGTTGGAATTTATGCCCATGTTCCAAGAACAATCTAGCAAACGATGTCCTCTAGGGCTATACAACACCCCTTCCACACCTGCCTCCCTTGGGTTGCATTTTGATGCTCCATCAAAGCAAAGGACATGTCTTGCTTGCAACGATAACCAAATATTGTAATCCTGATGTGATAATTTAAGTTGTCAGCATGAGTTTTGGAGAATTTTAAGAGAATGCGTGGTTGAGAGGTTCACTTTTTTCATCTAATTCTCTTTTTATTTTCCCAAGTGATCCTCTGTCGACACGTTGAATATTTGCAAGGAGAGGAACTCTCCCACTTGGCCTAACACATGAGCAGCTACTAAGGTGGGAGAGGTCATTTTATCTTTGAAGATAAGTTTATTCATTGCCAAACATATTTTCCAAAAAACAAATTTTATTGATGCCTTCCAGATGCATAGAAAGGTAAGATTTTTGGAGAAGGAACCTTTATAGACTTTACTCCATTTTCCAATCAAGACTCAACAATTTGTTGGCCAGACAATTTGTTGATTTAATTCATAGTAGACTATATGCAGAACTTGTTTGGAAAATTTGAAGTTCAAGAAGAGATGTTGTGTATTTTCGGAGTTTTGTTGACAAAGGGCACATCTGAATGTCCCCAAGAATCCTCTTTTGAGAAAATTCTCCCCTTTCAGAAATTTGTTATGGGATAACTACCAGCCAAATATGTTTATCTTAGGTAACCCATCTCCACTCTAGATCTCCTTCCAAATGGCCGATTTTTCTAGAAGTTGGGATTGAGAGAGAAGAATTTTGTAACCTTCTTTCACCAAGTAACCTGTAGCACCCCAACCTTTGTTATCCTTATGTTGGAGGTGCACTGAGGTAGAGACATTTATTTTCAGAAGGAATATGCACAAGGCATTGAGAAAATTTGGGGGAACCTCTCCCAAATTCCACCCCTTCCACGATTCATTCTTGTTCCATTCTGAAATGTCAAAGATGAGGAATTTTCCCTGAGAAGTTATCCAATCTCAGAAGGAGTCCAAGGAGGGGATACCAGATAATATTCCTGAGTCTAAAAAGGGGTCATCCTAGATCTTGATTTATTTTCCATTCCCCAGGCACCAAAAAAACATTTCCCGCAGAAGCGGGAGAGAGCTATTTAGTAGTTTCCATATAAGAGACCCTATTTGTTGTGTGGTGGCAATGTCTAGGAATGTTTTTCAGTTTCTTGTGAGGTATTTGTAGAAAATTTCCTTCTTCCACCAATCATTCCCATATGATACCAATCTCCAAAGGATTTTTGCGCCTAGCACTATATTTATCTTTTCCAGATCCTAGATTCCCATCCCACCATTCTCTTTTGGGGTGAAAACTGTGGACCAATTGACCATATGGATTTTTTTTTCATTTTCTTTCCCTCATGCCACAAAAATTTATGAATTAATTGAGCCATTACCTTTTTTATCCCTATCGAAGCGAGGAGAGCTAAGAATTGAAAGATTGGGAATGAAGATAAAAACGACTTTACCAACACCACTCTGTGATCCAAAAAGGATCCATAGAATACTAAGGATAACTCATAATTCGTAGAAGCAACTCAGGAAGCTCATAATGGCCTCAGCAAACAGAAAAAGGGAAAAAAATCAAATTCCTCAAAACTTAGTGAAATTATCATCATCACTAAGAGCATGTCACAAGATTTCCAACAGCGTAAACGGCTCGTCAAACGGAGTTACAGATCAAAAGATATTCGCAGTCAAAGTTCTGGTCAACCTAGCCCAGTCAGCAAGGTTGAGTCATCATCCATACTACTGAAGTCAGCACTAGTATAGATGACATCATCATCCATACAGTATGCATGGCACATGCAGAGGGAAACACGTGTCGTGTTGATGTCAACATGGTGATGTGCCAGCACCAGAGGTTGCCATGTGTCACTCATTTTTAGACTTTTTGGGCAATTGCGTGAACCAATGAAAAGATGCCATGTGGTAGTCCGTACAGCCACGTGGCAGATCGTACAGCCACTTTTCAGGTGACATGGAAAGATGACGGAGCAGGATGATGTGGTAGTGACTATGCAAGGAGTGGTGATGTGGGCCATTGAAAGGCCACCACGTGGCCTAGTCATGGGTTGCCATGTGGTAGCATCCAAATCCATTAGGATGCCCAGCATCCAGATTTCCAAAAATTGGTGGGGTTGGCTGGTGCCAACCCCCTATCTGCCAAGTTTGATAGGATTCTGCCAAATCTGGCCGGGATATAAACCATACCACCATACTTAACCACATCCGCCAAAATCTTCACCATTTTAATTGAATCTGCCAAAGTATCCGCCAAAGACAAACCATATATATATATATATATATATATAACATTGCAACCATATGACAAAAATGGGAGGCCCACGGGTTCGACCCCGATATCTACCCGATCACCTCCTCCTTTGCCAAGTTTGCCAACCATTTGGGATGGGGTGTGAGTTGGTAAAGTATGTCTCCTTATTTACTTAAATGATGTGTTTTCTCCAGGTACGGGGCGTCAAACTAGGGCACGTTCATGAGGATGGGGCATGTTTTTCAAGACAGATTCCCATGAATTAATTGCAGGTGCAGGCATAGAAACCGAGGTGAATTTCCTTAGGGGCCTGGAAGTGTCAGACTCATATCAAGGCATGGAGACAGTAATTTTTGGGCAATTCGAGGCCACGAATTCAATGGTGTTGTTTGTTTTCTGATTTGAGCAAAGCTTCTGCAACTTAACTCCATAATGAGGTATACTTATGTATTTTTCCAAATTCTTTTGTTGAGTTAATAAAAAGGCCTACCCATTTGAGAGAAGGACCCAGAGACGTAGTCCACTGGGGACGAACTTCATTATCAATTTTTTAGTGTTCAGATTTGATGCTTGTGTCTCTTCATTATTGAGATTTTCCTTCTTTACGGTGCACTTTAATTTATGCTCATTTAATAAAAAAATTTATAAGTCACATCGATGAAAATATCCTAGATCATGTTGGAATTAGAGCAGTCATATTTTACTTGAATTGTTGAGTGTGAATGCTTACTAGGGAAAATCATAAGCAGGGTGAAGGAACTCTTAAGACTTTCAATCCTGAAGTTGGTCGTGCATCCCGAAGGAAGAAAATGGTCAAAGAGTACAAACGTGATGAACAGGAGAAAACCTTCCACATGGTCTTTTATCACATGTCAGAAATGGTCGAGAAAATGTATGGAGACTACGAAAAGAGGATGAAGAAGAAAGGAAAGAAAAAGGAAGCACAAGAAGATGATAATGCTTCAGTGAATCAAGGGGCTGGAGGAGACCCTCCTTAGCCTCCATCTTCACCATCAAGTTCTAGCTCTTCTTCCTCTGAGCATTCTCATCATTCTCATCATTCTAGCCATAAAATTTATTTTAAGAAACTTTTATTAAAGATTGATGTAAAATTTACTTTACCAATGTTTAATGGATATGTTAATCCTGAAAATCTAGATAATTGGATCTGACAAGTTGAAGTGTATTGTTGTGTTCAACATATTGATGAAGAGGAAGTTAAAGTGCAATTGGATTCTCTTCAGTTGGAAGGCATCGCTCTCGTATGGTGGGAGAGTAAACTTCAAGATAGAAGTAAGTGTGGTAATCTTCTTTCCTCATGGTCGG
This sequence comes from Picea engelmannii, assembly GCA_009831015.1. Lineage (NCBI taxonomy): Eukaryota > Viridiplantae > Streptophyta > Pinopsida > Pinales > Pinaceae > Picea > Picea engelmannii. The sequence continues at coordinate 159,845 of ML789338.1, forward strand.
AATTTAAATCAGCGATAAGGAAGCAATTTTATCCATTGTGTTATTTACATAAATAAATAATGGAATGGAAAACTTTAAGACAAAGTAAAGGTCAAATTGTACAAAGTTTCACAGAAGAATTTAGGAACAAATCTCTTGCATTAAAAATTCCTTTGGATTCTTATGAAACTTTGATGAATTATATTGGTGCACTTCACAATTATATTCATCATACTTTGTTATTGTTTAACCCCACAAGTCTTGATGAAGTTTGTGTGCAATCCACTCACCTTGAGAACAAGGGAAAGCATGTCCAAGAATATCCCATGAAGAAACCTTCCAATCTCCCACATAAGCAGTTTAAGAAGTTTAAAAGGAAGGAAAAAAAGATCACCATTGTAAAGAGAGAAGTAGGAAAGCCATCTTGCACTCATTGCAAGAAGAATGGTCACGATAATGAACATTGTTGGAAACTACGTCCAGAAAAGAGACCGAAACAGTTTGCTAGAAATGGGAAGACAAAGATCGTTGCTACAGTGAAACAAGATCTTGGTTCTGATTCAGGAGACAAAGGAAAGATCACAACGGTTGGAGTACAAGGTAAATATTCCCTTCATGCTAGTTTAAATTCCAATAATGAATCTCATGATGATGAAAGAAAGAGGAACGAATTATTTCACATAAGGGTTGTATCTAAACACACTAAGATAGATACATTATTTGATTTGGGTTCCCAAGTAAGCTTGATATATGAATCACTTGTCAAAAAGATGGGTCTTGAAACTAAACCACGTCCAAAGCCTTATCCTCTTGGTTGGGTATGTGATAAAGCAAACCTTAATGTCACCAAGCAATGTAGGGTTAGATTTTCTATTGCTTCAAAGTTGATTGATGAAATGGATTTGGATGTTGTATCACTTGATATATGTGGCATAGTGTTGGGAAGTCCGTATCTTTATGATAGAAAATAAGTCTTCTTTCGTCATGAGAACAAATATCACCTTACTAAAGGGGGAGTGGAATACATTGTTAGAGCCCACAGCATGAGGGTAAACACGACACTTGTTAGTGAAGGACAAATGAAGAGACTCATAAACACTAATAAGAGATATGTACTCATGGTCGTAAGGGAAAAGGATGTTGGGACATCCGATGCTTTTCAAGGATGTGATCCTTCTGATAAGAAAGAATTAATTGATATTGTTTCTAAGTATGATGATATTTTCTAGGAACCAAATGGATTACCTCCTAAGAGATAAATCCAACATGAAATACATCTTCAGCAGGATTCTCTTCTTCCTAATGTGGGCATGTATAGGATGTGAGTTGTAGAGATGAAAGAGATCAAAAAATAAGTACAAGGCTTATTGGATCAAGGGTTCATCGGGCCCAGCTCATCTCCTTGTGGTTCTCCGATCGTGATGGTGCCAAAGAAGGATGGCACATGGTGAATGTGTGTCGATTATTGAACCTTAAATAAAATCACAATGAAAAATCAATACCCTCTTCCTCGTATAGATAATTTACTTAATCAATTAAAGAATGTTGTTTATTTCACTAAGTTGGATTTGCGCAGTGGATACCATCAGATCAGGGTTGCAGAACAAGATGCATGGAAAATTGCCTTTAAAACCAAACAGGTATTGTTTGAGTGGTTAGTTATGTCGTCTGGGGTTTGTAATGCTCTGGAAACCTTCATGTGTGTGATGAATGATGTATTCAGTCCATTTCTAGATGATTTTGTCATTGTATATTTAGACGACATTCTTATATTTAGTGGGACTTGGGATGAACATGTAAGGCATGTACAGCAAGTATTGGATACTTTGCAAAGGGAAAAGTTTTATGTAAAATTATATAAATGTGAATTTGGTAAGACTTCACTTGTATACTTAGGTCATATTGTAGGAGGAGGACAGTTGAAAATTGATCCTTCCAAGATTGATGTAATTTTAAATTGGCATGAGCCCAAAAGTGTAATGGAGATACAAAGATTCTTAGGTGCAATCCAGTATTGGAGGAGATTCATTTCAAACTTATCCTTTATAGAATCTCCTTTGCATGCCTTAACCAGTGTGAAGAACACATTTCAGTGGGGAGGAAAGAAACCAAACGCTTTTGACACTTGGAAGGAAAAGATCAGTACCGCACCAGTATTAGCATTGTCAAATCTCCAACAGCCTTTTGAGATCGAGACAGATTCCAATGGGTATGCCAAGGGTGCAGTATTGATGCAATATCGTAATCCTATATGTTACCACTCTGAAAATTCTAACCAAGTTGTTTTTAACTATCCTACGTATGATAAAGAGTTGTATGCATTAGTTCAAATCATAAAGAAATGGAAGCACTACTTGTTAGGGAAGGAAACAATCATACATACAGATCATCAACCCTTACAGTATCTCCAAGCACAAACCAAGCTACAACAATATTGACATTATAGATGGATGGGTTTTCTTCAACAATTTCATTTGGTAATCAAATACAAAAAGGGTACGAGTAACAAGGTAGTTGATATGATTTCTAGACCTCCTCTTGTTGCTTCTATTATTTTGAACAATGATTCTTTACCTCATGATAGATATGTGGAACAATATGTCGTTGATGAATATTTTAAAGAATTATTTGAGAATCTAACCCATGGTGCATAGGTAGAGAACTATTGTTTGCAGGTAAATCTATTCTACCATCTTGGAAAACTATGTATTCCTACAAGTGAAGGAATCCATGTAATATGAAAAGCTCACACTTCTCTTGTGTATGGGAATTTTGGGGTAGGAAAAACTATGGCTTATCTTCAGAGATTTTGTTACTTGCCTCATATGAAAGAAATTGTAACTAAATATGTGAAGGGGTGTGTGATGTGTTCTACTTGTAAGCCCACTAATAGAAAATCGAGGCTATACTCACCACTGCATGTTCCATCCCATCCATGGGAAAGTATCTCCATATATTTTGTAGGGGGCTTACCAATGTCGAAAAGGGGTCATGACTATTTGTATGTTGCAGTGGATAGGTTCAGAAAGATGTGTATCTTAATGCCAAGTGAAAAGAAAATCACTACTGAGAAGACTGATAATCTCTTCTTTCAGTATGTTTGGGTTCACTTTGGGTTACCCACATCCATTATCTCGGATCGATATACTCGATTCCTTGGGGATTTCTAGACAAGCTTGTGGAGAATGATGGACACGAAGTTGAAGAGGAGAATTGCTTTCCATCCACAGACCGATGGGAAGATAGAGTTTGTTAACCGAACAATGGTACTTTTGCTTCGAGGATACTGCAGCAAGCATCCCAAGTCATGGGATGAACATATACCCTATGTACAACATGCTTACAATCGAGCCTTACATTCCTCCACTCATTGTTCTCCTTTTGAGACATGTTTGGGGTATTTTTCTAAGCTTCCTTTGGACTTGATGTATGGGAGAGATATCGATTCAAATGAAGAAAGAAATGAAGACAGAGCACACAAGTTCATTCAGAGGATCCAGCAAGTACATCAAGAAATCAAGGAATAGTTAGAGAAAATTCAAGCACAGTGTAAATCTCGACATGATAAACACAGGGTTGATCATCAGTTCCAGGTTGGAGACCATGTATGGCTTCACATCAGCAAGGAGAGATTGAAGGGTGAAGGAAAGAAACTCAAGGCCATTCGATATGGACCCTTCACTATTTTGGGGAAACATGGTACCAATTCTTTTCGTCTATATCTTCCACCTTATATGCAGATCTACTCAGTTGTAAATGTGGAAAACTTGAAACTTTTTGAGCCTCCCATGATCATGGATCAGGATGAGGAAGTTTGAATATCTTCAATTGATGAGTTTGCTCCTGAGTAATTGGATGAGTTGAAGAAATATATCATCTTGGGCAAAAGGAGGACTTCACGCAGGGGTGATGTTGATTATCTTTGAGTGGGATTAAAGAGTACACATCCAAGCAAGGCAAAGTGGATTGAGAAGGACAAAGTGAGGGAACTCTTCCCTCACTTATATTTCAATTGAAGAAAGCGTTTGGTGGTCCAAAAATCTCTTAGTGGATCCAAAAAGGATCCATAGAAGACTAAGGATAACTCATAATTCACAGAAGCAACTCAGGAAGCTCGGAATGGCCTCAGCAGATGGAAAAGGGGAAAAAAATCAAAGTCCTCAAAACTCAGTGAAATTACATCATCACGAAGAGCATGTCTCAATATTTCCAACGGCATAAACGGCTCGTCAAACTGAGTTACGAATCAAAATATATTCGTAGTCAAATTTTTGGTCAACCTAGCCCAATTAGCAGGGTTGAGTCAGCATTCGTACTACTGACGTCAGCACCAATACCAATGACATCATCGTTCATACAGTATACGTGGCACATGTAGAGGGTGACATGTGTCATGATGACATCAACATGATGTCATCATGGTGACATGGAAGCACCAAAGGCTACCATGTGTCACTCATTTTTGGACATTTTGGGAAATTCTGTGGACCAATGAAAAGGTGCCACATGGAAATCCGTAAAGCCACATGGCAGACCATACAACCACCTATCAAGTGGCATGGAAAGCTGATGGAATAGGATGACGTGGTAGTGATTGTCCAAGGAGTAGTGATGTGGGCCAATGAAAGGTCACCACGTGGCCCATTCATGGGCTGCCACGTGGCAGCATCCAAATGCATAAGGACGCACAGCATCCGGATTTCCAAAAATTGGTGGGGTTCATTGGCGCCAACCCCCAATCTGCCAAGTTTGATGGGACTCCACCAAATTTGGCTGAGATATAAACCATACCACCAGAATTAACCACATCCGCCAAAACCTCTGCCATTTTAATCGAATCCACCAAAGACAAACCATATATCTATATAACATTGCAACCATATGCCAAAAATGGGAGGCTCACGGGTTCAACCCCGGGATCTACCCTATCACCTCTTCCTTTGCAAATGTTTCCAATCATTTGGGCTGGGGTGTGACTTGGTAAAGTTCACCCCCTTATTTACTTAAATGTTGTGTTTTCTCTAGGTACGGGGCATCAGACTAGGGTGTGAACGTACGGATAGGGCACATTTTTCGAGACAGATTCCCATGAATTAATGGCAGGTGCAAGCAAAGAAATCGAGGTGAATTTCATCATGGACCTGGAAGTGCTAGACTCATATTGAGGTGTGGAGATAGTCATTTTTGGGTAATTCGACGCCACAAATTCAGTGGTGTTGTTTGTTTTCTGATTTGAGCAAAGATTTTGAGCGTAACTCCAAAATGAGGTATACTTATGTATTTTTCCAAATTCTTTTGATGAGTTAATAAAAAGGCCTATCCATTTGAGAGTAGGACCCGGACACGTAGTCCACCAGGGACGAACTCCATTATCAAGTTTTTTGTGTTCATATTTGATGCTTATGTCTCTTCATTATTGATATTTTCCTTCTTTACGATGCACTTTAATTTATTTTCATTTAATACAATTCTTTATAAGTCACATCGATGAAAAGATCTTGAATCACTCGGCCAGTCAGATTCAACCAGATTTATCCCCAAATTTCAAATCGATCTTTGATATGTTTAAGGATAACCTGCCACGCTTCTCCAGAGAGAGATTTTAGACTGATAGGGGTGCCTAAATATTTGATAATTTCCAATCAACTGAAAAGGGGAACTGTAAAATATTTTCAATTCTTTCCAGGATACTTGCTTTGATGTTCCAAGCATATATTTGGCTCTTATATTTGTTTATGGTTCCTCCCAAGGCTTCTCCGTACTGATATAAAACCAATTTAAATGTGTTGGCCATAGTTTGAGAAGCTCCACCAAGAAGCATATTATCATCAGCAAAATGGGAGTTATTTATTCTTTTTACCCCCCTTGTTATCTTCAGGCCTGGGATGTTGCATGTTCTTCTTTCATATTCTAGTCTTTTGTTTAGAGATTTTTACATGAGGACATACAGCATTGGGGAGAGTGGACACCATTGTCTTAAGCCTCTTGTAGCTTGGAATAAGGGAGGCCTTCCATTTATTAAAGGGGCTATCCATGAGGTGGTAATACAGGCTCCAATCCAGGAAATAAAGGACTGATTAAAACCGAATTTCTTTAAAACTTTAAAAAGGAAACTATGCTTGACACGATCAAATGCATTTTCCATGTCTATTTTAATTACCATACATTTTTATATGTTGTTAAAGCTAGAGTGGATCGCCTCCTAGACCAGGGTGATGTTGTCCCAAACCTGTCTTTTTGCGACAAAACCACCTTGATTTGGAAGAATGAGTCATGGAAGCAATTGTTTTAGCCTGTTTGCTATGATTTTTGCCAAGATTTTGTAGGAAACATTGCATAAAGAGATAGGAAGATATCCATCGAAGGAAGTGGCATTTTTTTCCTTGGGGATCAATGCTAAAAAACAAGTGTTGGTAGTGCCTCTCATCCTGCAGGACTTTTGGACATATATTATCATGCGGATGAGATCGGTTTTAATGATAGTCCAGCAATTTCTGTAAAAATGAAGAGTAAATCCATCTAGTCCTGGAGATTTGTCTGGATCGAACTGTTTTAAAATTTCTTTGAATTCTTCCACTATGACCTCCTTATTTAAATATGTGTTTTCCTACTCTTTTATCATGTGTGGGATATGCTCAACGAACTTCTTACTAAGATCTTGGTTATATTCTCCTTCATTGGTGTAAAGTTGCATGAAATGAGAGGATGTTTCTTTTTTTATTTCCTCAAAGGAATTAATTGCGACCCCTGATTGTGTCTTGATTTCCTCCACTTTATTCGTATGTTGTCTAGCCTTGGCTTGCTTATGGAAGAAGGAGGTGTTTTTATCCCCTGCTTGAAGCCAAAGGGCCTGAGATTTCAGTCTCCATTTTGTTTCTTCATTGTGTAGATCCTTCATATACTTTTGGAAGTATTTTTCTCCTACACAATTTGATTGTTATTGATTGATTTAGATTCCATGTATTCTTGTAATTCCTCAAGCTGTTTTTTGCATTTTTCTACTTCTTCCATGGGTTTGTGAGGAGATTTTTGTATCCAATCCTTGATAGCTTGCTTAGTTATTTTGAGATTTTGTTCCCAGATGAAAATTGGGGACCCATCCACCCAATTTGACCACACCGAAGAGATCAGGGGAAGGAAGTCTTTCGAATCCATCCATAGAGGGTTGAACTTAAAGGGGATTGGACCAAGGTTTTCTACTTTATCAAAGGAGAGATATATTGGATGATGATCAAAAAGACCCCAGGGAATAATTTGGGAAGGGATCTTGCTAAAAGAGAGAGCAGCGAACTGTGAATAAGGAATCGGTAAAGTATGGTTGCTATGTGGCCCACTCCTGAGTGTTTGTTACTCCACATATGTTTTCCTTTTCTAGGGTGGACATCAAACAGGTCCATATCAGATATCATATCTTCCATGTGTTCCCTAAAAGGATCCCTTACAATGGAGCCTATTTTTTTCATTTTGGTGGAGTGTTGTATTGAAATCACCTGCTATGATGCAATTTTGTTGAATTCTAGTTTCTTTAATCCCAATCAAAGAATCCCAACATTCTACTTTATCCCAATAGTTTTTAGGCATATAAATATTAAAGATAGGATAGATGGTACCTGAGGGCAGATGTTTTAATTGGAACAAAACCGAGTGAGTGGATTCCAGTATGTGTTCTTCCCTGAATATTGTGGTGTTCCATATTGTGTAGATTCCTCTTGATGCTCCTCTTTCATTTAGAGCTTCTCCATCACTTTCTTTCCATATTTTTTGAATTTCTTGAAGGGCCGTTGTTCCTTGCATTTTAGTCTCCTGGATTACGATAATTTGTGACTTTTCTATTTCTATTAATTTTCCCATAGCTTCCTTTTTTTTCTCTGTGTCCCATTCCCCTACAATTCGAGGAGACTACCTTCATTACTTACTTGAATTTTGTGTTTCCCCCCCTTTCATGGGATGAGAATGTCCCTTAGATGTGGGTTATTTTCCTAATTTCCCATATTTTTTTAATACTTCTTCGAGTGTGGGTTGGATTCCCAATTCTTTGTCTTGGTTTTTTGCTTTTTCCCTTTTGTTTTTTTTTATTTTTCTTCACGTTGTTATAGAAATATTCTCCTCACCATTGCTATCTTGCACAAAGGGCCTTTTTCTATTTCCCTATGCAAAATTGTCATCCCTTTTTGATGAATCCAGAGCTAAAAATACATATTTTCCACATATACGTGCCCTATCTACTATACAGCATGCGTATACGCAGGTTGCTCCACTACAGCTCGTGTACATCAGGATTTGTGCCAGAAAATACAAAAATGAAGTCAGGTTTCCATGTCACAATAGGATATCTCTGATCCTTGGCCTTCCATATACTGGAAGAGTTTCGACTTGGCCCTTCAGTTGCATTTTGAAGGCTATAAGAGCACAATTCCGAGCTATGGAAAAAAGGAGAAAGCATTCGACTTTAAGAGCAAAAATACTCTGGAGAAATTACTTCATAGTAAGTCTGTATCCCTTTGTCCCTCAAGTCTGAACACAGTGTTCATCCCCCAAGCTCTTTCCCTATTGTTGAGAGAACTTGATTGTCTCTTTTTTATGAGCTTGCCTTTGGTGGAGGATTGAAGTGGTGGAGACCCAGTTGGAAGGAACTTGGTTTCTTGGTTCTGAACCGTGCTGACACGGAAGTCTGTAATGTTATCACTTATGTTGATCATTTATTAATAGAAATACTCATTTCCCGTACTATTGGTATCGTGCAAATATATGATTACTATCCATGGGCATGTTTGTAATGTTTATTGATGGATTATGCTATCTAATGTGCTAACCTTTTATATTATCACTATATGCTTGCTCTACTTGTTTGTTGAGAACTTGTCGCAGGTATAAATCTTTGGGTCGAAGTGTCAACGGTAGACATCTTCAAACGTTGGAACGAGGTAGGATTCTTTCTTATCTCGCTTGCACATTGGTTTACATAGCATATGTTGGAATTTATTAGATTTTTGCAGTCATACCTGTTTGTTGTGGTTTACCCTGGTCATAGAGAGTTTTTCCCTCATAACAGAATTGGAAACTCAACTAGGGAGAGATCTTCTTTCTAAGGGTTGAAGTACTTTTTCTTCTTGCATTGCTCTTTTTCCTTTGTGTTTTTTTTCATATCACTGCTTGACATATTATGTTCACTCTGGGTCTGAGTTTTCAGCCTTTTTCCCTTGCCTAGCCTTGTTTTCAAGCCTATACATGCCTTTTTCCTTGACAGTCGCATACACACGCGTGTTGTCTCACTGCAAGTTGTGTATATACGCATTGTTTGCCTAAACAGTCGCATATACCACTTTTCCTTGCTTGTTTTCTTGGTCTTGTGATTGTTGGGTGGGATTTGATAGTTGTTGAGCCTTATTAGGTCTATGTAGTTCTTGTTAAGCTTCTCTGGGTTGACAAGAAACCTGTTTGGAGTTGAATTTGTGGGCGGAATCTTTCTCATTGTTTTTCAATTTTTTTTTGTCCTTGAACTCTGGGTTGTTTGCTTGGCTACTTGGTATTATGGTTGAGTTATTCTATTTATACACAGTAGAATTTATATATCAAGTTGTTTATCAGTCCATGCATTTTCTTTTTAATATATTGAAAATACAAAAAAATAGGCATTTTATATTGCTTGGCATTTTTGTCTTATGAATCTTTATCATTAGCTTAGTGAATTTAGTGAAAGATTTCATTTTACTTCTGAATTGCAGAGTTGAAATTGAAAATTGCACTGTTTTTATACGCATATCATTCATTGAAAAATTAAAATTAGACTTTGCATTATATTTATATTTATTTTCTTGCAGAGTCATAATTTCATGAGTTTCACTTTGATACCCTTTTGAGTAATCACAGCCAATAAAATTTACACTTTAAACTAAAATTGATTAGTCACGATTTTATTTTTAGGGTGCACAAACTAGTCTAGGATTTAGTGCCTTGGAATAGGATTTTGTGAGTAAACTTCTCCAAGGCAATTAAATCAACATATGTGTCTGAGACGGGGAGTTGAGAATTCCATTGTATAATTGGTAAGATCAAGAGGCTCCACTCACACCAGAGTTAATCATGAGGTCACACGAAGTTAGTTTAATGGATAACCCCTGGATACTCGCCTAGCGTCAGAGATATTTCTGTGGATTTATTCATATTTGGGGATCTTGCTAGTACCCATACCTCTGTGAGAGGTGGTGATTTCAAGGTTTATGGATTTTCTACCTTGCCCATATAGTAATCCGAACTTACGACTGCTCACCTCTGCATTGGTTATACATTGGTTTATTAGTTGCTTCACTTAGGTATCTCATAGGTTACTTACAGGGGTTATTCTACTCATACCCTGGGTCAGATAGGGGTCGGACAACACAAAACCTTTATGGAGGATTACCTCTCCGGGGGGATCTAACTGACTGGTTGTTAAGCCCACGAGGGCTCCTATAACTGATTATGTTACCTCCAAACTTTAGTGGGGAGTATCAGGTCCCTCTTGGATGAGACATACCTTCTTTAGCGAGGGAGGCCACTCAGCCACTTTAGCCCATTTGCATACATATTGGTCGTTTGACTTTTGGTATGCCCTTTCACTTCTAGTTGGCCTTAGGATATTTTTATTTTCTAGAGACATAAGTCATCGTTGAGTCAGACCAGCATCCCCGCCGGTCCGTCAGTTGTTACAGTTACCACCGGATTTTGAGTTCTTGCCTTCTAAAAGGCGTAGAGTTATTAGGCATGGTACACACACATCCACCTTTCATACTTGTGGTTATACAAGGATGAGTACTGAATCTAGTCTCCAGAACACTGGGAGTTCTTCGACTCCCATACCCACTATAGTTAATGGCACCCCTTCGACTCCCACAACCACTACAATTGCAGTGTCGAAGTCACATATTGGTACTATGGCTCGGCCTATATTTAATGCTTCATATCTTGCCTCGAACCCTTTTGGGGGTCTTGGTCATTCATCGGGTTACAATGTTCAGTCCATCCCTATGGCTTCTAGTCCATTTTCCTATGGTATGCATAACTTCACTTCACAGTTTTCGACTGCCATCCCAGTTGTTGGACATAACACTAGCATTGGACTTGGGGAACTACACCTCCTTACACTCCATTTATGTTTGGTGGTTCTCATATCCCTCAAACAAATCCTAATATAGGAAGTTTCCTTGCTCTTAACCTCGATTCTAATCCTTTTTACGGCTGGATGGAACAACCAACCTGGCAGACAAGTTTTTTCCTATATCCCTACCTCCTAGGTGTTGATTCTGACCAATACTTTTGGCATGACGAATCCACTTCAATCCTCCGAGTTCCCACTTGAATAAGGTCAGTCTTACTCTTTGGGAAACCCCCAACCTGGATCCAATCTGGTTGGGGGAAATTTTCATAAACCCCAACCCAGATCTTACTCGGCTGGGGGCAATTTTTATAATCCTCAACAGAGCATTCATGTTGGAATGACGCCCAACCCACTTTATATGAATCAGCCTGGAGGAGGGCCTTATAATCCCGAACAGGGCTATGGTTCTTACAATAATCCTGGATGGGTTTCATTTCTACACGCACAATCTTTCGCGGGAGGTTGGGGCCAAATGTCGCAACCCTGTCTCCCTTTTCTAGCCATGCTTCATCTGCCAGATTTAGCTAAGTTAATGAATGACCCAGTGAGTCATGATCCCACATGGCCCCCCGTCCCCACCAAGCTTCCTTCGGACATCCCAAATTTTGAAGGCAAGAATGGAGAGGATCCTGGTGATCACATCACTACCTTTCACCTTTGGTGTTCATCAAATTCTCTTAATGACGATTCTATTAGATTACGATTGTTTCAACGCACTCTCATTGGAGTTTGCGGCACAGTGGTATATTGAGTTGTCTAGGGGGACATATGGTTCATTTAATCAGTTGGTGATGGTATTTCTTAACCACTTTCAATTGCCCATTCGTTATGATGTTGGCCTTGAACTTTTGTCAACTTTACGTCAGGACACCACCACTCATATCTCGGATCATATCCAGGAGTGGCACAGATGGAAGAGATTGATTAAGACTCCTATACCTCGAGCCTTTCTTTTAGAATGGTTCCTTAAGTATTTTCACCCTCCTATATCGAAGGGCGTTGCTACTTTCGGGGTCACCACTGAAGAAGAAGCTATCTTTAGAGCCCAACATTTAGATTTGATATACGCTCAGTCTAGGATGTTATATCACCTTCTTCCAGAAGCACCATGGTCAAGTTACAACCCTAGGAAAAAACCCGGACCTCATTCTGATGGAATTGTAGGATCCACCAATGTAAAGTCCACAAACTCGATGACGTGCCACTTGAAGACTTTTCCTCTAAACTAGTTTGTTGGAGGACCAACTTCATCTGTGTCTTCCAACCCCACTCAATCAGCGGATGTACATTCCGTGCAATCATCGAAAAACCCAAATGGTGACTAGAAACCAGGCGGGAATAAAAGGAAAGGTCGAAATAATTGTAAGGGTGGGAAAAATGGTAATAAACCCAAGGACAAAGATAATAATGGGAAGCTGAATGATAATGCTAGAGAGGGAAAGAAACAAAAAACGTAAGGTGAAGTTTCCTTGTAAACTTTGTATCGATGACCACCTTACGCATTTATGCCCCAAACTCGCGGAGGTTGTGAGGCTTTTGAATATACCACCCGTTGTGCTAACGAATCCATTCCCACATAAACATCACCTAGCCTCTAGCTCTTCGAACACCGAAAATGTGGTCGGCGGGAGTCAAAAACCATCGTCGCAAGATGGAGACCGCATATGTATCAATATGGTCGATGCGAAAATATATGTAGCCACTCGATATCGAGATTATATCTCTTCACAAGCTAACTCTGGTCTAGAAGCTCCCCCTCCTCCTCTGGAGACAAACTTAGAGATTGAGAAACCAGAGCCAGCGCCTCGTATTCCGAAGGGACTACTTAAGTGCTCTACCCACAATCCTAACGCTAGAGCCGCCCAGAACTACTCTATTGTTGAGGATTTGGGCCAAACCCCTTGTGTGATGTCGGATTTGGAGGTACTTCGGATGTGTCCTTCACAGAGGAATTCCTTACTCTCTGCCTTAGGAGCTCCATAACCCAATGGCTCAAAATTTATCAAGTTTGATGTCACGGATGTGAAGCCTTGCTTACCTTACCATGTGGCCTTCCAAATCCACATGTAGTACTCCAAGTATACCATCAAATGTACGGTTTTTTTTTTAAGGTGTTTCCACATACGTGATGTCCCCGGTCTGTTGGAAAGCTCTCGGTTCTCCGACCCTTTCCAAATCATCGAACATGTTGACTGCATTTGACGGTCATTCCTTCTGCCCTCACGGTATTATCCCTACCTTTCTAGTCTAGCTAGGTGGGAAGACGATAGAGATAGTTGATGTGCCTCTTAATTATAACCTGTTACTAGGTCGCGATTGGACCTATCCTATGGTCATTTTCGTATCGTTTGTCTTATGTATGCTTTGTTTTCCTCATCAATGGAAGATTGTGACCATTGATCAATTATTATTTGTGTACTCTAGTCCTAATGCATTTGTCGGACCATCGATCCTTGTGATCGACAATTCTCAGCCGGAAACTGATAATATTGGTGTCATAATGTATTCTTACCTTATGGGTACTTTCGAATTCTTGGTGATAAATCACCACGTTTACACCATGTCTAGTAGGCATGCTTCGATAGGGGGGTCCATCCCTTTCCGCACTTCCTATTTTAGTGATCCATGGACCCTTCCTTCCCCGACTTCGTTGTGTGAAGTTCAGTCGCATGCTGGCATGGCCATGCCACTATCTGCAGCGGAGATTGTGTATCAAGTTATTCTTAACTCTTTCGTCGATCCTAGTCCTGTTACCTCACCGACAGACGAGGAGGATCATTTTCTTAGGCCTGTATGAGCCACCTCATTGTCTTGTTCACATGATTTCCTAGATGAGAATTTTCCTTTAGATGAATCCATCCTCGAAGCCATGACTGGTTCCGATAGACCTTGGGATGATATGCATCATCGATCTTATTTTCTCCCAAGTCTTGAAAGAATCGAGCAAGATGACTTTCGGTCTACTTTGAGTGAGATAGTCGGTCACGACATAGTTCCACTCGATACGCATGGAATTTATGTCGAAGGAAACATGGTGAGTATTTATCCTACCATCTTGATCGATATCTCTCGTACCCCTCGAAAGGTTGAGAATGTAAATATAGGTGCGGATTGTTCCCTAGAAGAAATTTTGATCTACACCGAACTCTTCAAAGAATTTCAAAATGTATTTTATTGGTCATATGAAGAGATGCCAGGGATCGACCCTCGTATTGTCAAACATGATATTAGAACTTATCTGGATGCTAAACCTATTCGACAACGTCTTAGATATGTGAATCCTAGGAAGGCCCCTGCCATTAAGGCAGAGGTGAAGAAACTACTTAATGTTGGCTACATCTACCCGGTTCCCTTGACCGAATGGGTATTCAACCCCGTTCCTATAAATAAAAAGAAAGGAACCATCCGTGTATGTATGGACTTTCGTGACCTGAACAAGGCTTGTCCTAAAGATAACTTCCCCACACCTTTCATCGATCAGATTCTCGGTGAGTGTGCGGGAAGAAAGATATTTTCTTTTATGAGCAGATATTCAAGGTATAAAAAAATCCAAATAAAACCTGAGGACCAACACAAGATGACATTTATTTGTCCTTGGGGTACTTTTTCATACCGGAAAATGCCTTTCGGCCTTAAAAACACCGGATCAACCTTCCAACAAGCCATGACTTTCTCTTTTCATGATATGAAGCGCATATTCGAAGCCTACCTTGATGATCTTGATGCTCACTCCCGCAAGAGAGTGGATCATGTTATACACCTTCGGCTCATTTTTGAAAGATTTCATTATTATAGAATCTGGTTGAACCCTCATAAATGCATATTTTGCGTTAAGTCTGGTCATGTTTTGGGATTTTTAGTCTCCGAGACCGAGATCATGGTATATCCTCTTAAGGTTGAGGCAATACTTCAATTGCCTCCCCCACGCACAATTAGACAACTTCAGGGTTTACAGGGGAAAGCTAACTTTTTGTTGGCACAGGGGCAAACCCAGGGTTTAACGCTCAAGAGCGCACCAACAAAACCCTAACTACCATCCCTTTCGGCAACACCTGTGAAGCAGATGAAGTCTCACCCGAGGTAGACGCAGGGGTGGTTGCAAGACTCAAATGTCTGCAACCTTAGCTGGGACACTGATTATGTGATTATATATTTTACAGGGCACTTAACATAGATCATTCATCAATATTTAACCCTTATGGTACTTCATAGATAGCACAGAGCATCATAGTGAATACTTAGACAAAATATGATTAAGTACTTAGCCACAGAAATATAGATTAGATTCAGTAGATCAAGCACTAAGCATATTATATATCAGATCTAACATTCATTCGTATATCATAAGCACAGAGCATAAATAGATCTATTTAATAACAGCAAACACTTAGCCAAGAAGGAGATAAACACATTAGGTCGAATCACGGAGCACAATACACAAAGTTACTGTGGTTCAACCCCACCCTGGGGCTATGTCCACAAAGTCTTCTTCTTTATATTATCTCGGTCTAGCGGTTACAGTACAGAGCTTCAGTGACCCTTACTTCACACAGGGCAAAATATCTACGCAGCTTGCTAAATCCTTCTTCCTTGCACTTCAGCACAAAACTACAACAACTTGCACTTAGATTTTCAATCTCCTTACAATCATGCACAAAGCACTTGCAATATACATCCAATCACACAGATCTAGCTACTAGCACTAAGCCTTTAGCTATACATCACATAGATGTACTACTACCCTCTACTTACATTGCCTAAGTATCTATTTATAGATTAAAAAATAGGCCTAAGCATGGGTAAACCCACAGGCCAACATCCCTTTCCCTTTACATCAACCCTAAACCCTAAAAGGGACCCAAAAATAGGTATTGCTTTCCTAATTTCCTCTTCGCGTTGAACTCCATCTTTGGCAAGTTGTCGCAGTCCCAAAAACGGTCAAATATGACCAAGTATTCTTCAAAACTTGGTCAAGGGCCAACAGGCCCCCAACACTCACCTATGACTCATCCCAAGTCACTCAGGTCTGATCAATTTTGCATCGAATGCCTCAAGCTTAGCTTGAGCTTCTTCGACCTGCTGCAGTGCGACAGCCTCTTGCTCAGTAAATTCCTGGATCATTGTGTCATTGAGCGGTCCTTCCAGGCACTATTCTACAGTGATGACAACATGTTCGAGTTCAGTTCCCTATCTTTCAAGTTCAACGAACAGTTGGCATGCCTTTTCTTGGATTGGATGAAGTCGTTAGAAGACTTCCATCACTTTACTTTGTAGCGTATGTACCTGTTGTTGGGTTGTGCATTGTTCTGCGAACCTCTTCATTCTTTCGACTGGGGTCAAAGACTTTATCTACGCCTGTAGCATGTCTACATGCTTCTTTTCTTCTTGGAGTTGTGCCTCCAATGTCTGCAATTCTGGATTCTCTGCGAGGGTTTCATAAGTCTGGGCGCTTCTAGAACTCAGTTGCTTTCATTCCAAGGAAAAGGTTTTTAATCAGCCAACTGCGCTTCGAGCAGTGGCCTCTCTTAGACCTCTTATTTCTTGGGGGGTCTCGGGCACGGTGCGAAGCTCCAAATCCATGATGCGTTGTTGGAGTTGTTGTATTACTTCTTCCAGTTGGGTCACTTGCTCTGGGAGATGGTCTTCCATCTTCACTTCTATGACCGTCACAGAGTGCAGTTCCTTTTGGTGCATGGTGTGACAAACTAAGTAGATAAACTTAGCAACAGTCTTCTTGCAATGGATATGGGGCCTTCATTAACTCTGTTCTATCCATTCTTGTGTTGTCCAACGGTCTAGTGGGAACCCATAATTTCTTTTCGACCCGTTCGGGGCAGAAGTCGAATGGGTATATTGGTCCAACGACTATATTGTTGCGCCATGGTGAAGTGCCATATGTCGTTGTTCTGATATCTCAGTGAAGATCAATTCTTGTGATTTTTCCTTCTACGAAGTTTCCTCTGGAGTCTTCTGTAACTTTCTAATTTTTGCCCTCTTCTTACTTAGCTTCCTAGCCTTTTTCCCAGTGAGCTTAGTCTCGGTCATCCTTTTTCCATTCTGAGTCTTATCTTATCTCGACATAGTCACTTCACGCTGCTTAGGTTCTTTCTTCATATCCAAGGGTAATACTCCTTCATCATATGGATTAGGTATTTTGGTCTTATGTGGTTGCTCTAATGCTCTTATAGATTCAACATCCAAGTTCATGGTGTTTAACAGTTGAGATCCGTTCTCTTGTTCCTCCATCAAGTAGGTGATCCTTCTAGTCATAAATTTCATGAATTCTTTCTTCTTATGTTCTAGGGCTTCCTTTTCTTCTTTCCTCTGGATCTGGTCTTTTTCAATCCAGATATTTCCCAACAAAGCTAGAAATGGGGCACGGTCCTCAATAAATCTAATGACTTCGAACTCTTTCTCTGTCGAAGTTCCATGGGTACTCATAGCTATCTAGGTAATTCTGCCACATAGGGTTACCATTTTGCCTTTAAATAATCCCATGGTTCCTAGTGAAGGGACCAGAGCAGGTCTTCCTAGGGTTTCCCAAGTGCTTTTTGTCATAATGTTCATCGGTGTTCCCTCATCTAGAGCACAGTCAATGTCGAAGTCTCCTATTCTTACTTCGATTTTCTCCTTTTCTTTGAAGATCTTTGACAAACTGACATCCTTATGATCATCTAGGGTTTCTTTTATTTTCAGTAACATGATCTTTGATTCTTTCTGGGGTTCTTCCATAATTTTAGTCTCTTTATCTCCTTCAGAGTTTGATTGTTCCATATTCAGTTTTTCAAGTCTAACAATCATTCTAGGGCAATCCAATACTTCATGGTCCATATCTTTAAAACAGAGGCAGCTAGGGTTTCTCCCGGGGCATTCCTTAGCAAGATGCACTGATCTTATGCAATTGTAACAAAGAGTTAATCCTCTCTTTCTCGTCCATGATCCCCAACTCTTCTTCTACTACGCACTAGGATCATGATGGCTAGCCTGCAAAAACTTATTTCTAGGATACTGCATCCATTGGTTAGTCCAAAAATTCTTTCTATGCATAGGTATAACATATCTTTCACTATTCCTATTAGACCTATTCATATCAAACTTTCTTTTATCTAACAATGCTCTAGTTTTCAAGCTAGGAAAAAATCTATCAAGCATACCTAAATTCATGCTTCATAAACAAAACATTTCCACTTATCTTACCTATATAGAGCACAAAGCTTTCATATATATAACTTGAACTATTCTTACCTTTACTAGAGGCTAGAGCTTACAGATCTTACCTCTTTTCTGCGGAAATTTATACTTTTACCTTTCTTAGAGAATAAAGTGTTCAGATCTCACTTCTTTTCTTCAGTATCAACCTCTTTCTTGCAAATCTGACCTCTTTCCTTCAGATTTGATCTTTCTTTCTCGGCACAAATCTTCGTAGGTCAAGTAGAATACTGCGCACTAGGGAAACAGATCTACGCACAGAGCTTATTTCACACAAAGATTTTTCTTTTTTAGTTCCCAGCAATCACAGTTCTAGGTCTCGACATCGGAACCATTTGTTGGCACAGGGACAGACCTAGGTTTCAATGCTCAAGAGCATACCAAAAAAACCCTAACTACTGGCCCTTTCGGCAACACCTGTGAAGCAGATGAAGTCTCACCCGAGGTAGAGGCAGGGGTGGTTGCAGGACTCAGATGTCTGCAACCTTAGTTGGGACACTGATATATGATTATATCTTTTATAGGGAACTTAGCATAGATCATTCATCAATATTTAACCCTTATGGTACTTCGCAGATAGCACAGAGCATCACAGTGAATACTTAGACTAAAGATGATTCAGTACTTAGCCACAGAAATATAGATTAGATTCAGTAGATCAAGCACAAAGAATCTTATATATCAGATCTAACATTCATTCATATATCATAAGCACAGAGCATAACTAGATCTATTTAATCACAGCAAGCACTTAGCCAAGAAGGAGATAAACACATTAGGTCAAAGAACGGAGCACAATACACAAAGTTACCATGGTTCATCCCCACCCTGGGGCTACGTCCACAAATTCTTCTTCTTTATATTATCTCAGTCAAGCGATTACAGCACAGAGCTTCAATGACCCTTACTTCGCACAAGACAGAAGATCTGTGTAGCTCGCTAGATCCTTCTTCCTTTCACTTCAGCACAAAACTACAACAACTTGCACTTAGCTTTTCAATCTTCTTACAATCATGCACAGAGCACTTGCAATATACATCTAATCACACAGATCCAGCTACTAGCACTAAGCCTTTAGATATACATCACATAGATGTACTACTACCCTCTACTTACATTGCCTAAGTATATATTTATAGATTACAAAATGGGCCTAAGCATGGGTAAACCCATGGGCCGACATCCCTTTCCATTTACATCAACCCAAAACCCTAAAAGAGGCCCAAAAATAGGTCTTGCTTCCCTAATTTCCGCTTCACGTTGCACTCCATCTTTGGCAAGCTGTCGCAGTCCCAAAAACGGTCAAATATGACCAATTATTCTTCAAAACTTGGTCAAGGGCCAACACTTTCTACGTCGGTTCATAGTTGTAGTGTCCCCTTTTCACTATCGAGGCTTTCAAACCTCTCACTAACCAATATGTACATGGACTTTTACATAAAACATACAGAATTGTATAATCACATGCGTAACAGCAAAGAGATACATTTTAATTCTCAGAATAAACATATAGTTACTGTTATAATTAGACAATCCATAGCTTTCAACAGTAATTCATTTACACAGCAGAAAACATGATAATATATACAACACAGTCATGCCAAAATATGATAATAATATAATTAAACACTTATCTTGTGACAGTGGAGAAATCCACCAACCAAATGCAGACCTTCCACGAACCTCCCAGCCATAGACCGCACTGCTCCTCAACTCAAAAGTGGGTCACCCCCAAGCTGGGACTGAGCTCCACCCCAGGGAAAGGAATCCAGACTCAAGTTGAGGTTACAGGGAATTCAATCACACACAATCACCAGGAAGAATGCTCTCCCAGGAATCTCCCACGCTCACTGCCCACAAACCCTCATTCCCCACATGCTTGTTCCACCCCAGGAGAGTGCACCTTCTCTGTCACCTGGACAGTCCTTCGGCTGCCAGTCTCCCTTACCTTGGGTTACAGGAACAAACCGGACCAGAAGTCTCCGGTTCTGTGGCAGTTACAGGGTTCCTTCCAAGAGCTCTCTCCTTCCTCTGTGCACTCTCTCACCTGGAGGGAGTCGGTCACAGGCCAACAAGCCTCACGCAATCCAGAACTGCGTGCCACAACAAACATAGGGAAAATGGACACAGGATTCCCAAGAACCAGTTCAGCAGTCACAGGCTGTTCTCACGGTCAGAATTTCAGAATAGGGCTCCACGCACAAGCTCGCTTAGCTTTTCCTGGGCAAACAGAGACTCTTCCCCGAAATTGACATGGACATTTCGTTCAGGGAACGCACACACTGGTTTTCTCTCACAGACAGACTCCATGGCTCTGGAAAAGGGTAAACACGCATTCTTCAGCACCCAACACAGGCTTCCTCTCTGTAACAGACATACACGGGGTCCCTTGCAGGCTGGCTCATACGGCTCCTGCCCAGGGCAATCGGGTCGAATGGAATGTCAGAGATCCCCCCCACGGCTGTTCCTTTCTGTTTTATTTGCATCCGTCAGGGTGGACATTTGTCACCCTGGGAACTGCATGCGTTCCATCTGCATGCCTCCCTGTATACGCCTTTCCTTTTTGCTAGGAACTTATGATAAAATAATATGCACATGGATTTTTAGGAAATAATATTAAAATATTATTCCAAGCCTAAGCCCCTAGGCTCAACACTCAGCCCCTTTCCCACCTTCCAGCCCCTAGTTCCTTGCCCACTCTGTGGACACTCATTCCCCCTTCACTCATTCATCGTGGTCGGTCTGCACCTAGCGGTGTTTATATTTTTATTGATTATTCTGCATACATACAAGTACAAAAGCAGGCTCTTTTCCCTCAAACACTTAGGCTTCCTGGCATAAAAAACACATAAGCCTTCCATCTTATACAAAACTTGGCTCACCAGCCTATAGAACACATTACAATTCATTGCATATATCATGATATGTAACGGGGCTCGGCCTTGGGGACACTACAATCCCCCTCCCTTATTTTTGCATTGTCCTTAGTGCAACTTTACATCGCATCTGCAAGTTCTTCAAAATTTTCAAAAAGGTGCGGGTACTCTGCCCGCATAACATCTGCATGCTCCCATGTCGTGTCCTCAGGACCGTACCAAGTCCACTAGACCTTTACAATCTCTATAGCTCGATTCCGGAGCTGTTTGCTTTTCCTGTCCAATATGCGTACAGGATGTACTTGCAGGATACCTTCTGGTTCCACCTGAATCACAGTCCAATCGATAACATGATTAGCATTAGGTACATATTTCTTAAGCAGTGAAACATGAAACACATTATGTACATTCATAGATGCAGGTAATGCAAGCATGTATGCAACTAGCCCAATCCTTTCCAGGATCTCGAATGGCCCACAAAATCTTGCTGCCAACTTGGCGCAACTTCCCAATTTCAGGGAACTCCTGTTAGTTTTCACTTTCAAGAAAACATGGTCACCCACTTTGAATTCTCTATGGGTTNTGTTACTATCAGTGTAACTTTTCTGCCTATCCTGGGCAGCTTTCAGATTCTGTTTGATTTTTATCATTTGATCTTCCATCTCTTTGAGTAGTTCAGGTCCAACTACTACTCTGTCAGTTGGATTATCCCAGCTCACTGGAGTGTTGCACTTTCTTCCATAAAGTGCTTCAAATGGGCTCATCTTCAGAGATGTATGATACCCATTATTGTAGGCAAATTCTACCAAATGTAGGTAGTCTTCCCACCTTGATGGTTTATCCATCACATACATTCTCAGCATGTCTTCTATTACTCTATTTACTCTCTCTGTCTGTCCATCAGACTCAGGATGATACGATGTACTAAAGTTCAGATTCGTTCTGAATCCTTTGAACAGTCCTTTCCAGAAATTCGAAGTGAATTTCAGGTCCCTATCCGACACAATAGTCTTAGGAATTCCATGCAAGCGTTCCACTTCTTTTAAAAATATATCAGCAACCTCTGCTGCTCTGTGGGTGGTTTTCAGTGGAATAAAATGGGCAGCTTTAGCAAGCTTGTCCACCACCACCATGATTGAATCATGTTGCTTGCTTGTTCTAGGAAATCCTATGATAAAATCCATTGTTACCACGTCCCATTTCCACTCAAGAATAGGTAAAGGCTGCAACAACCCTACTGGGTGTCTATGCTTAGCCTTAACCTGTTGGCACTCCATGCATCTGACGATGTATTCAACAATTTCTTTCTTCAAACCTAGCCAAAAATAATGGCTTTTGACTGCTGCCATAGTCTTTTGATATCCAGGATGTCCAGCATAAGCCACATTATGCATCTCCTTTAGAATTTCCAGCTTCAATTCTCGGTCATGGGGTACATACACTCTGTTTTTATACAAAAGTAGACCCTCGGTTCCTAAGGTGTAACCTTCCTCTGTCTGTGGTCTCTCACGCTATTGTAGCTTTGCTACAAGTCTTTTGTACTGCAAATCAACACTTGCAGCCTCCACAATTCTATCTTTCAACTCAGTTTTGTACATGCTAATGGTTGTAGCATGTAATTCATGCACTTTTCTGCTGAGTGCATCAGCCACCTTATTGTCTTTCCCTTTGATATGCTTGATGTCAAAATCATATTCGCACAGAAATTCCAGCCATCTAATTTTCCTGGCATTTAAGGTCGGTTGATCAAATAAATACTTCATACCATTGTGGTCTGTTCTTAATTCGAATTTATTGCCCATGAGGTAATGTCTCCATTTACTCAATGCATGGACAACTGTTGCCAGCTCTAAATCATGAGTGGCATAATTCTTTTCATGCTCTTTCATCTTTCGGGATTCATAACAAATTACAAATCCCTCTTGGCTGAGAACTCCTCCCAGCCCTTCCTTACATGCATTCGTGCACACTATGTAATCCTTATTTGGATCAGCAATCTTTAGGATTGGAGCACTTGTGAGAAGCTGCTTCAATTGTTGGAAGCTGCTCTCACATTCTTCAGTCCACTGGAATTTCTTCTCCTTCCTTTGCAAGGAAGTGATAGCATGATCTATCCTTGAAAATCTGGCTATGAACCTCCTATAATAACCTGCCAGACCCATAAAGGATCTAACTTCTGTCACATTCCTTGGCGATGGCCATTCTTGAATGGAATGTACCTTCTCAGGATCCACAGCGATCCCCTCTTCCGAAATAATGTGTCCCAGATAATGGATCTGCTTTTGGTAAAATGAGCACTTGCTCAGTTTTGCGTAGAGCTGGTGTTCTCTCAACACCTGCAGCACCATTCTAAGGTGTTGTTCATGTTCTTCCTCTGTCTTGGAGTACACCAAGATATCGTCCAAGAAGACTATGACAAACTTGTCCAAATAATTTCTGAACACTCCATTCAATAAGCACATGAAGACAGCAGGCGCGTTGGTCAGTCCAAACGGCACCACTGTAAATTCATAGTGATCGTACCTTGTTCTAAAGGCGGTCTTGCTGATGTCTTCATATTTTATCCTCACTTGATGATATCCAGATCGAAGATCTATTTTCAAAAATACTTTCGCATCCTTCAACTGATCAAAAAGATCATCAATCCTTGGCAGAGGATATTTGTTCTTGACAGTGACTT